>JBBBDQ010000558.1:2307500-2630000 GCA_037127315.1 Ascarosepion bandense
ACACGTATGTATCTATGTTTAGGGCTCTTTCAAGTCATAAACAGGATTAACACTCGTTATATAAACATTGCTCCACATGCAAAAAAAAAAAAAATCTCAGAATGAAAAGCAGCGTAAACATGTAGGGCTTGGGGTCGATTAAGCTGCTGCTAATTCCTTGGCCGGCTCCGGCGTTGTGTGTTTTGTATCGATCACGGGGAAATGGAGGAAAGGCGAAATGGCAACGTTCCAAGAAACCGAAGTATCAACAACGGTCCATGAATCCACCAGATTACCAAAAATGAACACCAGTTCGGAACAAAGAAATATGCGAATAGAATAAGTTCGTTAAACGAGTCCAACGGCGGCCATTGGTAAGCTAACTGTAATATTATGGTTTATATATTAGTATCATAGAATAGAAAAAAACTAAGATCAATATTTGTTTTTGTGTGTGTGCATGTGTGTATTATAGGTTATCTATAGGTGTTTATATATGTATGTCAGTCAGTTAAGTGCCATACGTGATACACGCTTGGGCGATCATGTCTCGAAAGAGACATGACTGACTGGGCAGAAGATTATCCCACAGTAGGTTGCCATTGCTGCCGACCAAGACTATAGAACCCAATCTGTCCTGTTATTTAACCCATAACTGGAGGGAAGAGACGGATTAATACCTTCAACTGGAATTCGAACTCGGCTCCCACTGTACCACAACGCACATCCTCATATATGCATGTATTTATTAAAAAAAAATGAAAAATAGTGGGCGTGTGTGTATTACGAGGACTGATCAAAAAGTATCGGAACCGCTGCTATGGTAATGGAGTTAACATATACAAGGTGAAGCCGCTTGGTGCGGAACGACCGTGAACGCCGTCGCTCAAGCACACTAAGTTATAATGTTTCTCGCTCACATCCTTTGTTTGTCGCAGTGCTTGGACGGAAGGTGTGTAGAGGGCGGTTGTCTCACCAGAGCAGAGAGATTCGTTCAGTGACCATGGCTTGCGCAACTGTTTTTGGTCAAGTAAAATATTCCCCACGTTCAAAAACCACTATATCATCTTGATCTTGCCGCTCGCAATTTATTTCTCATTCCGAAACTCAATTTCAACCTGAAAGGAACAAGATTCCAAAACCTCGTGAAAATTCAAGCGAAGGCACGTAGGAGGCACTCGCTATCCCCACAAAAATAGGTCCAAGAATGTTTCCATCAAGCGAAGGACACGTGGGAGGCACTCGCTATCCCCACAAAAATAGGTCCAGGAATGTTTCCATCAAGCGAAGAAAAATTGGAAGGCACTCACTATCCCCACAAAAAGAGGCCCAGGAATGTTTTCCTCAAGCGAAGGAAACGTGGGAGGCGCTCGCTATCCCCACATAAAGAGGTCCAGGAATGTTTCCATCAATGCAAATGACGCTGGATAATTTGGCTTCAGAATGGGACTACTTCGAAGGAGATTAAGTACCGAATTAAAATGTTTTATTTTTGCAGCACAATAACCGGTACATTTTTTAACAGACTGTGTGTGCCTTAACACAAAAGGAAAAATCTGTACGTGTTTGTATGCGAGTGTGTGTATATGTCAGAGAGAGTGAAAACGTGTGCCCATATGTGTTTGAAGAAGTGAAAAAATATCTACGCGCCTGTGTTTGTGCGTGTGGTCTGGTGTGAGTGAAATAAAATCCATTCACCTGTTTTTGAATATTTATGTAATATTTACTAGATCGATTTTTTCTATAGCATTTTTTGTCTTTTATAATAAAAATATCTACTCAAATTTCCAGTATTTTTTAGTATGATTGTAGGGTTAGATCTTCCGCGTGCTTACAGTTTATTTTTATGTGTGATATAATTATTCTGAAGTAGTATATTTAATCTTAATTTTGAATATATGAATTTTGATTCTTTTTCGAGTTTGGGAGTCGTTCGTTTCGTTTAATTTTGAATTTTCCAGTACGGAAAGTTTTGTATTTAAGTAAGGTTATTGCGTTAAGTAAGGTTATTGGTGTAGACTTTAGTAATAGTTTGGGAGCTTGTTTATTTCTTTGATTTTACGTTTTATTTATTTAGATGTTTTTGTGGGTATTAGACTTTCCTTTAAGGATTTATTGGATCGATTTTTTCTATAGCATTTTTAATCTTTTATAATAAGAATATCTAATCAAACTCTTAGTATTTCTTTAGCATGACTGTAAGGTTAGGTCCCTAATGTGCTTGCAGTTTACTGTGGTTTCGTGTCTCTGATTTAAAAGCTTGTTACTATTTATCTATTTATAGAAAAAATCGATCTAGTAAATCCTTAAAGTAAGATCTAATACCCGCAAAAATATCTAAATAAATAAAATATATAAAAAATTAAAATAAATAAATAGGATTCCAAACGATAATTTATAGAAAAATAATTTTTAAAAATTTAAAAGAAAAAACCGATCCTCTAAACTTAAAATTAAGATAAAACATACAACTTTATACAAAAAACTGATAAAATGCTAATTTGCATTTACTTCCTAAAAATTACAAGTTTTAGATCTCTTGAAATAACTTCGCCTAAATATAATAATACTCCAAACTTTAATACAAAATATAAAGAAATATATTTAAAAAAAACTATCCCTCTAAAATAAAAATAGGAAAAAACAAATATAAAATAAAAAAATATTCCATACCGGAAGAATCAAAATTAAAGAGAAAAAACACCCCATCCCTATCACGTCTATCTAAGGAACCCCAAGGTGAAAACCTAGCCACAGGATCAAAGTAAATAAATGAAATAGTTATGCTGACAACAGACAATCAATTAAACGATAGCCAACCATAAAGCCGCCCTAGAAATTCCTGGGGTCAACAGGCAGGATGGGTTCCTAAACCCCACACACACAAAAAGAACCCCCACACAAAACTGACCAAGTAGTCAAGCCACTCCACACACAGATTTCTTAGAAATTCCAACCAAAAGATATATCCGACCGATAAAACGTACATTCCAACAGATAATACCATTAATCAACAATTTCACATCTACACACCAGACTATTCAAAAGTCTAACGGTCAAAACGAAAGACATATTTCCTTAATTATCAATAACCCCAACCAACCCCACAACAACGAACCAAATATAAACAGAGGATGATTCCAAACTGATATTCTTTCCATTCTCCTGATGAAATGTTGGACTCCCAACATTGAAACAAACATATGATTGTAGAGAAGAGGACATATATAGAAAAAATGATGTACATGTTCTAAAACATAATCTATAATAAATATTCACAGCTCTATACTCACCCGGATATATATATATATATATATATATATATATATATATATATATAAAATCTACAGGGTGCGATGGGTAAACTGTCGCTATTTGCCTTTTAAAATTTTGCAAAAGAACCATTCTATTTTCATTTATAATTATGCACTTGGCAATAAACACTAAAAATAGTATGAAATACATCATTTCTTTTAAAAAAAAAACTGGGGTGGCCTAATAATTATGGCCGGTAGTATATATATATATATATATATATATATATATATATATATATATATATATATATATATCAAATCTACAGGGTGCGATGGGTAAATTGTCGCTATTTGCCTTGTAAAATTTTGCAAAGTAATAACAAAAGAACCATTCTATTTTCATTTAAAACTATCCACTTGGCAATAAATACTAAAAATGGTATCAAATACATCATTTCTTTTTAAAAAAAACTGGGGTTACCTGATAATTATGGCCGGTAGTGTAGATATTGAGAGCTAGAGAGCATGAGATTAAGCTGATCAAAACAAATACCATACATTGATCTTAGCCAAAAGGCTCGGAAGTGAATGTATTTACTTGCCGCTTCACGGTGGCAGGGTGTGACACAAGGACAGTTTAATGTAAAGAGACCGAGCGCGTGCAACTGAGTCAGGTTCAAAAATAGCTCCCCCACCGCAATCGTTGGTTGTGCTGGCATCGGTATTGCCACCGATATTCCCCACTCTTTAGCACAGTAATAATACAAATAAAGAGTTGCGATCTGTCCAAAGGCAGAGCCACAAATGAGAGCAAGTGTGGCTTATCAACTCGAGGGCAAATACTACACATTGATCCCGGCCAAAAAGCAGAGATGCGATCAAAATGCCATTTTCTAGAGGAACTGTATCAAACGCCGGTAAAAGAGTAACGCAATTGCCAAAAATCAAGTTACCATAAATAAAATAGCACTGTCTGCTGAATTATTATTCAATTGTGAGTGGACCTGTGCCGTCAAAAACGACGGAAAAATATTTACATCGATATGCTGTCTAAAATGACAGCAACATATATATTGATATACCTATTATTGAGTATCTTACATGAAGACATAAGAAAAATAACCCAAATGAGCGTGACAAGAGGAAAACATAGATAGATAGATAGATAGATAGATAACGGTCTTTATTATAATGGAGAGGATATATATATATATATATATATATATATATATCATCAGACCCAAAAAAGGTCCTAACTGTAAATCACACATATACCATAAACACACACACACACACACACACACACACACACACACACACACACACACACACACACACACATGCTCTAACACACTTACACACACAAACACACAGTAAAATTAATGACAGCAGCACCAGCAGCAACCAGGAATGGCCATTCCTTGAAAGGCACGGACTCACTCGGACAGACATACGTCCCTCTGCCATTCTGAAGATGAGAGTTTGATCTCGAAATATTAATGTATAATAAATAGGTAATACCCAACAACTTCTTTACGTCCCTTTATTTTACTAAACACATTGTGACAGCCTTCAAGACCTAACCATATATATATATATATATATATATATATATATTTTAATCATATCACCCCAAGCAAGGCGGTAACGCCACTGATGCGCAGGGGGCTACGTAAGGGTAAAAAGAATTGAAAAGAGAAAGCCAGAAACCACATCCTAAACAGGAAACAAGGGATGAGCCTCTTCACCTGTTCAATAGAAGTGGGTGGAGTGTGAACCGGGCGATAGTTTAGTCTACTCCAATTTAAAAAAAAATAATAATAAAAAAGGAAAAGAGTGAAAAGATTGGAAAGGAGAAAACCGGAAACCGCATCCTAAACAGGAAACAAGGGATGAGCCTCTTCACCTGTTCAATAGATGTGGGTGGAGTGTGAACCGGGCGATAGTTTAGTCTATCTACTCCAATTGAATTTTCAATTTTTTCCTCGATAACACAGCCCACCCGCACTTTCATCAGTAATGTTATAAAATTTTGCAATGAAAACAAAATGTTATCAGCTCAGCAGAGTATTTTTCAAGCAAAGCTTCTACTGCCAAGAAATTACACTACTTACACTTTTTTTGCTAGTTGATTTTTTTTTTTTTTTTTGTATGAGATAGTCTTTTGAATTTTGTGGTTCTATGACGTCACACCAAGTGAGACCAAATGTTAACAATGTTAATGCAATGTAATGTGTTGTGACGAGACTGAAATGTGATTTTACCGAGTGTGGGCTGCTCTGAACGGTATTTAGTCTAATAGAGAAGATAATTAAGGGAAATGTTCTTAAGGCGGAGATTGCCTGGAAAGGAAAGGGAAGATAAAAGCGTTTAACGTCTTCTGCCAATGCCTCGTAAGTAATGGATCATTGCGTTTTGATTGCCTAGAAAACAAAAGCCAGAGAGAAAAGAAAATGAAAGAAAGAAAGTGGTTAATTTCATTTGTACCCCCTTACTTACTGAAATAACGACTAGCATTCATATTTACGTTTTCGTTCCCTTAAACTCGGAAAACAAAATCAAGAAATATTCTTCTTCTATGTGCCCTGTCCTTCCAGGACGTAAGCAATCATGGCCTTCCACGTCTCCCTATCCCTAGTGGCTCTTAACACGCATTCTCCTGTTGCACCACCCAAACCCCGCCCTACCATTCATTAGCTCAAGCCTATAAATCTAGAATATAAATGAATAGAAACTAGCATGGCCACAAAATGAGGGATGAGTTTATATATTGTTTATAATATAGAATTGATCCCCCATTTTATATCCACATTGTAATTTCTTATAAACAGTTGGCATATATATTTTTCTTCTATGTGCCCTATCCTTTCAGGGCGTATGCGATCATGGCCTTCCACGTCTCCCTATCCCTGGTGGCCATTAGCACCCGTTCTCCTATTACCCCAGCCAACCTCCGCACTAACATCTACCTACAAATAGCCCGTCAAATATGTTACACGCTGTTCCCCCTGTCTCTCTTTCTCTCTATCTGGCATGTGAGTATCAGATTCTCCAAGCCCTTCTTCCTCATTACATGTACCAGGAACTTTAGCTGTCTTTTCCTGATTAAATTCCTTTTCGTTTTTCATCCTTTCCAAAACCTCATAGCCTGCTGAAATCTGTAGTAGTATACGAAGTTTGCTTACGGCTAGCAGTCTCGTAGCAGTCTAGCAATTATATTTATTTTCGTAGAAATACAAAAAAAAATGTGGCACAAGGCCAAAAGTCGGGATGAGGAAAGCTGGTTTTCATCTGCCTTATTTTAAAAAACTTAGCTAGCCACAATTATAGACCCAATACAATATTCCTTGCACCCAAACATCACATTAATTATTACTTTACATTCTTACTACAAACACCATAATATCTCAAAGACTCTATGAAGTCCTAACTAGTCCCATATGTACAATTCGTCTGTTAAGAATGAGGAATAAACAACTTTAAAAGTGAGAACTCCCATGAATATTTCCACTATGCATAATACTATATACAAGAAGCTAAACAAAACGGTTAGTAAGAAAAAATCTTAATTGTTACAGAAATATCAGTTGACTGGACGAAATTTATGCGAGAATTGAGTAAATTAAAAACGGTCATTCGATCAATCATATATACAATTACACAGTCATTCAGACACGACAACAAATACGAAAAAAAAAATCCCTGTGTCTCTTCTACAAATATTTTTACGGCTTCTGCTCCGATGAACTTAGCTTTCTGGTGCCCCTTATGTACGAATTTACTGGAGTCACAAGATTAGCAACTATGTCCCACCCTTTTAGTGTGAAATCAATAACATGTAAATGCAAATTCTACTCTATCAGCTTCTTTTCTCGCACTTCCCGCATGTGGAATTTCCTTGCTTCCTTGACAGCTACCATCTCCAAGAATTTAAATGTAAAGTCAATAGCCATTTCCTATCTAGCTGACCTGCACCCTCTCTCTCTCTCTCTCTCTATATATATATATATATATATCATATATATATATATATATATATATATATATATATATATCATGCTCCTTTTTCCGTTCACTCCCATCTCATCAGTATTCTCAGCCTTCTCTTACCCATTTTCTGACACCCTCTATAACACGTCAATCTTTCTCATAACTTTCCCTGCGCACCCCTGTAACCCTCTGCGCACCAGTGGCAGTGAACTGCCTTGCTTGGGGTGATATGATTATACAAAAAAAAAAGAATTAAACTAAAGAAAGTGATGACGAAAATAAAAAGCGTCTATGAGAATACATCCCTCAGCTGAGTTAACTTGGCGTAAAAACTAATAGCAAATCAGCCCTAAACCAACAAATTTTGGGAGATTTTGCCCATGTTTTAATACAGCGTTCCCAATATCCTATTAACCAGCATCAAAATGCCCCTCTAAGTCGGCTCCTTTGACTCGACAGTTACGCGCTAGACACGCCAACATTTTGCCAAATTCTGACGGAGGGAGTCGCCGCCTTTCCGTCCAGATCTTTGTAGAATTACTTAAAGTCTGAGTCTGACACTGTTGTTCTATTTTCGGAACCGTCTTGACGGTCGTCCTTTCTGTTGTGAAGTAGTTTTCGCACTGAAAGTTATAATCGTGCTATGTCGGTTGCTAATCGACTTAACTCACACAAAATGTTAGGAACTTGGTAATCGTCCACTGAAAGCTGACTCCTTAGTATTCGGCTAACTGCCGACTAATATCAACTGTCTAGTAGTTCTACTGAACTCCAAAAGAAATCTAAAGAACTTCTATGAACTTCCCAAGTACTTCCTGTTAACTCTTATTAATATAGGAGGGAGAGTCCATTATCAGAGGAATAGGTGTGTTTCCCCATAACACTTTTTCTCTACAATCTTGGCTTTAAGCTAATGTTTAAAAAAGGACATCAGTTGGTAAGAGGTAAAAATCTCGTCTCCATAGAATTCCTTCTGTCGCGTTGTCCATATCACGACTCGCATAAAACCTAACAAACACAAGAACGCACAGTGCTCACCTAATGTTTACGTCGGTACCACATCATTACAAGTAGAACTTTCCACGCAGCATGCGAACCATGATATCTTTAAAAAAAACTTGCACAGCGGGACTACGACCTTGCAGTGGGTTTTTTATGTGGAGCGAGCCTCCTGTTTCGTCAAACCGAGATCGCCAATCAGTCTATCCTGAATGGACCCCACCACACTCACTAACACGTGATATAATGCCTTACTGGACTACGCCGGGACATCGGAGAGACCATCCGTCACCCGTAAGAAGAGCTTGAGGGCTAACTGGCATTTATGATACCATGAGGTAAACGGCGGGCGTCCTTCTCGCACGAGTGCACACTTTTTAGGGACCGGAATTTGCTTGCGTCTTCTTTACAAAATTTACTATTTCCATCCGTTTCGGAGTATATTCGCTCTAGGAACGAGATGAGAAGCGTATGTTGATAAAGCTCAACACTATGATTACCCAGATCGCCTTCAGAAGAGTGAAGATAACTGATCTTTCGACATACCCTGAGAGCCTTGCCTCCCCACAAGAATGAGAACAAGACCCTAATTGATTGCATTATCCTAGATGAGCATTTGAATGTTAGGTCCTTCAAAAATACCTTGTTTTAGTTTTTCTATGCTGAGACCGGGAAATATATTGCGAATGTACCGTAAACATTGGCCTTCCTTGTCAAGTTCTACATCTTCATGACTTTTAATTTGATACGAAGAGAAGGAAAGGTTATTTTGTCTCTGGGAATTGGCGGATCAGTTATTACATTTTCCTCTCCGATTTTTATTTCTACACTGACTAGGGAGTTTCTTCTGTCATAGAGTCATCATTCATCAGTGAGATATCAAATGACTTTTCATTAGTAAAGATTGATTTGAGTTGATTGTGATTTTAGATTTTTTTCATTTTTTTATTTGAAAACCGCGAATTCCCCCCATAAAAAATAAGGTAAAATGAAAGCTTTTGCCAAAATGAAACATTTTGGTAGAAAGTAAACAGTCACTAACATAAAAAAAAATGGGCGCGTGATTTTTGCTTTTGACGCCTTCAAATTGAACCAAAATCTTGTGTCATGTTTAGGGCTACACTTAGCTACACTTAGCCCTAAACATGGCACAAGGCCAAAAGTAGTACGAAGAATCGAATTCATTACTCAGATGTAACCGTTCCAGTGGAATAAGCTTGTTAACCATTATACCACGTCGAGGTTCTCCATGGCACCAAAATATGTGTTGACTAGTATAATCTCTGTGCGTATGTGTGTGTGCCTACTGAAGTGAATGTGGTTGCGTATTAATGTGTGTGCGTGTGTCTAAGTGGTAGTGAAACAAAACAAAACTTAATTGCGTGCGTGCTTGCGTGTGTGCGTAGGAACGTGTAAAAGCTGCGCGTGTGCATGTGAGTTTGGGTAAATAAAATATCGTACATGTTTATGTCTGAATTGGATTTGGCGTATATGCATGTATTGGAATGCATCAGGAAAGTCTTCCTGTGGATATGTGGGTAAGACCGTGTGTGTGTGTGTGTGTGTGTGTGTGTGTGTGTGTGTGTGTGTGTGTGTGTGTGTGTGTGTGTGTTTTCTTTTTTTTCCTCAATCATATCACCCCGAGCAAGGCGGTAACGCCACTGATTTGCAGGGGGCTACGTAAGAGTGAAAAGACTGGAAAAGAGAAAGCCGGAAACCGCATCCTAAACAGGGAACAAGGGATGAGCCTCTTCACCCGTTCAGTAGACGTGGGTGGAGTGTGAACCGGGCGTGTGTGTGTGTGTGTGTGTGTGTGCGTGGTTGTTGTGTGTGTGTGTGTGTGTGTGTGTGTGTGTGTGTGTGTGTTGGAATAACGGTAAAGTTCGTCTGTGTGTTTGTTGGAGTGAGTGAAACGTCTCTGTAAACTGAAACAAGTGCTGAGAAGAGAGAGACAGAGAGAATGTGTGGGTATGTGCGTGCGTGCAACTCCTTATGTGAATGAGTGCAACTCTTTATGAGCGTGACTGGAGTTTTTTTAGCCTGTTGTGGAGTAGTTTTCGCACTGAAGGTTATAATCGTGCTATGTCGGTTGCTAATCGACTTAACGCACTCAAAATGTTAGGAACTTGGTAATCTGCCACTGAAAGCTGACTCCTTAGTATTCGGCTAACTGCCGACTAATATCAACTGCCTAGTAGTCCTACTAAACTCAAATAGAACTCTAAAGAACTCCTATGAACTTCCCAAGGACTTCCTGTAACTCTTATTAATATAGGAGGGAGAGTCCATTATCTGAGGAATAGGTGTGTTTCCCCACAACAGAGCCCGAGTGCAACTCTTTACGTACACGAGTGCAACTCTTTACATGCGTGAGTGCAACTTCTTACGTACGCGACTGCAACTCTTCACGGGCGTGATTAGCCAAAAAAGCTCGGCTTGTTTGCTACCCAAACTTACAATCAAATCGCACATTGACAATTTCGATTCGATACAAGAGCCAAAAAAATCTACAGAGAGACAACCAATCAAGAAAAAAACAAACAAACAAACAAAAAAGCGATTTCAATTTTCCTAATTTCCGTTTTGCAGATTTGTCAAACCCAGAATGTCAGCCACTCGAATTGAAACGACGGCGCATTGAGGCGCGAAATTGGCCGCGCAATGCGATATCAATTTTACAAAACAGGCGCATTTAAAACACGTGGCTCCTTACTTAATAGGGTACATATTTCTGAAATTAATTACAGGGAATAGCCACACACACACACACACACACACACACACACACACACACACACACACACACGAACGCACGAAAAAACAACAGCGACATTTCTAATCAATGCACGTCCAACCTTATTATTTTATCCAAACATTTTGGTGCAATAAACACTTTCTATCCCAACACCCTGGCTCTATACACTCTTCATCATTACTATAATTTTATTAGTAGTTTTATTCCATCTTATTATTGTTGCTTTTTATCCAAACACTCTGGCTCTATACACTCTTCATCATTACTATAATTTTATTACTAGTTTTATTCCATCTTATTATTGTTGCTTTTATCCAAACACTCTGGCTCTATACACTCTTCATTATTAATAATATTTTATTACTAGTTATATTCCATCTTATTATTGTTGCTTTTATCCAAACACTCTGGCGCTATACACTCTTCATTATTAATAATATTTTATTACTAGTTTTATTCCATCTAATTATTGTTGCTTTTTATCCAAACACTCTGGCTCTATACACTCTTCATTATTACTATTATTTTATTACTAGCTTTATTCCATCTTATTATTGTTGCTTTTTATCCCAACACTCTGGCTCTATACACTCTTCATTATTACTATTATTTTATTACTTGTTTTATTATATCTAATTAGTGTTGCTTTTTATCCCAACACTCTGGCTTCATACAGTCTTCACCATTACGGCTATTGTTTCATTACTACTTTTATTTGAACAAGTTAAGAGGCTCATCCCTTGTTCCCTGTTTAGGATGTGGTTTCCGGCTTTCTCTTTTCCAATCTTCTCACTTTGTTTTTTTTTTTTCAATTGGAGTAGATAGATTTATCTATCGCCCGGTTCACACTCCACTCACGTCTATTGAACTGGTGAAGTGGCTTATCCCTTTTTCCCTGTTTAGGATGTGGTTTCCGGTTTTCTCTTTTCCAATCTTTTCACTATTACGTAGCCCTCTGCACATCAGTGGCCTTACCGCCTTGCTCGGGATGATACGATTAAAAAAAATCCCAAACGAGCTGCTGTGATCCAAATATCAGATATAAAAAGCCGAGACAGAAAGCACCCAGGCAGACAGACCGATGGTGACAGGCGAGAATAATTAATATCTCTCTTGACCAAGTCAAGTGGCTACTATGTTCGTCCCTTCACCTCTCCTTGCTTCTTCCCTGTCTCAAAACTACTTACTGACCTAACGAGCAACTACATCAAAGATATCCCTCACTTACACACTCCCCACATACCTACTAAGCCTTAAATCTCTTTCAGTATTATATTGCCATTAACAAAATTTTAACGGCCGTTGTACTCATATTCAAAGACTGTTTCCTCACAAACCAACTTACTGACTTACCAACTTACCCTAGGAGTGGAAAGTTCAAAATGAACATTCCTCACATACCTCCGCTCCATTTTCGATTCCTTAAGCACTAATTATCTTGTCAGCCTTCTATTGCCACTATAGGAGACAGAAAACAATGCCAAGTCATGGAATGGAATACAGGAAACTAGACAAAAAAGTAAGAAACAAATGTAGACAGGCTAAAGAAAACTGGTTCAATGACAAATGTGCCGAAATAGAGAGAATGGGACCCGACAAATAAAGGAGATATGAATGAAAAAATAAGGGAACTATCAGGAAAAAGTTATGCCCAACATCAGGATGCATAACATCCAAGGATGGAACGTTCATATTAGCGAAAGAAAAATACTTCAGCGATGGGAAGAATATATTAGAGATCACTTTCACGACAAGAGAGAACATCCGGCAATACACAGATATAATGACGGACCAGAAGTATTAAAATCCGAAGTGGAAGCCGCTCTGACCAAACTGAGCAGAAATAAAGCAGCAGGATCAGACGGTATTGTTATAGAGATGTTGACAGCTTTAGATCAGTTCGACGTTCACGGGATTAGAGAAATAATAAATGAAATATATATCAGCGGCGATATACCGGAAGACCTAAGCAGATCAATTTTTATAGCACTACCCAAGAAGCCAGGCGCAAAGGAATGTGAACTCCCCCAAACAATCAGGTGGATGATCGATGTAACAAAACTCATCTTCCGGATTCTGATGAACAGAGCGTGCAGCAGAATCGGCCCAGACATAGGACAAGAACAGTGCGGGATCTTCAAAGACACAAGAACAAGGAACGCGATATTCATGCTCAGAATATAATCCGAAAGAGCAATACAAATGCACAAAGGATGTGTACCTGTCTTTTATAGATTACGCAAAGGCGTTCGACAAAGTACGCCACAAAGACACTAGAGATGCTCGACAACCTCGGCGTATCCGGGAAAAACATGAGAGTTCTCAAGAATCTATAGTGGCTGCAAACTGGCTGCATATGAACAAGAAATGAATTCAGCCTATATACAAAAATTGAAAGGGGCGTAAAACAAGGATGTGTCTTTTCACCGGATCTATTCAATCTGTACAGTAAAACAATGCTAAGAGAGAAGTCCTTGTCAGATTTCGTCATTGGCGGCCACTATTTGAACAATATAAGATACGCAGATGATAAAGTGCTGATAGCAACCTCGTAAAGGACAATATAGAACCTCCTACAGAAGATAGCAAGAAAAAGTGAGGGGAAAGGACTAAACATAAACTTCAAGAAAACTGAATGCATGGTCATCATCAAAAAGAGGTCCCCAAAAAGAGGACACTAAGATCAAATAGGTACAGATGTTTAAATACCTAGGAAACATTCTGACAGAGGATGGAAAGTGCGACATTGAGATCCAAATGCTTACACAGCGTCCACCCTCGTCACTTTTATAGATATAGATTAACACAAACAAAAATTTCTTAGAATTTATAATAAAAAGATAATAATTAAAATTCTTTAAAAAAAAATGTTTATCCTCCCTATTATAATAAATAATGTTAATTTCTTAAGAATAAAAATATATTAAATGAACGAAATGAAATAAATGTCATTATAAAATGTTAACCCTAGAATAGGGTTAAAATTTCTTCATGAAATAATATCCATTAACTTACATATATCCGATAATTTGTTTTGTATTATAATATAACTAGCAGTATAGCCCGGTGTTGCTCGGGTGTAATGAAAGCTTTAAAACTAATCCATGGTCCTGGAGCTCAGACTCAGCCTAAAAAATATTAGGGTGAAGTTTGGTGAGAATCGGATAAAAATTGTGGATTTGTATAAAGGACATACAGACAAATAAACAGACACACACACACAAATATCTTACCTTTAGTGCATAAAATCGATGATAATATATATATATATTATAATCGATTTTCTGCACTACTGTAAGAACTGCAACCTTGAAACTTCTGAATATCGTTTCTTATGTTTTTGTCTATGAGTGTATAAAATTTGATTAAAATCGGACCACTCCTTCTATAACCCGATTTTTTCGATTATCGATTTTCGATATTTATCGGGGGTACCTCGACACAAAACCTAGCTAAGAACACTCGCAGACGCTTATAGTACAACTGTGTAAATTTTCAAGAAAATCAGTTCAGCCGATTCGGAGTCTATAGGTAACGGACACACACACACACACACACACACACACACACACACACACACACACACACACAGACAAAGTTCCATTTATAAATAAGTTTAGATATTAATTTAATAGATCTAAACTTATTTATAAATGGAACTTTGTCTGTGTGTGTGTGTCTGTGTCTGTGTGTGTCCGTTACCGATAGACTCCGAAACGGCTGAACCGATTTTCTTGCAAATTTACACAGTTGTACTATAAGCGTCTGCGTGTGTTCTTAGCTAGGTTTTGTGTCGAAGTACCCCCGATAAATATCGAAAATCGATAATCGAAAAAAACGGGTTATAGAAGGAGTGGTCCGATTTTAATCAAATTTGATACACTCATAGACAATGACATAAGAAACGATATTCAGAAGTTTCCAGGTTGTAGTTCATACAATAGTGCAGAAAATCGATAATATATATATATATAAAAGGCAAGATGTTTTATTCTTAAGAAATTAGCACTATATATTATCACAGGGAGGATATACAGCACCCACTTTTTATCACTGGCAAGAACTCGATTGTATAAGGATGTGGTACGGTGGCGAAAAAGAAGCGATACGCTGGCTGCCACTCGTTCTCCCTTGTGGACTTCCAACAGCGTTTGCAGAATCCATTTGCTCAGTTTGTACGTCTTACCTAGGCGGTGCAGGTGAAGTCTAACTATTTCATCAGAAACGCTGAACTGTCTTGCAAGTTCACCACACGTTAGACTACTGTCCTCTTCAATGGTTGCCTTCAGGACTCCGTCATTCAAGACCTGTGGTCGTCCACTGCGAGGCTCATCATGGATAGACAAATCTTCCGATTTGAATTTTCGAAACCAACGCCTTGCAGTACGTTCATCCACAGAACTATCCCCAAACGCTTGACATATGCACCGACTTACTTGATGCAGCTGCTGATAAGCCCACTTTGAAGTCGTAAAGCAAACAAGATCTCAAGACACTTCCATCCTTCTCACAGCTTTCTGGCTTATAACTGACGGCTCGGCACGGTGCGCGTGTTTTTTTATAACGTCTGATGTTCCTACTTCCGGCTGTCCGAATTTGAAAACAATTGCTACACGCATTTCGTATATATTTCAACTTCATTCAATGACTAATGAAAAAACGGACAGAACTTTTTTGGTTACCTTGTATCATAACGCAATAAATAGAAAAATAAAGAAATACATGTCTTTTACTTAATATTGGTCTGTGTTTCTGAAATGAGGTGCTGTAATTATTTACACCATTCGGTCTGTTGTCCTTATCTTCGTTGTCATCTTCACGACATTTCGGACGTGGTACGATCCGGCCTTCTTCCGATGATTGGAATTTCGAACTGAACCCTTTATTTCGTCCACCGGGGTAGATTGCCTCTAGAATTTCGTACATTGTGTCAGAATGCCTCTTCTGAATGTCTCCCTATCAGTTATCTCCCTTCAACTCAGTTCTCCAATTTTTTGTAGCTGGGTTTTACTTTTGTAGTCAAGTTATTGAACTCACAACTCTTTGGCTCAAGTCACTGGAACTAACCAACGCTTTAACTCAACTCTCTAAGTTATTTCTTCACCACTGCTGTAGCCAGGTATTGAACTCACAACCCTTTGGGTCACTGGATTCAACCAGCACTTTTATTCCCTGAGCTGTGTCCTTGAGAATATCAATATATGAATTTTTAGGATTTATAAAAATAATGACGCAGTAACCAGAGCCCATATTAAATTTTTTGTTATTGTTGTTTTCTGTAGTACTCCGTTTTATTGATTCTCATTAGCAACTAGGTCCTACACTTTTACTGTGAAACCGATAAAATGTAACCGCAATTTCTACTTCAACAGCTTCTTTTCTTGCACTTTCCTTCCACATACTTGCTTCCCCGACAGCTACAATCTCCAGGAGTTTAAATGTAAGGTTAATAGACACCTCCTAACACACTAACTCGCATTCATTCTCTCAAACACTCTTCACATCTACATCCTTACCCGTCTATCAGCATTCTTCTGACATTTCTTATATCTAACCACTCTTTCTCATCACCTTCTCATCTGTAACCCAATAGTGGCAGTGGAATGCCTTGCTTGGGGTGAAATGATTAAAAAGAAAAACTCTATGCTTGGACGGCTTAGGAGATTTTAAAGGCTTAGCATATTCGCTGATTCATATTTTATTTTGGAGTAGAGGCTCGTTCCTTGTTTCCTGTTTAGGATGTGGTTTCCGGTTTTCACTCCTCTCTCTTCAGACCTTGGTACTGGTGCTTCCGCGAGTTTCCTGCGATCTGGCCGGTTGGTGGCAATGGCTCATCACTGTGAGGGTACCGGGTTGGCAGTTTCCTGGTTGCTGCTTCCGACTGGTAGTTAGGAGCCCTAACTCTTGCGTAGCGTCAAGAGCGGCTGCTCTGATCAACAGTTGTATAATATCGGGGTTCTTGTAGTGCCATGTCGCGCATGGATAGGTGTCCCTGCAAGCGCTTTCGGTGGGCAACCCCGAGGCCACACCTTGTTGCAGCCCTAGCCAGTCTCCCTCCCAGCACAGATCGTGGGTAATGACCGCCTGTATCCTCTACCCTAGGTCCCTTTCTATAAACAAAAAACATGACAAGACAAAACAGAAATGACCCTAAACCAGCTAAATCCAAACCACCTAAGCCCATTAACCTCTCCTTCACTAATATCCGAGGCATTCGTACTAACTTTGCTAGTGTAGAAGCGTTCCTGCATGAAAAGTCCCCAGACATCCTCGCGCTCTGCGAAACTAACCTCAACTCAGCTATTCCCTCCTCTGACCTCTTCATCCCTGGTTATCTTCCCCTTTTAAGGAAGGATTCTACTGTCCACATGCATGGGCTGGGTGTTTATGTCAGCGAACACCTCCCCATAACTAGGGTGACTTCACTCGAATCTACTGACCACCAATACATATGTCTCCGCTTGTCTCTCCTCAGTTCGGTTAGCTACCTATTCTTCCTTTACCGTTCTCCCTCCTCTCCTGACTGCTCCCTACTAGATAGCATTGCCGACGACATAGATAAGGCTATTTCCTATCACCCATTTGCCCACATATTTGTATTTGGAGACCTCAATGCCCATCACTCTGAGTGGCTTGAAAACGCTGTTACTGATTCGGCGGGCATTCACGCCGTGAACTTTGCTATTTCCCAATCCCTTACGCAAGTGGTGGACTTCCCCACTCGCTTCCCAAGCACACCCTCGGGTCATTCCTCACTGCTAGATATATGTTTCACCTCTGCGCCCGACGCCTGTCAAGTCTCGCAGCTTTGCCCTCTCGGCAACTCCGACCACGCTGTAGTCTCCCTCAGTATTTCTTTCCAATCTCACTCCCCCCAGGATCCCCCTACTCATAGAACCTCCTACCTCTACCAAAAAGCTGACTGGGATGCCTTTCGCGATTTCCTCTGCGACGTCCCCTGGGGAAAAGTGTTTGACCTATCAGTTGATGACTGTGCCTCTGAGGTCTCGTCATGGGTGAAAGCTGGCATTGATGCCTTCATACCCACCAGGAAGTATTGCTTAAAACCTCATTCCTCTCCGTGGTTCTCTCCGGCCTGCTCAGCCGCCATTGCCCACAGGAACCATTACTTCCATCTATTCCAGAGACAGCCAACTGATCACAATAGGCGCCTGTTCACATCCGCTCGCAGTGAGTGCAAGAGAACCCTAAATGACGCCAAACAGTTGTTTGCGGAGAGAATGCGACAGCACATAGCTGACCGCAAGTTCGGCTCCAAGGACTATTGGAGGATTTGTAAACGGGTGCTCAACAATAGGAAATCCTCAATACCTCCCTTAATCCATGGATTTGACGTTCTCACGTCATCTGCTGAGAAAGCTGAGTGCTTTGCCCGCAGATTCTCATCCAACTCCACACTCGACTCGTCCGGAGTGCACCCACCCGACTTCCCTATTAGAACTGAGGCCAAACTGCATGACGTATATATTACCCCGACAATAGTATCCAGAGTAATTTCAAAACTCGACCCCCATAAGGCGTGTGGAGACGATGGAATCCCGGTGATAGTCCTTAAGAGGTGTGTCCCTGAACTTTCCCCTGTCCTCTCTAAACTGTTTAACTACTGCCTTTCTGCTTCCTGCTTTCCTGCATGCTGGAAATTCTCCTCAGTCGTTCCTGTCTTTAAGAACTGTGGTGAACCCTCGGACCCATCCAACTATCGCCCGATCAGTCTTCTACCAATATTCGGGAAAGTGTTCGAGGCTATAATAAATGCTGAAATAGTTCATCATCTCACCGCCCACAAACTGTTCTCCGACAGGCAATATGGATTCCGATTTGACAGGTCCACAGCCGACCTGCTAACTACTGTAACGGAGTACATGCTACAGGCCCTTGATGAGTCTGACGAGGCTCGCGCGGTTGCTCTGGATATCTCCAAGGCTTTCGACAGGGTTTGGCACCCTGGCCTCCTATGCAAACTACGCGGTTATGGTATTACCGGTCGCCTGCTTGACCTAATCCAATCTTTCTTAAATAACCGCAAAATGAAGGTCGTTCTGAATGGGCGTGCCTCTTCGTCCTACAGCACGAATGCTGGTGTCCCACAAGGCTCTATCCTGGGCCCAACGCTCTTCCTTATTTTCATCAACGACCTCCCAGATGAGATCAGGTCCCAAGTAGGCATCTACGCAGATGACACTACAATATACTCCCGCTCCAGTAAGAAACCTGTCGTGGCGGACAGACAAAATCTCGCTGCTGACCTTGAGCGGGATCTACACTCTGTGGTGAACTGGGGCAAGAAGTGGCTTGTCAACTTCAATTCCTCGAAGACCAAGCTGTTGTCTGTCAACCATTACAGGCAACCTCTTCTGCCTCCCATAAGCATGGACCAGATGATTCTCCCGGAGAGTAATACACTACGCCTCCTCGGACTTACCCTGTCCTCAGACCTCAAATGGAAGCACTATATTGAATCCATAGCAAAATCTACTGCTAAGAAGATTGGGTCACTATGTCGATCCAGGATGTTTTTTCCACCTGAATCCATCCTGCATATATACAAGTCAACCATCCGTCCGTGCATGGAGTACTGCTGCCATTTATGGTCAGGTGCCCCTGCCGTTCTCCTCAGTGTTCTCGACAAGCTCCAAAGGAGAGTCTGTAATGTGATAGGTTCTGATCTGGCGACTCGTCTGCAGCCACTTTCCCATCGTCGAAATGTGGCCTCCCTCTGTCTCTTCTATAAATACCTTCATGGCTTCTGCTCGGATGAGCTTAAGTCACTGATGCCTCCTCAACAGGTGTTTACCCGTTCAACCAGACTGGCAACTGGGTCCCACCCATTCACAGTCAGGTTAGCCAAACGCAGACGACAATTCTACTCCAGCAGCTTCCTCTCTCGCACTTCCCGCCTGTGGAACTCACTCCCGTATTCTTGCTTTCCTGACGGCTACGACCTCCAGAAATTTAAAAGCAAAGTTAATACTCACCTACTAACCACTGGCCTCTAGCTCTCTCCCCTCCCCTGTATAACCTTCCCTTTCTCTCCGCCCATGTACCTGTCATTGCACCTGCTTTCTCAGTTTTCTATTGTTCCTTTCTAACTAGCTTGTACTCCTCACTCTTTTCTAATTAATCTTTCTACATTTATGTAACCCCCTGCACATCAGTGGCGTTTCTGCCTTGCTCGGGGTGAAATGATTAAAAAAAAAAAAAAAAAAAAATCACACAGGAGACTTTGGACTCATTATTCCCTACATATACGGTCAGCTACGCCTGGTGTTTCTGTTTCTCCTCGTGTTACGGTTTTACGATGTTCCTGAAGTCTTTACCTTAAGAGGTGGCCTGTTTCTCCTTAATATGTTTTTCCACATCTGCATGGGATGGGGTACACAAAGTCCTTAATTATGTTCTCCTCTATAGGGGGGGGGGGTCTTACACGAAAGAGGTCTCTGCAAAGGTCGTCCTGATATTATATGGCCCACAGATCTCTTGTATTTTTCCGATAATCTTTCGCATAGGGTAGGCAGGCCGAAGCTGCTTTCTGAGTGTTGTTATCCCCTTACACGCTTCTGTCCATCTTCGTCGGAGCTGCTGTCATGTACCCAGAGTAGTTGAAACGTTGTTGCAGTAGATGTATGCAGTAGACGATACCTTTCTTTACACTGTATGGGTGACAGGAGTAGAAGTTAAAATATTGTCCGGTGAATGTTGTCTCCCTGCATTAAGCTGACCTTGTGTCATATTCTGCTAGCGTACAGCAGAAAAGAAAATACAATCGCTTCTCAGCATTTTGGCTGAGATCCAAGTGCAGTATCAGTTCTTATCAGCTAAATATGATTCTTTCTCTAGCTTCTTCTCTCTTCTCTTCTTTCTTTCTTTTATATTTCTCACACTGAATTTTGGCTGAGATCAAAGTGCAGTATCATTTCTAATCAGCTTAATCTAATTCTTTCTCTATCCTCTTCTCTCTTCTCTTCTTTTTTACTTTTATTCTTCACACTAGGAATTTTGGCTGAGATCAAAGTGCAGTATCAGTTCTTACCATCTTAATCTGATTCTTTCTCTACTCTCTTATCTCTTCTTTGCTTTCGTTCATTCTTTTATTTCTTCACACTCGGCATTTTGGCTGGGATCAAAGTGCAGTATCAGTTCTTACCAGGTTAATCTGATTCTTTCTCTACCCACATCTCTCTTCTTTCTTTCTTTTTTTTATATTTCTAACTCGGCATTTTAGCTGAGATCAAAGTGCAGTATCAGTTCTTATCAGCTTAATCTGATTCTTTCTCTACCATCTTCTCTCCTCTCTTCTCTTCTTTCTTTCTTTCTTTCTTTTATGTTTCTCACTCGGCATTTTGGCTGAGATCAAAGTGCAGTATCAGTTCTTATCAGCTTAATCTGATTCTTTCTCGACCATCTTCTCTCCTCTCTTCTCTTCTTTCTTTCTTTCTTTCTTTCTTTTATGTTTCTCACTCGGCATTTTGGTTGAGATCAAAGTGCAGTATCAGTTATTATCAGCTTAATCTGATTCTTTCTCTACCATCTTCTCTCCTCTCTTCTTTCTTTCTTTCTTCCTTTTATATTTCTCACTCGGCATTTTGGCTGAGATCAAAGTGCAGTATCAGTTCTTATCAGCTTAATCTGATTCTTTCTCTACCATCTTCTCTCTTCTCTTCTTTCTTTCTTTCTTCCTTTTATATTTCTCACTCGGCATTTTGGCTGAGATCAAAGTGCAGTATCAGTTCTTATCAGCTTAATCTGATTCTTTCTCGACCATCTCCTGTAAGGCAGAAAATTTCACAAATATAAAGGAGAGACTTGAAGGAACATAAATATGGTTCTGCAGCAGGATGCTGAGGATGCCACGGAGAAAACATGTTAGCAACGAGAAGGAAACTTATACTTAACACCAGGAAGAGACAGCTGGGACACGAATAGAGGAAGAAGGGCTTGGAAAATCAAATACTCACGGGCAGATAGAGGGAAAGAGAGAGAAAAGCAACACGAAAAACACTTTATGGGCTTGAGCAAGTAGATGGTAGAGCAGGGTTTGGTAGAGGCATCAAGAAGAAAAATGTTGAGACCGACAAGGGATAAAAGTAAGTGGAGGTCCATGATCGCCTAAGTCCTGAAAGGACACGGCACATAAAGAAGAGAAGCGGCAGCTACCGTTGCTTTTTTGTTTTTTAAAAAATCCTATCTTGTGAAAGTGAAGATCGTCGCTAGTGAACCCAAGTACAAAGATATTGTTTTAAGCAATTCATCGGCTCGGAACGAAAAATCAAAGAACCGAGTTCGAATTCCAGTTGAATTCGTTGCATTCACTTACGCGCAAATATCCTTGGAGGGCGTATTAATCCGTCTATTCCCTGCAACAGGTTAAATAGCAGAACAAACTGCCACCAGTCTACCGCAGTGATGGCAGCCTACTGCGGAAAAAATTTTCTGCCCAGTTAATCCTGTTTCTTTCGAGACATGATCGCCCAAAGCGTCTATCACGTATGGCACTTAACTGACTGACAGAATGTAATAGTTGGAATCATGATTAAGGCTTCTACCGGTCATAAAGTGGGGGATCAGTTTTCTATTGTTATGAAGTAATAAACTAATCCCCCACTAATTACTACGTAATAATACAATACATCTCTCTTCCCTCTAGCTATGAGTCAAATAACAGGACAGATTGGGTTCTATAGCCTTGGCTGGCAACCAGTCTACCGCAGAAAGCAATGACAGCCTACTGCCCAGTCAAACCAATATGGCACTTAATAAACTGACTGAATATAATAGTTGGAATATAATAGTTGGAAAGTAATGGCAACATACTGCGGAAAAATCTTCTGCCCAGCCAGTCATGTTTCTTTCGAGACATGATCGCCCAAGCGTGTATCACGTATGGCCCTTAACTGACCCCAAACAAGGTGATAATGCCACTAAGACGCAAAGGACTACTGGGTTTGAAAGAGAATGAAAAGACTTTCGAATAAACCAGAAACCATACGTTAAACAGAAAAAAAAGGAAAAACTTCGACTCTTGTTGAAAAGACCGGAGAGGAGTCCGAACCTGACGAAAGGCGAATCGATCTACTTCTACTGAGGAAAACATTGAATAAATAGTAAATAAAATTTCAGAGTTTAGACGGAGACGTTAGAAGTATAGAGTTGAAGTAGATATTTATTTTCCCCACACAGCTGCTGAATTTCAATGGAAACTGACTGGATATTATTTCCAAAGGCCTGACGAATATTTCTTTTGCGGTACGATGCTGGCACTAGAAGACCGATATCAATAACATGTTATGTTCTGATTTAAGCCCAAGAAACAACAGTCGATACTTTCGGACAGGTCTTTCATGTCCCGCACTCACTCGAATCGGTATATTTGCGTCTGGTGAAAATACGCTTAGCTAGTTTTTCTTGGCCAACGAGATCAATTTTTTCCGCGCAGATTCCACACAGGAGGGACGATCGTCGGGTATGAGAGGTTGGAGTAGAGAAACGATTTGAAATTAACGCTTTTCTGGTTCTTAAAATGAAAGAGCGGAGAAAGAAAGAAAGAAAGAAAGAAAGAAAGAAAGAAAAGATGTGGTAAGGAATAGGAAAGAAAAAAAAGAAGGAAACCAAAGAAAAATAGAAGAGGAAAGAGAAAAAGAAGCACGACTGAAGAAGAGTAAATAACGGGGAAGGCTGCAGAAAACAAGAAGGAAAGAAGCGAAAACGATGACAAAAGAAAGAAAGAAAAACATAAAGGAAAAAAAAAATGAAAAAACGAACGAATGAACAAGAAACAAAATAAAAGCGAGAAAAAGGTCCAAAATCAGACATGGCCGATTAAGAAAGCGTTACAGAAAACAAGTAAATAGTATATATGAGGGATGTGCCTTGTGGTGCATTGGATATCGGCTCGGAACGAGAAATTGGGGAGCCGAGTTCGAATTCCAGCTGAATTCATTGCATTCACTTACGTGCAAATACTCTTGGGAAAGGTATTAATCCGTCTCTTCCTTCCAGTTATGGGTTAAATAACAGGACAAATTCGGTTCTATAGCCTTGGTTGGTAACTAGTCTACCACAGAAAGTAACGGCAACCTACTGCGGGATAATCTTCTGCCCAGTCAGTCATGTCTCTTTCGAGACATGATCGCCCAAGCATGTATCACGTATGACACTTAACTGACTGATTTATGAGGGCAGAGGGAGTGGTATCGAAAACGTAGAGATTATGCGAATGCAAAGGTGTTGGCG
Source organism: Ascarosepion bandense (assembly GCA_037127315.1). NCBI lineage: Eukaryota > Metazoa > Mollusca > Cephalopoda > Sepiida > Sepiidae > Ascarosepion > Ascarosepion bandense. The sequence goes on from JBBBDQ010000558.1 coordinate 2,331,732, forward strand.
AAAAACGAAAGAAAGCATACATGCTAGAAAGAAAGAAAGAAAGAAAGAAAGAAAGAAATAATTACTCATGCCAGAGATAAATAAAGAATTAATTAATGAGAAACAAATATACAAAAAACAGAAAGCGGATACTCTAGAAATAAAAAATGAAAGAAAGAAAGAAAGAAAGAAAGAAAGAAAGAATACAGATATATAAGAAAAAAAGGAAAAAAAGAGCAGACATCCAACACAAAGGACAAAAGCATTTTTAAAAAGTATATCTTTTAACTTTCTTCATACACTTAAAGTTAAAACTGCAAATACAAATAGCGAATTAAAAATAAGAAAAAACAATAGTTAACGTTTTGGCCTTTATCACTTAAGAGAGAGGAGAGGGGAAAGAGGAGAGAGAGGGAGAGGGAAAAGAGGAGAGAGGGGGGATGGGGAGAGAGGAGAGAGAGGGGGAGGGAAAAGAGGAGAGAGAGGGGGAGGGGAGAGAGGGGAGAGAGGAAAGAGGAGAGAGAGGGGAGGGGAAAGAGGAGAGGGGGAGGGGGAAAAGGAGAGAGAGGGGGGGAAGAGGAAAGAGAGAGGGGGAGGGAAGGAGAAGAGGGAAGTTAGAGGAGAGGGGGGAGAAAGAGGGAGAGAAATGTCCCGGGATATTAAGAATTGTCTTTCTAAACCGATGCTTAAGTAACAGAAAGATCAATATGAAATGCAGCTGTACTCTGCTCGGCTTGTCTGTGTTTGAAGAATAAGAATTTGTCATGTGTGATAAGCACGGGCGGGAGATGAGAAGCAATTCTGGTTGCACGAAAATCGTTATGGAGGCCGATGGCACTGCTACAACAACCAATGACCACTGTCGACAGAAGCATAATTTCTTTGGAGACACGGGATGGCTTTTGGCGTAAAACAAGTTTGCTCGACTAAGAGGAAAGAGAAGATTTTGTACCTTAGCCATTAAACTATCGTGTGTGTGTGTGTGTGTGTGTGTGTGTGTGTGTGTGTGTGTGTGTGTAAACAAAATGAATTGAAAGCAGAAACTATCTGCATGTATACATATATATTTTAATCAGTTTACCCCAGACGAGGTGATGATGCTACTAAGACTCAAGGTGTTACTAGGAGTGAAAGACAATGAAAAGATTTTAGAAAAAGCCGGAAACCCAATCTTAAACAGGAAACAAGGGATAAATTTCTACTGTTGTTTTAGATCCATGTTTCGATTTATCCGCTGAAGTCACTATTTTCCTATCTCAGGCTTCTCGTATCTATCTATCTATCTATCTATCTATCTATCTATCTATCTATCTATCTATCTATCCGTTGATTTCAGTTAATCTATCTATCTATCTATCTATCTATCTATCTATCTATCTATCTATCTATCTATCTATCTCATCTTTTATATATATTATCGATTTTCTGCACTATTGTAAGAACTGCAACCTTGAAACTTCTGAATATCGTTTCTTATGTCTTTGTCTATGAGTGTATCAAATTTGATTACAATCGGACCACTCCTTCTATAACCCGATTTTTTCGATTATCGATTTTCGATATTTATCGGGGGTACCTCGCCACAAAACCTAGCTAAGAACACTCGCAGGCGCTTATAGTACAACTGTATAATTTTTCAAGAAAATCGGTCCAGCCGTTTCGGACATCATCAGCTTCCGTCTTTATCGTACAAAATATTTTTTTGTACAATAAAGACGGAAGCTGATGATGGTTCGCCTGAAATAGGCCTAAACTTCCGATTTACTATGAAATAACGTGTCTGCCTTTATTTTTCTTATATATATATATATATATATATATATATATATATATATATATATATATATATACACTACCGGCCATAATTATTAGGACACCCCAGTTTTAAAAAAATATATTGTATTTCATACTATTTTTAGTATTTATTGCCAAGTGGATAATTCTAAATGAAAATAGAATGGTTGTTTAGGATGAGTGGCAGCCAGGAAGCCTTTGGCCAGCCAATAAGAAGAACAGACTAGCATGGGGAAGAGGGCATAAAAATTAGACACCAGAACAGTGGTCAAAATTGTTTTTTACTGAGTCTAAGTTCGAACAGTTTGGGAGTAAAAGAAGGGTGTATGTGTGGAAGACGGCTGTGGGGAGAGTGAAAGATGAGTGTGTGCAGTCATCGATGAAACATTGTGGGGGATCCTGCATGGTTTGGAGCTGTTTTGCGGGCACGAGTTCGGGTGACTTGGTTGAAATAAAGAGGACTATGAAGAAAGAACAGTCCTATTCAAAGATATGCAATTTTATCTGGATTGCATATTGTGGGTCAAAATTCCATCCTCCAGCAAACGACCCAAAACATACTTCTAAATTGTGCCAAAATTATTTAAAATTAAAAGTAATTGCTGGGGTGTTAAAAGTTATGTGTTGGCCACCTCAGTCACCAGACCCCTTCACCAAGTGAACTTGCATGGGATGAGCTGGACAGGAGAAGTAAGAAGAAACAGACTAGTCATAATCGGAGTTTAGTTAGGTGTCTAGAGGATACCTGGAGGGAGTTGTCGGATGATTATTTTTAAAAACTTGTGGAAAGAAGGCCCAGAGTTTGTGCAACTGTTGTGAAAGAAAAAGGAGGTTATTTTGATGAAAGTGCAAAATAGGTAATTATTAAATATCAATAAATTCATTTGATGCACATGTTATTGTGCAGTATTAACAAAAGAACCATTCTATTTTCATTTACAATTATTCACTTGGTAATAAATACTAAAAAATAGTATGAAATACATCATTTTTTGTAAACACTGGGGTGGCCTAATAATTATGGCCGGTAGTGTATATATATATATATATATATATATATATATATATATATATATATATATATATATATATATATATATATATATATATATATAGAGAGAGAGAGAGAGAGAGAGAGAGAGAAAATCTACAGGGTGCGATGGATAAATTATATGCCTTGTAAAGTTTTGCAAAGTAATAATAACAAAAGAACCATTCTATTTTCTTTTACAATTATTCACTTGGCGATAAATACTAAAAAATAGTATGAAATACATCATTTTTTGTAAACACCGGGGTGGCCTAATAATTATGGCCGGTACACCCTGATTGAGCACCCCGGAAGAATAGTAGACTTTGAAAAACAGTCGCTACTCTGGCATCTACCCATCGTTCATTCAGCAATGAATTAGAACACTCTCAGCTATTGGGCGTATATAATGATTATATACACGCTAAAAAGGTAGCCTCCTTCTACCGAGCGCCCGTAGCTCAAAGGTTGACTCGCCGACTGACGCCAACTTGGTCGGGTTTCAATCCTGGGTAAAAGGCAATCGGCTGTCTAACCGTACTGATGAGCTGTGATACAGAAAAACAGATCTGTCTGCGGATGACTATATATATATATATGTGTGTGTGTGTGGTGTGTGTGTGTGTATGTGTGTGTGTGTGTGGTGAATAGTGATACTGTTTAGTATCAAAATTACTGGGGTTTTTCAGTAGTTGACTATTGGTAAGTCATCTATCTATCTATCTATCTATCTATCTATCTATCTATCTATCTATCTATCCCAGTCTGTTCATATCTATCTATCTATCTATCTATCTATCTATCTATTGTCTGACATTCTCCCCTGCCCAACATGTCACCTGTTCGTAATATCCGAATGTCTCTTCGTGAGGAAGAATATATTTAGGTTCGCTCATTTGCACATAATCGACTTTTACGTACCTTCTTCGACCGGCTTAAACGGGTCTTTTTCCCCTACACGTCACTGACCGCATCTATTTGTACGTGTGTACGTATCCGCCCGTTTGTCCACAGGGTCTTGCGCTATTTTGCCCAGATGCGGGTGTGCCTACCGATGTGTATGTTCCCGGCTGACCTCAGTTCCGAACAGAACACAGAACTGAGGGCCAGAAGATGCAGATTCTCTTCATAAATCTCGGCTGATTAAAATGTGACCAGAAAGATATACAAATTCATTAAGGTTACTAACTGAATCTGGATTCCGAACACCTCCATTTTGCATTTTTATTCCTTAGTTGCTTATCTGCCCATGTGTCTATAGCAATCTGAACAGATCTATCTATCTATCTATCTATCTATCTATCTATCTATCTATCTATCTATCTATCTATCTATCTCAGTCTGTTCACATCTATCTATCTATCTATCTATCTATCTATCTATCTATCTATCTATCTATTTCAGTCTGTTCACATCTATCTATCTATCTATCTATCTATCTATTTCAGTCTGTTCACATCTATCTATCTATCTATCTATCTATCTATCTATCTATCTCAGTCTGTTCACATCTATCTATCTATCTATCTATCTATCTATCTATCTATCTATCTATTTCAGTCTGTTCACATCTATCTATCTATCTATCTATCTATCTATTTCAGTCTGTTCACATCTATCTATCTGTCTGTCTGTCTATCTAACTCAGTCAGTTGAGATCTATCTATCTATCTATCTATCTATCTATCTATCTATCTATCTCAATCAGTTGAGATCTATCTATCTATCTATCTATCTATCTATCTATCTATCTATCTCAATCAGTTGAGACATATCTATCTATCTATCTATCTATCTATCTATCCCTGTCTGTTTATATCTATCTATATATCTATCTATCTATCTATCTATCCGAATATATGGGATCGCATCAGAAACGATGGTAGAAGAAAATTGATAAGAGCTGATGGAAAAACAAACAGTGAAACTATAAGTTTATTATGGCCTAATTTTCTCTCAAACTCCAAAGATGGAGTCATTTTTCAGCATGAAAATGTCCCTTGTCACACATCACGTGCAACAAAAATCTTTCTTGTGGAGGAAGATGCTCAACTTTTGGAAGAGTGGCCAGCACAAAGTCCTCATCTAAATATTATTGAACCATTTTGGCGAAAGCAAATGCTTCAATAAAATATACACCATCTCCAAAACATTTTGGATTTCTACCAAGAACAATGTGCGTTGTGGTGCAGTGGATATCGACTTGGAACAAGACATTGGGGAGCCGAGTTCGAATTCCATTCAAATTCGTTGCATTCACTTACACGCAAATACTACTTCTCCCTCCAACTATGGGCTGAATAGCGGAAAGAAATGGCAACCTACTGCTAGATAAATTTCTACCTAGTCAGCCATGGATCGTAAAAGACATGATCGGCTAAGTGTGTATCACGTATGACACTTAACTGAATGATACTCTATCATAACATGAACAAAAATGCAGTAAGGTGTTTTATAGGTCCTGTTTTCGCCAGTGTATATTAAGTCTATCAGCCTACCCATTTGAGAAATATATGTATATTTGACTGAGTAGAGAAAAAAAAATATATATATAGTCATCTGCAAACAGATATGTTTCGCTGTATGAATGATATGCTTTATAGAGGTAATTTGGGCCCAGCCAATACACATAAAGAATTGTTTTTGGAGGGTATGCGTTTGGTTACAGAGGAAGTGGTGTTTAGTTTTAATGGGATGATATACGTCCAGACAGACGGCTTTGCGATGGGAAGCCCTTTGGGTTCAGTTTTGGCCAATATTTTTGTTGGCTATTTTGAGCAACTGTTATTTCAGAAGGTTGATAAACCATGTGTTTATATGAGATATGTAGACGATACTTTCTCAATTTTTGATTGTGCCAGTGATACCAATAATTTTCTGGCGCAACTTAATTCTCTCCATCCTTCCTTGAAGTTTACGACGGAGGTTGAGAAGGATATGGCTCTCCCCGTTTTGGATGTCCTTGTACATGTATGGATGGGGTTTTCGTTACAAGTGTTTTCCGTAAACCCTCATTTACTGGCTTGTATACGAGTTGGAGCTCATTTGTTCCCAAGTCCCGTAAAATTGGTTTGACTGAGATCTTGGGTCATCGAGCTCTGACGATTTGTTCCCTTGGATTTTTGGATAGAGAACTTGTTACTTTGCAGAGGATTTCTTAAAGTAATGGTAATCCCATTAATTTTATTAAACGCGTGATTGCTAGAAAGATCAAGCGTTTCAAGGAACTAGTGGTTTTTGGACCTAGCCGTTGCTCTATTTATTTGAAGTTACCCTGGCTTGGTAGAAAATGTCAGTTATTAACTGACAGAATTTCGGCGTGTATTTCGTCGTGTTAATATGCCGTTAAGTTGCGCACTGTGTTTTAGATTAGATCTATGTTTCCATCGTTTAGTAAAGATCGGTTGCCCTATTTTCGTAAGAGTTCAGTTGTTTACAAGATTAAATTTCGATGCGATGCGGTATACATAGGACGTACCAATCTGAGGTCGAAAACGCGGGTTACACAGCACGTCCCTGCCAATGGGCATTCGGGTAGTCGGAGCCGTTCTGTAAGAGCCACTCGAACCGTCCACGACTCGGATATTGGACAACATTTCCTCGGCATACATGACTATGCCCTACTGGTACGAATACACATAGTTCACGATTCTGCACAGCACTCGTTCGTCTTACCATCTTCCTGTTCCTGCATGGCCGTATCTGACTACCGGGCACACCGGGCATGGGTCCGGGTCGATCCGTGCCATCACAGTGAAAATCCGGGCAAGGAAAAATGTCTTCGTCAGAAATCAAACTAAACAATTCACGAAGAAAGAAAGAAAGAAAGAAAGAAAGAAAGAAAGAAAAACGAAGAAAACATCCGAATGAACGCAGTAAAAATCTGTTTATTTATTAATTTTGGGAGAAAAGACTGGTTATACTCAGAAAGTTCGAACCCGATTTCCTGCTTTCGTTCACGTTCTGTGCCTAATTTCCATTGGAATAGCCGAAAAAATCCGCAAAAATCAGTTTCTGGAAACGGATGACACTGATGACGTCATCACATTGTCAACTAATAAATCCAGGCAATTTTCTCTGTGCCCGGTGTTTTTTTAGCATCAGCTACGGCCCTGTCTGAGGCTGTATACTTAAAGATCCACCAGCCCAGTTTGTGCAGACAAAATGAGCACTTTATTCGCTCCTGACGTTTGTTTGAGGGTTTGTGAGTCCCTTTCTTTCTTTTTTAATACTCTTGTGGAACTTTATACTTATACTCCCTTACATTTTAATTATTTTTTATTAGAATTTGTTTTAAATCACGTAGCAACTTCCCTTCTCAAACGTTATATTAATGTGTCCTTGATTATCATTTGAATTTTGCCAACGTACGCCTTTGATGATGTGTTGGCCGAAAGGTTCCTAAGGTGTAAGGTGTGTGCTATGACGCCTACTTTTTTCAAATATATATATATATATGATCTTATTTATAAATAGAACTTTGTCTGTGTGTGTGTATGTGTGTATGTGTGTGTCTGTGTCAGTGTGTCCGTTACCTATAGACTCCGAAACGGCTGAACTGATTTTCTTGAAAATTTACACAGTTGTACTATAAGCGTCTGGGAGTGTTCTTAGTTAGGTTTTGTGTCGAGGTACCCCCGATAAATATCGAAAATCTATCATCGAAAAAATCGGGTTATAGAAGGAGTGGTCAGATTTTAATCAAACTTGATATACTTATAGACAAAGACATAAGAAACGATATTCAGAAGTTTCAAGGTTGCAGTTCTTCCAATAGTGTAGAAAATCGATAATATATATATATATATATAAGGCGAAATGTTTGTGTGTGTGTCTGTTTATCTGTCTGTATGTCCTTTATACAAATCCACAATTTTTATCCGATTCTCACTAAACTTCACAAATATTATTTAGGCTGAGGCTGAGGCTCCTGGACCATGGATTAGTTTTAAAGCTTTCATTACACCCGAGCAACGCCGGGCTATACTGCTAGTAATTAGATAAAAATATTAATGAAAATTACCATCCTCGAAAATAGATACAGTATTTGCCAAAAGGGCATGGGATAATAAACATTATGGACAATTTCTCGGCATACACAGTCCTCAAAAAAAAAAAAAAAAAAAAAATTAAGGACACAAGAAAAGTGAAGTTTTTTGTGTGTGTTCGCTCGAAAGCAAATTTAGTTAAATATATATGAAGCCGTGTCTCTGTGTGTGTAAATTTTGCGTAAATCTGTGAGTTCAAATAAACTCGATAAGGCATTTATATTTACTTCGACTGAAACAGAATAAAGCAAATGGCCGTGTTTAAAGTGGGAAATCCGCGCATAGACGAGCTGGAAGACAAAACTTGCAATCCCTTGCTCTTTCGGGGTATCTCAGTTATCAAGGACTGACACTGAAACTACAACCTCTCAGTATAATGAACGATATAGTGCCTGGAGTGAGTAGTGTCTTCTTGACATTGGCCAGCATATCATATATCAACGCTTCTCTTAGCTTATATTTTTAAAAGAAAACAAAAAGAACCATCCTTAGAGCGAGTTTCAGAAACTGCTCTCATTAATAACAGTGCTTCTTGAAATAGTCCTGCCTATAGGGAATTTTCAATGCACAAAATGTACATGCTATTTAAAATAAACGTGAGATTTTTTTTCTAACGCCACATGATTCCTGAGGTTTTCTTTATCCTCTTTTTCCTTAAAACTTCCTTATTGATCACATGCTCAGTCCTAGATATAGTTAGCATCCTTCCGTAGAACCACATCTCTGATATTTGTCTCTTTCTGATTCTAAGAATAAGTTCCCTTTTTGTTTCCATTTTTATTAAAATTTCCTCATGGCTCACATGCCCCGACCATGGTATTCTCAGTTACTTTCTTACCGAGGTAACGTGGCTACCCTTTGTCTTTTCTACAAATATTTTCATGGCAACTGCCCTGATGAACTTTTTTCCCTAGTATCCCGTCCACATGAATTTAAGCAGGCTACTAGATTGGCATATTAATCCCACCCTTTAACCGTTGAAGTCGTTAAATGTAACCGCCACTTCTACTCGAATAGTTTCTTTTCTCGCATTTCTCGCCTGTGGAACTCCCTTTCATTTACTTGTTTCCCTGATAGCTACATTCTCAAAAAATCCAAATTTGACGTCAATTGCTATCTTCTATTTTCTTGAATCCCGTTCACTTTTATCCTTTCTTCAATACCCCTGAACTAAACCCTGCGAAATAAAAAAGAATTTTTTTCGTGCTTCTAAAGAACTTTCCTTGTTTCTTGATACGTTGCTTAGCTGTTGAAATGCATCTTTCCGCTCTTCGGATTTCGGAGTCATATTTTTACTATTTCTATCATAATTATTCCCAGATAGTTCAACTTTTGTATTTAGTTGATTTTGATGTCTCTAATTCCTAATTCACATCTTCTAAAGAACTTTCCTTTTTCTTGATACTTTGCTTAGCTGTTGAAATGCATCTTTCCGCTCTTCGGATTTCGGAGTCATATTTTTACTATTTCTATCATAATTATTCCCAGATAGTTCAACTTTTGTATTTAGTTGATTTTGATGTTTCTAATTCCTAATTCACATCTTGATCTTCCCATCTTCCTAACGATTATACATTCTATCTTTTTACAACTGATCAGTGCTATCTCGGCTTCAGTCACTTTCTCATCAACATGATATGGCTTCTCTATGTCTTTTACAGAAAGATTTTCATGGCCACTGCTCTGACGAGCTTTTTTTACGTAGTGCTTCGACCAATTGAATTTATCGTGCTACTAGCTTGGCATCTAGGTCCCACCTGTTTATTGTTGAAATTGTTAAATATAAACTCCACTTCTACTCGAACAGTTTCTTTTCTCACATTTTTTCGCCTATGGAACTTCTTTCTGTTTACTTGCCTCCTTGATAAGTGCAATCTTCAAAACTTTAAATGCAATGTCAATTGCCATCTTCTGTTTTCTTGAATCTAAAATCCCCTTTTACCCTTTCCTCACTAACCTCTGTATCCAGTCTTTTCACTTTAACCACAACGACGTACTAGCGGCGGTCCCAACTTGCTACGGGTGAAATGATTAAAAAGAAAACGCATACGAACAAGGGAGTGTCGTTTTTCGCACCGAGCGTCTTTGCCACGTGCTTGGCTGAAATTCCAATCAGGGGCGTGAATTTGTGTCAAATATGCCTCGAATTTGAGGCGTGAATTTGAGCTAAATATGCCTCGACGCTGTTTTCAGTTTCTAAAATAAAGTATTTCCATTTGACTTTCAATCAATTCAGTTGTTTCGAAATTCAGCATAAATTATAATTAGACAGGTTGCTGTTATTTTTTCTATCTTCTCTGTACTTTGAACGTTTTTATCCGCAGCAATCTTTTACGATCAATTCTTCATCGTTGAAACCAATTTAAAGAAACAAACTCGAAGAGTGAGCTTCATATGGGACTTGAACTCTCTTTCCCTCCTCAGGAACCATTAAGCATCTGAGGATACCATGGACAGTACATGTGAGCAACGACGAGGTTTTTGAGAGGATGGAAACGAAGATGAAACTAAAACTTAACATCAGGAAAAGACAGCTGAAGTTCTCGGGACATGTAATGAGGAAGGAGGGCTTGGAGAATCTGATACTCACAGGTCACATAGAGGGAAAGAGAAACGGGGAAAGCAACGCATATCATACTTGATAGGGTTAAGGAAATTGATGACAGAGCGGGGTTTGGGTGGGCCAACAAGTGAAAGCGTGAGCCACTAGGGATAGGGAGATGTGGAGGGCCATGATCGCCTACGTTCTGAAAGGACACGGCCCATAGAAGAAGAAATTGTATCTTATCAAATTCTTTTACGTAGTTTATGACAATGCTACTGAAATTGTGATACGCGTACCGGAGAGACATCGTCTGACGGTACGGGAAGAGTCCCAGAAAACAAAGAAACGGTAGTCCTACTCCAATGTTATGGGAAACTGCCGGAATAACTGACTCGTTTTTGTTTCTTTTTTTTTTTTTAACATTTTCATTTTAGTTTTATATTAACTATGGTTACATCTTTTAGCCAATCTATATATATATACAAGGCAAGATGTGTGTGTGTGTGTGTGTGTGTGTGTGTGTGTGTGTGTGTGTGTGTGTGTGTGTGTGTGTGTGTCTGTCCGATTCTCATCAAAATTCACACAAATATTCTTTAGGCTTCCGGACAGGTCATGGGTTATTTATTTTTTTCCGATTTCCCGCCAATATCGGAAAATGATATCCGATCAGATCAGGATTTCAGCCCTTTTATCGTGGTTCTTGCTGCAGAATTTGCTCTTACTTGGTAAAATTATAGTTTTTACTCACAAACATAAGTAAATATTCTCAGACGACTCATTTTTCCTAATATCGATACCCCCGATATTATATCGAATCTGATCAATACTGATCTATACTGCTTGTCACTTATAAAGGTCATTGCTACAGAACAAACAAATGCGATATAATGAACAACCAGACGGTGAACTGAAATACGTATGACACCACTAGCATGATAATGTGGCGTGTGTCTGTCTGGGAAGCACGACTAGGAATACCAAAAGCCACTTTCTAATTTGGCATTTAAAAAATTCACCTGACTTTAGAAAAAAAGAAATGTTACGTGGATTTGGACCCCAATTTTTTAAATTTGCATTTCATGCCTTAGATTAATAATCTATCTGATCTGAATGAAGACTACAAATATTCAAATATTTTCTCGTGACTTTATTACACATACGAGTGAAAAAAATGACAGTAAAATATTTATATTGATATACCGTCTAAAATGGCGGCAACATATCTGCTGCTACTATTGAGTATCTTACATTAAGACACAACAAAAAAGAAAAATAACAAAATAATACAAACACCTTAAATATGACAGGAGGGATATATACAGTGTTGAATTGTGATAGTTTTTAGAGCCAAAATTGTTTCTATTTCAGTAGTTTTGCTGATAAAAAAACACTTTGGCAAGCACACGATATCGGTGTATAGATAAAGCGATGATAGTTTTAGTGCAAAACTTTGCCACTTTAACTGATGGTGACTTCGTAAGAACGCCTTTATAATGTATTCACTCATCGAGGCTGGGTTTATTTTCCACAGAATAAAGGGAGAATAGACGGATTAATACCTTACCTAAGAATATTTGCGTGTAAGTGAATGCAACGAATTCGACTGGAATTCGATCATTACATGGTACAAATATGGTACTCGTCCCTGGCACACTAGGAAGGCTTGTTACGTCAATGATGACTTGCCTTAGAATGAATATGACATCATGTCCCCATGTTTAGTACATATAGTTTCGAAATAACCCCAGGTGAATCGGAAAGGTTGTTAACCATTACACATGTCCAAAAATTGACTTTAACGTGTGTGGGTTTTATCAAAATTCTAATTATTGCTTTTTAAAACAATAAACTTTGCCGATTTTTTTTTATATATATATAATCGTTTCACGCCAAGCAATCCAAGACCACCACTGGTGCACAGGGGTTACAGAGAGAAAAGAAAAGAAAGAAAAAAAAGTTTACGGGATGTCGAAAAAAGAATAAGAGAAACACGGGAATCAAGGAGATAGAAGACGGCAATTAACGTTGCATTTAAACTTTTGGCGATTTTAGCTATCAGGGTGGAGCGGATAAGAAATCAATTAAAATCAACCTTCTTCTTCACTTTTACAAAAATTCACAATGACGTGTGAAATCCTGGTTTTCCCAAATAGAAAAAGGATTGACCATGTGCTTAAAGAAAAAGTCGAACCCAGAATTCTCAAGTAGGTGTTAAATTGATTTTTGAGCAATGGGAGCGACTTGCAAGACTTGAGGATTTCGCGAGTCACTGCGAAAATCTAATGACAATAAAATGGCCCCGATCAGCGTCAGTGAGTCAGTCAGAGGATGGAAGCTGCAAAGACGACAAGCTAAAATGTATCGAGAGAAGCTTCAAGCTGACCCGGACATTTGTCCTCTTTCTCTTTCCTTCTGTTGATTCCTTTTACTTTTACTTCTCCACCCAAAGACATTCCTACTGAATACATACATACATACATGCATACATACATACATACATATGTACGCATATACCCTTTCAACAATTACTACTACGAAGATTTTCTACAAATCTTGATACCCATGACTTTAACATTGAACACGAACTCTACCCTTAACTCCTTAATAATTGATAATTCTGATGATGATAATCCTGCATAAATCCTGTAAGCTGTAGGGAGTTCGGTTATGTTTGACACAAGGCTGAATAAAAAAAAAGACATTAACTATCTCCCTACGCCACAAGGAAGCAAGTATACGGAAGGGAAATCCACAGGTAGGAAGTGCAAGAAAAGAAATTGCTACGGTAGAAGTGACGGTTCTTTTTTAATATTTTGGCAGTAAAAGGGTGGGACCTAGATGCCAATCTAGTAGCACGTGTAAATTCATGTGGCACAAGGGAAAGAAGCTCGTCAGAACAGAAGCCGTGGAAATATTTGTAGAAAAGACAGAAGGAAGCTGTATCCCGTCGGTGAGAATGTGGCTGAAGTCGTGCTGCTAAATCTGATTACGTTGCAGATCCTCGACTGGATTTCGTCGAGAAACCCGAGATGAATAGGAGGCGCACCCATGAAGGTAGTTAAATCATAGCGGTGTTAATGGAAAAACTGTCCCTTTGACTGTCTGGCTTTTTGTTTTTTTTTTTTTGTTTTTTTGTTTTTTTGTTTTTTTTTTTGGGGGGGGGGGGTATTTTTGTTTTTCGTTTGTTTTTTTTTTTTGTTTTTGCTGTCACGGAAGTTTAAGACAGCCATTGTGTCTTTTTGTTATCTTTCCAAAACCTTTTTCAGCTATCCATTTGCTCAAGCTCTATACGTAGGTAATACGTTGCTTTCCTCTGTCTCTCTTGCCTTCAATGTAGTTCTGCAGGAGGATGCTGAGAATACCATCGACCGTACATGTGAGCAACGATAAAATTTTAGTGAAAACAGAAACAAACAGAGCACTTATATTCTGTATTCTGTCAAAGCTAAAGAAAAGGAGAATATGAAACGTCCAACGACTTCCTGAATTTAACTACGTTTCTATTCTCATAATAAATTGTTTTTCCATTACCGGTGTCTAAATTTTCACGAACATTTTTTTTTTTCAAGACTTAAAAGAAAAATTGTTTAAACGTTGAATGATGTCGGCTTCTGTAATTTCCTACGGAAGCCATTGTCCTCGATTCTGAAGAATATTTATCGTCTTTTTACTAAAGGTGATTGATTGCATAAACAATAAAGAATTGAATAACAACACTTCTAATATTTTTCCTGATATTGTTAAAAAGATATCCCCGGAAATATTTGTATCAACCTAATAATTAAAGACGACAGCAGAAAGATAGGCAGAGAAAGAGAGATTGAGAGAGATACTATGAAATTGAGTGAGAGAGAGAGAAGTTGAGAGATTGAGTGATATAGCTTGCGACCTTGAAAGAGAGATTGAGACATAGAGTGAGGCATTGAGTGAGATTGATAGAGATTGACTGGAGAGATTGTGAGACTGAGACATTAGAAGAGACTGAGAAAGAGATCGAGAGAGATATTGAGAATGAGATTAAGAGAATGAGAAAATGAGAGAGAGATTGAAAGAATGAGATAGGAATATTAAGAGTGAGAGACATTGAGTCATTGAGATTGACATAGAGAGAGAGAGTTTGAGAAAAATATTGAGAGTTTGAGAGAGTGGGGGAGATTAAGAAAAATTGAGAGAAGGATATTCAGATAAACATCGAGTGAGATTGAGAGAGACTAGGAGATTGAGAGAGACCGAGGAAGATTGAGAATGAGAGAGAGATTGAAAGATTGAGAGAGATTGAGAGAAGTATTGAGAATGAGGGAGAATGAGAGCGAAATTAAGAGAGAAAGGTTGACATAGAGATTGAGGGAGATTAAGAGAAAGAGAGATTGAGAGTAATTGAAAGAGATTGAGAGAGAAATCGAAAGACTGAGAGATATAGAGAAATTGAAAGAGAAATAGAGAGATCGAGAGGAGGAATGAGAAATATTAAGAGATATTGGGGAGATTGAAAGAGAGAGATTGTGAGAAGGATATTGAGATAGAGGTTCAGAGAGGTATTGTTAGAGATTGAGAGAGAATGAGAGAGAGAATAAAAGAGAGATTGAGAAAGATTGGGAGAGAGATTGAAAGTGAGATATTAAGTGATTAACTTTAATTGGAGTAGATAGACTAAACTATCGCCCGGTTCACACTCCCCCCACGTCTATTGAACAGGTGAAGAGGCTCATCTCTTGTTCCCTGTTTAGGATATGGTTTCTGGCTTTCTCTTTTCCAATCTTTTCACTCTTTTATTTTTCTATTTTTATTTTTATTTTTTTTTCCCAATTGGAGTAGACAGACTAAACTATCGACCGTTTCAAACTCCACCCACGTCTATTGAACAGGTGAAGAGGCTCATCCCTTGTTCCCTGTTTAGGATGTGGTTTCCAGCTTTCTCTTTTCCAACCTTTTCACTCTTTTATTTTTTTCTTTCAATTGGAGTAAATAGACTAAAACTATCGCCCTGTTCACACTCCACCCACGTCTATTGAACAGGTGAAGAGGCTCATCCCTTGTTCCCTGTTTAGAATGTGGTTTCCAGCTCTCTCTTTTCCAATCTTTTCACTCTTACGTAGCCCTCTACGCTTCTGTGGCATTACTGCCTTGCTCGGGGTGATATGATTATTAAAAAAAAAAAAGAGATAGGTTTATTTGTTTTTTATTTTGTTTTGTTTTTTTAATACTGCTGCCGTTTTCCTATCATTGTAACGCAGCTACAATGTGCCAGTGAATTCTTTTATAAATATTTTCATGGAAAGTGTTCTGATGAGTTACGAATTTGAGCGGTGTACTAGATTGGCAGATAGGTCTCCTCGTTTTAAAGCTGAAATTGCTAGGGGTAACCATAGGTTCTAAGGTAATAGTTACTATTCTCGCACTTCGCGCTGGTAGAAATTTTACAATTGAAATTGATATAGGTAACCGTAAGTTCTATACTAGCATTTCCTTCTATCGCACTTCTCGCTTGTTTTCCACTAAACTTCAATCCCAAAAAATTTGAATACAATGTCAATTATTATTTTCCTCTTCTGTTATTGTTCTCTCATATTATTTTAGACTCAGTATCCCTTGTGTATTATAAGTTTTGTTGTCTTTCTTGAGGTGAAAAGATACTAGATTGGTAGCAAGGTTTCATCTTTTTACAGTCAAAACAGTTAGATATAACCGTAAGTTCTATGTTAATAGTTTCTTCTATCGCTTGTGGAACTCACTTCCAGCTTCTTGCTTTCCAATCAAGTTTGATCTTCAAAAAATATAAATTGAATGTCAATCGTTATCTTCTTTCGTTTTATTTTCTGTTCTTATATTATTCTCTCTTCATAATAATTTTTCTCATATTCTTTCACACTTAGTAAGTCCTTGGCGTCTTAGGGGCTTTATTGCTTTGCTTGGGATCAAATGGATTTTTGGTGGTTAATGTAAGAATGGTAGTTATTTTTCTTACAACCGGTTGAGAAAGTTTTCAGTAAAGTTGATATTAAATAGTTTTTGCCGTTGTCTTCAAAAGAAGCTGAATAATTATATTTATGGGTTTATCGCGTACACCAAGAAGTATAGGTCGAGAAATAAAAAGATGTCAGATCATTCATCATTTTCAGTCTTTATTGCCTTTGTAGACTTCGAAAACAATTGTTTGACTTCCCATTTAGATTTCTTTAAGCTTTTATTGATACCGTACTATAAAAGACAACACACATACACGCACACTCATATATATATATATATATATATAAACTTATCGCTATACTCGATTCGAAAAACCCTCCGAGTATATACGCGGAAGGAAAAAATGGATGTAAAAAAAGGAAGAGCTAAGCACGTGAACATCAGTCAAAGTACGAAGCCCAAAGAAAAAACGCCAGACGAGTAATCTATAACAAAAAAGCGCTCAATTCGTAAGCAGTTGTTTTGGTCACGTGGGATTGAGTTCCCTATATCTTGTCGTTTTCAGTATCCTCTTTAGCCAGCCTTCCCTGAAGATCCGGTTAGGTGAAACCTAAATAGGTTTGTTGGCTCTTTAGGTTATTTCTTTATATATATATATATATTGATTGATTGTTTAATTACTTAGTTTTTGGTCATAATAAAATCAGACCAGTGCACATTTGTATTAGAAAGTGTTTAATACAATTATATTGTAGAACTTTTGAATATTTTCCCTTTTAGGTTTCTACCATTTTCATAGTAGAAGCCTAGGTCGCGTGATAACTCGTTTATAAATGGAATATATATATATATATATATATATATATATATATATATATATGCAGCAATCCCTCTTTTATTATTCAAGTGCAACACGTGATAAACGCCTGGACGATCATGTCTCTTTCGATCCATGACTGACTAGGCAAAATATTTTCCCGCAGCAGGTTGCCATTACTTTCTGAGTTACAACTGTTGCCAAGCAAGGCCATAGAACGCAATTTGTCTTACTATTCAACCCATAACTGGAGGAAGAAGAGATGAATTAATGCCTTTCCTAAGGGTATTTCTGCATAGGTTAATGAGAAGAATTCGACGGAATTTCGATTTCTCATTCGGAACCCATACCCATTACCCTACTTTTATCACCCGTCTTTCGTACAAGTTTTCGTAAAGAAACTGACAAGGCACTACGATTAAGTTTTGTTATTATTATTTAATTTTTATTATGTTCGTATAATACTTTCCTATTCTGAACCTAAACTGTTTAAAAACAATTTTTTTAATCGTTTCACCCCATGCAAGGCGGTAACGCCACTGATGCACAGGGGGCTACATAAGAGTGAAAGACAAGATAGGAGGAGAGTAAAGAGAAAGACGAACCAAAGTCAGTGGGTATCAGAGAAAGGAGCAAGAGAAGGATAAGAATACAGGTGTGATGACAGTTGCAAAGGTAGAGAGAAAGGAAGAAATATACAGAGTGATGTAGAAAGAATTAGAGTCAAGTGGTTAAGAGATGGGTATTGACATTGCATTTAAATTCCTTGAGGTTATAGCCTTCGAGAAAGTAAGAATATGGAAGAGAGTTCCACAGGCGGGAAGTGCGAGAAAAGAAGCTACTGGAGTAGAATTGTCGTCTGCATTTGGTTGATCTAACTGTGAATGGGTGGGGCCCAGTTGCCAGCCTGGTTGCACGAGTAAGCCCCTGTGGCAGGGGTACCAGTGACTCAAGTTCGTCTGAGTAAAAGCCATGAAAATATTTATAGAACAGATAGAGGGAAGCCACATGCTGTCGGTGAGAAAGCGGCTGGAGTCAAGCCGCCAAGTCTGTACTTATCACATTACTGATTCGCCTTTGGAGCCTGTCAAGAAGACTGAGATGAACAGCGGGGCGCCTGACCATATATGACAGCAGTATTCCATGCACGGACGGATGGTGGATTCAGACGGGAAAAACATCCGGGCTCGACACAGTAAAATTGTCTAAATATTCTGAATTTCCGCTATTCTTTTAGTCATTATCAATGATGATTTATATTTTTAAGTGAATGTATAAATTTTCTTAGGTATGTATATAGATTTATAGGATTTTTTATTTTCCGAACACGGTCAGCACATTGTGGCCGTGTTCATATATAAATTTGATGTGTGTGTGTGTGTGTGCGTGTGTAAAAGTTCAGATAGCATACGCTTCTGAAAGTTCAGTATGAACAAAGATAAAACGAAAACTTTACCTAACCAACGCGTTTCGTCCTCTGAGGGACTTTATCAAGGAAAATTCAAGAATTTAATATTGTAATAACTACTTGCAGACAAGAGCAAAAAAGTTGTTGGTGTTTCAAGATTATTAAATTTACGAAACGTTCATAAATATTCATCAGATTAACAAGAAAAAAAAGTCTCGGTAAATTATGGAGGAAGATAAGTGACATAATTTAATACCTAATAAACGGAATAAGTAAAATATTTTCTTTAAATTTTTATGCAAGTTAGTATTGAAATTATTTTACTATGGGATCAGTTTAGTTTATGTACGAAATTTTATGAAATTTGTTACTAAATGAATTAACTCCGACGTTAAAAATTAAGATTTAGTTTATGTGTTAAATATTTTAATTAACATGAGGTTATGAATTTGACTGTTTTCTTTTCATTTTTAACATTTTTATAATGATGTAGGTTGACTTGGGAAAGAAGTAATTCTTTCAGGAATGGACATATTTGAAAAGGTTCAGGGCGCAGGTTTATATTTTAATAAGATTCGATAGCAGCACTCTTAAAAATTTTACCGTCTAAATAAGTTACTTTTTCTTTTAATAAGTGTGGCGCTCTTTAGATTCAAGTTGCAGTTATATGTATTTTTAAGTCTAACTAATGCATTTGATAAATTGCTGTATAAAATCCTATTTGTGTTTAAAGAAGTTTCCTCAAATGTATTGTTAGGAGACGTTTTGGTGGTTTATTTTATGATTACATGTTTCAGAAATTTTTATTATTATAGGTATTTTTGGTTCTGTTCATACCCATAATAGTTTTAGATCTTGTAATTATTTTGATGTTGTTTAGATTGGATAATCTGTTTTGGATTGTGGGTATTACAGAGTTTGTAGGTAATTATTTGGTATACCAAAGTGACGTATGCTGTAGAACCTGAAAACCAAAACAACATATATGTTGTATACACGTCGATGAAACGACAATTAATAATTCGACAACAGGGTCTCAAAACTTATTATCTTCTCTCATAAAATCGCTTGCTTTTTTCGCGCTGTTAAAATGACGAAATTTTCATTTAATAAAATGACGACTGTAACACGTATATATAAACAAACGCAGGCAACATATCTTTTATTCGCTCTTCAGGTGACGTTTCGTAGAGTAGGAGGTGGAGTCTGAGGTGTCAGCAAACACATCGAGGGGGCCACCGGCAGCCCTCGTCCGCGGTTTTCCCTGTGTCTTTCTCGGTCTGGGTTCCGATCTCAAATGCTAACGGACTGACCCTACTACTCATTTCTGTCTCTTATATGAGCGACTACGACATCTTTTGACGCATTGTTTACATAATTTCAAAGACCTTGGCTGCGCTGGTTTCAAAACAATCAAATATTTTCCTGACACGGAAAATTTTGCACGCATCCTTAACTTTGACAACAAATATTTATCAAAACAATGTCTATTTTCTTTTGCTAGCCGGTGTGCATATTTTTGACTGTTTCATAAAAAATAAAAAAAACCTTTCTCACGAAAATATTTACCAGCTCAGATAATCTATATAGCAGTATCATGTGCTTTTATCTATTTTATTGCCATTGTTATTATTTTTAATAATGATGTATCTGAGTAGGACACTTGTATTTGAGTAGAGGTCAAATCTAATGACGGTTTTCCCTCGGAAAACGCGGGTTCGAATCCGGCTGAAGAGCGCATATTTTTCTTCAATAGAATTTCTAGATTATTCAGGCAGGTAGACGAAGATAAACATACAACTTAAAAAAAATAAACGGTGCACGTTCCCAAGTAAAAAAAAAAATAACGTTTAAATGAGAAAAAAATGTGGGATTTATAAATAAAAAAATTCACATTTTTCTTTACAAATTGCTTTGTTTACCTTATGATACGAAACCGAGTAGAAATGTCATTGTTATGTTTGGCATATCTCGCTGTTTCATTACTCTATAAGTGGTACACGCGTCTATGTGATTACGCGTGACGTAATAGAGTGCCGGCAGTTATCAGTTTAGCACTTAAATACAACTCAACTAATTTGTATAAGATACCACAGTCAGTTAAGTTCCATACGTGATACATGCTTTGGGCGATCATGTCTCGAAAGCGACATAACTGACTGGGCAGAAGATTATCCCGCAGTAGGTTGCTATTGCTTTCTGCGGTAAACTGATTGCCAGCCATGCCTATAGAACCCAGTCTGTCCTGTTATTTGACTCATAGCTAGAGGGAAGAGAGATGTATTGCATTATTGCGTCGTAATTAGTGGGGGATCAGTTTATTACTTCATAACAATAGAAAACTAATCCCCCACTTTATGATTAGTAGAAGCCATAATCATGATTCCAACTATTATATTAAATCACTCAGTTAAGTGCCATACGTGATACTTGCTTTGGACGATCATGTCTCGAAAGAGACATAACTAACTGGGCAGAAGATTATCCCGCAGTAGATTGCCATTGCTTTCTGCGGTAGACTGGTTGCCAGCCAAGGCTATACAACCCAATCCATATTTAATTATTTAATCCATAACTGGAGGGAATAGACGGATTAATACCTTTCCCAAGGATATTTGTGCGTAAGTGAATGCAAGGAATTCAACTGGAATTCGAACTCGGCACCCCGATTTGTCGTTCCGAGTCGATATCCACTGCAATACAACGCACATCTAAACCATAACACCGTCCTAAACCACACACCCTCCCTAAATCGAAGTGATCGTATCCCCTTGTTTTTCCTTTCGCTACGTCTGACTACTCTTTATTTATACAGTTCTTGCTTTTGCTTCTCTCTTCTTTTTATTGGCGACTTTGGTCTTCCTTCATCCTCTTCTTCGTCAGTCTTTCTTTTTTTCTCCATTTATGACCATTTCTTGTTTATCCTCATCACAGTAGCTTTCTCTCTCTTATTGCTCCTGGCTTACGGCCATATCACGTTGAATACACCGGTTCTCGCTCGATCACCAAAGTTAAGTGATGGGTGACCGCTTGGTAATACCAGGTGCTGTAAGCGTTTAGTGACGGATGTGCTTTGTGGTGCAGTGGATATCGGCTCGGAAAGAGAAATTGGTGAGCCGAGTTCGAATTCCGGTTGAATATCCTGCATTCACTAAAGCACTGGTACCCTTGGGAAAGGTATTAATCCGTCCCTTCCCTTCAGTTATGGGTTGAATAACAGGGTAGAACTCGGGGATCCTGCTCTTACAAACAAATCCCAATGAATCTTGATACTTGAAAAAGAAAAAGTATTACTAGACACAAAAATAATATAAAAACAACAATAAATCTTTGAAAGTAAAAGGTATTACCAGCAATAAATAAATAAAATTTAGTTGGCAATAAATGACCCGCCGAGGTTGATATGCCATAAAACAAAAACAACCAACTTATTGCTCCCGCGTTTTTGTTCTCTGCTCTGCCTTCTCATTGAACTTCCTCCTCCAGACTCTGGCTTTCCATCTCCACATCGTCCGACACAGTCCTTTTTTCTAAATTGATCTGCATGAGCCAAAACATACTGACCATTTTTCTCGATCAAAGCCGTACTATTGTCTCTCTGTAAAAGAAAGTTCGTTTCTTCGGATCTGCACTTTAGTCTTTCTTATACCATACCCTCTCTCTCGTGGCGAAAGTCATGGTAATTGGGGCTCTAATCTGTTTTGAGAGAGAACCGATGGCCTCAACTTCCTCTCTGCGTGTGGTATAGACCTATAATTGAAAAGCATTTTAGCTAGAAATGCCTCAAAGTTTTCAGTGACGGACGAGAATGCCTTCAATATCATTTTAATTGTTTGTACCATCCTCTTTGCGTTTCCGTTGGATTGAGGATGGCACGAGGGAGTTTTATACGGCACACAACCTATCCGCCCCAACCATGTACACAAATTTTCATCCTTTCAGCAATGACCAGTTTTCTTTTCGGCCTAATATTACTTTTTGTTATGTTGACAACTTCCTCAAATCTGTTCTAATTCCTTTGTGTATGCCATCGTGGATACTTTCTTTAACACCTCACACCCACAGAAACCATAAACAAGTCCATTATTTGGTTCTGTCCGCCTTTCGTTTTTTAGTCTTTGAGATTATGCACTTTTGCTGTAGCCGCAAATGCTTTTATCCAAATCTCAAACTACTCAGGATCGTCCATGGGACCCAAGCATATTAACGGCAACGCCATTTGTTGTGTTTGGTATTTTTTTGTTTTTAATCATATCACCCCGAACAAGGCGGTAACGCCACTGATGTGCAGGGGGCTAAGAGTGTGCAGGGGGCTAAGAGTGAAAAGATTGGATAAGAAAAAGCCGGAAACCACATCCTAAACAGGGAACAAGGGATGAGCCTCTTTAGCTGTTCAATAGACGTGGGTGGAGTGTGAACCTGGCGATAGTTTAGTTTATCTACTCCAATTGAAAAAAATAAAAAAAAAGAAAAGAGTGAAAAGATTGGAGAAGAGAAAGCCGGAAATCACATCCTAAACAGGGAACAAAGGATGAGCCTCTTCACCTGTTCAATAGACGTGGGTGGAGTGTGAACCGGGCAAAGTTTCAGTAATTTAAATTGTTTTGGTGTCAATCTAAGAACAGTGTAGAGGATTTGGAAAGAGTTGGATAATAGAGTACAGGCAGTTATCGGTTTAGCACTTAAATACAACTCAACTAATTTGCATAGGATACCATACCCTCCCTAAATTGAGGTAATGGGGTTCTTAACATTTACATAAAACTTAGCTAATTTGCATAGGATACCACAGTTTTTTTAAGAGTCAGAGAAAAAATATGTTTAAAGGCAGTATTCAACTTTGCTTGGTCATCAATGCACTCTGTAGCCGAAATGTGAATCAGATCTAATGACAGTTTCTCCTAGAGGGATCCATGTCCGAATTCTGCCGGATAGTGCATATCTATTCGGATAAGATTTCTTGAATAATCAGGCAGGTAGACGAAAATAATTAAATATGCCTCTTAATAAAAAAAATGGTGCGTCTATTCAAATACGAGTCTCCACTAAAAATAACGCTTAAGTTATATCAGTAATGTATTTGAACACTTTCGTCTACTGGCGTGTGTTTTCATTGTATATAACACGCTAAAGTTCGCCTTCCTCCACCGAGCGCCCATAACTCAGAGGCAGAATCGCCGACCGATGTCAATTCGGTCGGGTTTCAATCCTGGCTAAAAGCAACCGGATGTCTAACCGTACTGATGATCTGTGATGCAGCGAAACATATCTGTCTGCGGTATATATCAAGTACGGCAGAAATACCTCCCTGAAATACCTCTTACTGATTTACCATTCTCAATTCGGGGAGAAAGATCAACAAAAATCGACAAGAGAGAGAGAGAGAGAGAGAGAGAGAGAGAGGCTAACGTTATGATTACTCCTCGATACGTAGATATGGTGTCCTTGACGCCATTGCTTCGTAAAGAACATTCATGAGCGAGCAATCTCTAATGTTCGCTCCACCATTAAATTTTATCATTAATTAAAAAAGTTGCTTGGGCTTCAATCAAACCAGCATACACAGAGTGCGATTGAGGAATTATCGTCTAATTTATGCAAAAATAAAAATGACACTAACATCTAATTTTAACTGATATATCTACCAAAATTGCACAAAAATATCTTGAAACACTAAAAAATAAATTCATTCAACAAAATCCCCATTGACTTCAACCACGGCCTCTAGATGACTTGAGAATCTCCTGCAACTCTTCTGGATGGTCATCTTGTTTAACCCTCTAGGGCCATTCGTATCATATTTGATACAGTATTTCCCTATAAGGAAACATTTGGTATTTCCCTATAAGGAAACATTTGGTATTCATTGACTGAGCTGTCAGTACTGTTTACCTAAAATTTATAAAATATTTCTTAAAAATTTTTTCAGGAAAATATTTTCTAAGGCTTGTTTTCATACTGTATCAAATATGATACGAATGGCCCCAGAGGGTTAAGGCTTCTACTGGGTATAAGGTGGGATCAGTTCTATATTGTTATGAAGTAATAAACAGATCCCCCAATTAATTACTATCAACTTTTAGGGCCACTGTATCATATTTACAGTATTTCCCAAGGGAAACATTTGGTATTCATTGACTGAGCAGTCAGTAATTGCTTTCATTTGAATGAGAAAAATATTTTAAAAATTTTTCAGGAAAATATTTTCAAGGCTTACATTGTATCAAATATGATACGAATGACCAGAGGGTTAAGGCTTCTACTGGGCATAAGGTGGGGGATCAGTTCTATATTGTTATGAAGTAATAAACAGATCCCCCACTAATTACTACTTAACCCTCTAGGGCCATTCGTATCATATTTGATACAGTATTTCCCTATAAGGAAACATTTGGTATCTACGACTGAGCAGTCAGTACTGCTTTCATTTGAAATTTATAAAATATTTCTCTTAAAAAATTTTTTCAGGAAAATATTTTCAAGGCTTGTTTTCATACTGTAATAAATATGATACGAATGGCTCCAGAGGGCTAAGGCTTCTACTGGGCATAAGGTGGGGATCAGTTCTATATTGTTACACAAATGATCTCAATTAATTACTACCTAACTCTAGGGCCATTCGTATCATATTTGATACAGTATTTCCCTATAAGGAAACATTTGTATTCATTGACTGAGCAGTCAGTACTGTTTATTTGAAATTTATAAAATATTTCTCTTAAAAAATTTTTCAGGAAAATATTTCTTTCAAGGCTTGTTTTCATACTGTATCAAATATGATATGATAATGGCCCTAGAGGGTTAAGGCTTCTACTGGGCAGAAGCAAGGTGGGGGATCAGTTCTATATTGTTATGAAGTAATAAACAGATCCCCCACTAATTACTACTTAACCCTCTAGGCCATTCGTATCATATTTGATACAGTATTTCCCTATAAGGAAACATTTAGATTTGTTTTCTGACTGAGCAGTCAGTACTGCTTTCATTTGAAATTTATAAAATATTTCTCTTAAAAAAATTTTTCAGAAAATATTTCTTTCGTTGCTTGTTTTCATATCGGGTCAAATATGATACGAATGGCCCTAGAGGGTTAAGGTTTACTGCATAAGGTGGGGGATCAGTTCTATATTGTTATGAAGTAATAAACAGATCCCCCACTAATTACTACTTAACCCTCTAGGGCTATCTGTATCATATTTGATACAGTATTTCCCTATAAGGAAACATTTGGTATTCATTGACTGAGCAGCTACTGCTTTCATTTGAAATTTATAAAATATTTCTCTTAAAAAATTTTTCAGGAAAATATTTCTTTCAAGGCTTGTTTTCATACTGTATCAAATATGATACGAATGGCCTCTAGAGGGTTAAGGCTTCTACTGGTGAGTACACAAGTGGGGGATCAGTTCTATATTGTTATGAAGTAAATAAACAGATCCCCCACTACTGTTACTTAACCTCTAGGGCCATTCGTATCATATTTGATACAGTATTTCCCTATAAGGAAACATTTGTATTCATTGACTGAGCAGTCAGTACTGCTTTCATTTGAAATTTATAAAATATTTCTTCTTAAAAATTTTTCAGGAAAATATTTCTTTCAAGGCTTGTTTTCATACTTATCAAATATGATACGAATGGCCCTAGGAGGTTAAGGCTTCTACTGGGCATGTAAGGTGGGGGATCAGTTCTATATTGTTATGAAGTAATAAACAGATCCCCCACTAATTACTACTTAACCCTCTAGGGCCATTCGTATCATATTTGATACAGTATTTCCCTATAAGGAAACATTTGGTATTCATTGACTGAGCAGTCAGTACTGCTTTCATTTGAAATTTATAAAATATTTCTCTTAAAAAATTTTTCAGGAAAATATTTCTTTCAAGGCTTGTTTCATACTGTATCAAATATGATATGAATGGCCCTAGAGGGTTAAGGCTTCTACTGGGCATAAGGTGGGGGATCAGTTCTATATTGTTATGAAGTAATAAACAGATCCCCCACTAATTACTACTTAACCCTCTAGGGCCATTCGTATCATATTTGATACAGTATTTCCCTATATGAAAACATTTGGTATTTCCTGTAAGAAAACATTTGCATTCATTGACTGAGCAGTCAGTACTGCTTTCATTTGAAATTTATAAAATATTTCTCTTAAAAAATTTTTCAGGAAAATATTTCTTTCAAGGCTTGTTTTCATACCAAATATGATACGAATGGCCCTCTTAGAGGGTTAAGGCTTCTACTGGGCATAAGGTGGGGACTGCCCTATATTGTTATGAAGTAATAAACAGATCCCCCACTAATTACTACTTAACCCTCTAGGGCCATTCGTATCATATTTGAGCACAGTATTTCCCTATAAGGAAACATTTGGTATTCATTGACTGAGCAGTCAGTACTGCTTTCATTTGAAATTTATAAAATATTTCTTAAAAAATTTTTCAGGAAAATATTTCTTTCAAGGCTTGTTTTCATAATAGAGTCAAATATGATACGAATGGCCCTAGAGGGTTAAGGCTTCTACTGGGCATAAGGTGGGGATCAGTTCTATATTGTTATGAAGTAATAAACAGATCCCCCACTAATTACTACTTTAACCTTCTAGGGCCATTCTGCATCATATTTGATACAGTATTTCCCTATAAGGAAACATTTGGTATTCATTGACTGAGCAGTCAGTACTGCTTTCTATTTGAATTTTATAAATATTTCTCTTAAAAAATTTTTCAGGAAAATATTTCTTTCAAGGCTGTTTCTACTGTATCAAATATGATACGAATGGCCCTAGAGGGTTAAGGCTTCTACTGGGCATAAAGTGGGGGATCAGTTCTATATTGTTATGAAGTAATAAACAGATCCCCCACTAATTACTACTTAACCCTCTAGGGCCATTCGTATCATATTTGATACAGTATTTCCCTATAAGGAAACATTTGGTATTCATTGACTGGTTATGTCATACTGCTTTCATTTGAAATTTATAAAATATTTCTCTTAAAAATTTTTCAGGAAAATATTTCTTTCAAGGCTTGTTTTCATACTGTATCAAATATGATACGAATGGCCCTAGAGGGTTAAGGCTTTGATTGGCATAAGGTGGGGGATCAGTTCTATATTGTTATGAAGTAATAAACAGATCCCACTAATTACTACTTAACCCTCTAGGCCATTCGGTATCATATTTGATACAGTATTTCCCTATAAGGAAACATTTGGTATCTGTTTGACTGAGCAGTCAGTACTGCTTTCATTTGAAATTTATAAAATATTTCTCTTAAAAAATTTTTCAGGAAAATATTTCTTCTAAGGCTTGTTTTTATTAGCCATGATACGAATGGCCCTAGAGGGTTAAGGCTTTACTGGTATAAGGTGGGGGATCAGTTCTATATTGTTATGAAGTAATAAACAGATCCCCCACTAATTACTACTTAACCCTCTAGGGCCATTCGTATCATATTTGATACAGTATTTCCCTATAAGGAAACATTTGGTATTCATTGACTGAGCAGTCAGTACTGCTTTCATTTGAAATTTATAAAATATTTAAAATTTTTCAGAAAATGTTTTCTAAGGTTTGTTTTCACTGTATCAAATATGATATGAATGGCCCTAGAGGGTTAAGGCTTCTACTGGGCATAAGGTGGGGGATCAGTTCTATATTGTTATGAAGTAATAAACAGATCCCCCACTAATTACTACTTAACCCTCTAGGGCCATTCGTATCATATTTGATACAGTATTTCCCTATAAGGAAACATTTGGTATTCATTGACTGAGCAGTCAGTACTGCTTTCATTTGAAATTTATAAAATATTTCTCTTTAAAAAATTTTTCAGGAAAATATTTTCAAGGCTTGTTTTCATATTGTATCAAATATGATACGAATGGCCCTAGAGGGTTAAGGCTTCTACCGGGCATAAGGTGGGGGATCAGTTCTATATTGTTATGAAGTAATAAACAGATCCCCCACTAATTACTACTTAACCCTCTAGGGCCATTCGTATCATATTTGATACAGTATTTCCCTATAAGGAAACATTTGGTATTCATTGACTGAGGAAAAGTCAGTACTGCTTTCATTTGAAATTTATAAAATATTTCTTAAAAAATTTTTCAGGAAAAATATTTCTTTCAAGGCTTGTTTTCATACTGTATCAAATATGATACGAATGGCCCTAGAGGGTTAAGGCTTCTACTGGGCATAAGGTGGGGGATCAGTTCTATATTGTTATGAAGTAATAAACAGATCCCCCACTAATTACTACTTAACCCTCTAGGGCCATTCGTATCATATTTGATACAGTATTTCCCTATAAGGAAACATTTGGTATTCATTGACTGAGCAGTCAGTACTGCTTTCATTTGAAATTTATAAAATATTTTCAAAAAATTCTTCAGAAAATATTTCAAGGTTTGTTTTCATACTGTATCAAATATGATACGAATGGCCTCATAGAGGGTTAAGGCTTCTACTGGGCATAAGGTGGGGGATCAGTTCTATATTGTTATGAAGTAATAAATAGATCCCCCACTAATTACTACTTAACCCTCTAGGGCCATTCGTATCATATTTGATACAGTATTTCCCTATAAGGAAACATTTGGTATTCATTGACTGAGCAGTCAGTACTGTTTTCTCATTTGAAATTTATAAAATATTTTCTTTAAAAAATTTTCATAGGAAAACATTTTTCAAGGCTTGTTTTCATATCAAATAAATATGATACGAATGGCCCTAGAGGGTTAAGGCTTAATAAGTATAAGGTGGGGGATCAGTTCTATATTATGAAGTAATAAACAGATCCCCCACTAATTACTACTTAACCCTCTAGGGCCATTCGTATCATATTTGATACAGTATTTCCCTATAAGGAAACATTTGGTATTCATTGACTGAGCAGTCAGTACTGCTTTCATTTGAAATTTATAAAAATATTTCTCTTAAAAAATTTTTTCAGAAAATATTTCTTTCAAGGCTTGTTTTCATACTGTATCAAATATGATACGAATGGCCCTAGAGGGTTAAGGCTTCTACTGGGCATAAGGTGGGGGATCAGTTCTATATTGTTATGAAGTAATAAACAGATCCCCCACTAATTACTACTTAACCTCTAGGGCCATTCGTATCATATTTGATACAGTATTTCCCTATAAGGAAACATTTGGTATTCATTGACTGAGCAGTCAGTACTGCTTTCATTTGAAATTTATAAAATATTTCTCTTAAAAATTTTTCAGGAAAATATTTCTTTCAAGGCTTGTTTTCATACTGTATCAAATATGATATGAATGGCCCTAGAGGGTTAAGGCTTCTACTGGGCATAAGGTGGGGGATCAGTTCTATATTGTTATGAAGCTAGTTACTAGACTTAATTAATTACTACTTAACCCTCTAGGGCCATTCGTATCATATTTGATACAGTATTTCCCTATAAGGAAACATTTGGTATTCATTGACTGAGCAGTCAGTACTGCTTTCATTTGAAATTTATAAAATATTTCTCTTAAAAAATTTTTCAGGAAAATATTTCTTTCAAGGCTTTGTTTTCATACTGTATCAAATATGATAATGAATGGCCCTAGAGGGTTAAGGCTTCTACTGGGCATAAGGTGGGGGACTGCCCTATATTGTTATGAAGTAATAAACAGATCCCCCACTAATTACTACTTAACCCTCTAGGCCATTCGTATCATATTTTGATACAGTATTTCCCTATAAGGAAACATTTGGTATTCATTGACTGAGCAGTCAGTACTGCTTTCATTTGAAATTTATAAAATATTTCTCTTAAAAAATTTTTCAGGAAAATATTTCTTTCAAGGCTTACTGTATCAAATAGATATGAATGGCCCCAGAGGGTTAAGGCTTCTACTGGGCATAAGGTGGGGATCAGTTCTATATTGTTATGAAGCAATAAACAGATCCCCCACTAATTACTACTTAACCTCTAGGGCCATTCGTATCATATTTGATACAGTATTTCCCTATAAGGAAACATTTGGTATTCATTGACTGAGCAGTCAGTACTGCTTTCATTTGAAATTTATAAACATTTCTAAAAATTTTTCAGGAAAATATTTCTTTCAAGGCTGTATCAAATATGATACGAATGGCCCTAGAGGGTTAAGGCTTCTACTGGGCATAAGGTGGGGGATCAGTTCTATATTGTTATGAAGAATAAACAGATCCCCCACTAATTACTACTTAACCCCTAGGGCCATTCGTATCATATTTGATACAGTATTTCCCTATAAGGAAACATTTATTTCATTGACTGAGCAGTCAGTACTGCTTTCATTTGAAATTTATAAAATATTTCTCTTAAAAATTTTTCAGGAAAATATTTCTTTCAAGGCTTGCTTACATTATCAAATATGATACGAATGGCCCTAGAGGGTTAAGGCTTCTACTGGGCATAAGGTGGGGATCAGTTCTATATTGTTATGAAGTAATAAACAGATCCCCCAATTAATTACTACTTAACCCTCTAGGGCCATTCGTATCATATTTGATACAGTATTTCCCTATAAGGAAACATTTGGTATTCATTGACTGAGCAGTCAGTACTGCTTTCATTTGGAAATTTATAAAATATTTCCTTCAAAAAATTTTTCAGGAAAATATTTCTCTTTCAAGGCTTGTTTTCATACTGTATCAAATATGATACGAATGGCCCTAGAGGGTTAAGGCTTCTACTGGCATAAGGTGGGGGATCAGTTCTATTTGTTATGAAGTAATAAACAGATCCCCCACTAATTACTACTTAACCCTCTAGGCCATTCGTATCATATTTGATACAATATTTCCCTATAAGGAAACATTTGGTATTTCCCGATAAGGAAACATTTGGTATTCATTGACTGAGCAGTCAGTACTGCTTTCATTTGAAATTTATAAAATATTTCTCTTAAAAAATTTTTCAGGAAAATATTTCTTTCAAGGCTTGTTTTCATACTGTATCAAATATGATACGAATGGCCCTAGAGGGTTAAATTGGTGAATGCTTTGCCTTCAAATCATCTTTGGGATTACAAGGAGTTTTATTGGTCACTCGCTCAACAGCGCCTCGTACATAATAATCAATGGAAGTGCAATCTGGGGACTTAGGTGACCACATGTAAGTGGCGATTCAGTCGCAAAAAATTGTCTAAGAGCTATGACTGTGTTCTCCTGGTTGTGTGGCATCAGAGTTCTATTGCCAGACATAGGGTGTTCCACCACTACCTCCTCAACACACTTGATGTAGGCCTCCGTGTTGAGTGCGGCCCTCTGTGGAAATATGAATGAAGATATAACATCGCCATCACTAATGGTCACTCCAAACACCGTGAAATATCATACAACCCTTTACAAATCCTCTGCACTGTTCTTAGATTGACACCCAAAATGTTCGCATTTGAGCTTTCAGGAACCCGTTTCCAAACTTATGTCTATTGTACAGGCGGAGAGGCTCATCCCTTGTTCCCTGTTTAAGATGTGGTTTCCGGCTTTATCTTTTCCAATTTTTTCACTTTTCTTTTTCTTTTTTTGTTCTTTTTCTTTGTCAGTTACATCATGGTAATTATTTTCTCATAAACGGTGCCCAACTGACCCTACTATACTGCGCAGTCGACAAATTAAAACAAACAACGCACATGCGCAAAATTAAAAATATAAATCGGAAGAAGAAAAAAGAAGTGGAAAGAGAAGATTGTCATGCAAAGACAGAAGGAGAGACAGAGAAGACAGAATAATAATAATAAGAAGAAGAATAAGAAGAAGAAGAAGAAGAATATCTCTTGTCATTTTTTAAGTCATTGGATGCATGATAAGAAATAATGTCAAAAATCGGAACCCTCGGACACGCTTGTGTCCTTTCTCAAGAAGATATAGAATGAAGGTTACTGATATACAATGTGATCTACATGCATGTTTTTTGATTTAGCTTGTGATCTACAACAATATCTAAACTTTCCAAAACGTAAGCTTAATACTAAAGTGCAGTCTCTCTCGCCTCCCCCCCCCTCTCTCTCTCTCTCTCTCTCTCTGTGTGTGTGTGTGTGTGTGTGTGTGTGTGTGTCTGTGTGATAAGTTCAACTTTCAATTAAAACCGCCTAATTACTAGTAACCTCTACGTGACTTGCATATATTATGTTAAGATTGTGACCTCCAATAATGAATCCTGGTAGAACACTATCTATCTAATTTACTCTGTTCAGATCTATCTATCTATCTATCTATCTATCTATCTATCTATCTATCTATCTATCTCTGTTCATTATCTATCTATCTATCTATCTATCTATCTATCTATTTATCTATCTATCTATCTATCTATCTATCTATCTATCTATCTATCTATCTCACTCTGTTCAGATCTATCTATCTATCTATCTATCTATCTATCTATCTATCTATCTATCTCACTGTGTTTATCTTTATCTATCTATCTATCTATCTATCTATCTACATCAATTGCATATTTGAATTATGAAAAGAAAGAAAAACTGAATGAAAGAAACAAAGAAAGAAACTAAAATATACACGCATACATCGTGGGCAAATGAATGACAATATGGAAAAGATTCTTTATAACGCGTTTTGTTCTCTCGAAGTTCTTCATCAGATTAAAGTTCTAGATGATTCTTGTAACTTCCGTTCTGTGTCTGCTGTCATCACCATGTTACAGGTGTAGAGGCTCATGCCTTGTTCCCTGTTTAGGATGTGGTTTCCGGCTTTCTCTTTTCCAATCTTTTCACTTTTCTTTTTCTTTTTTTTCTTTTTCTTTTTTTTTTTTTAATTGGAGTAGATAAACTAAACTATCGCCCAGTTCACACACCACCCACGTCTATTGTACAGGTGTAGAGGCTCATCCCTTGTTCCCTGTTTAGGATGTGGTTTCCGGCTTTCTCTTTTCCAATCTCTTCACTTTTCTTTTTTTTTTCTTTTTTTTTTTTAATTGGAGTAGATAGACTAAACTATCGCCCGGTTCACACTCCGCCCACGTCTATTGTACAGGTGTAGAGGCTCATGCCTTGTTCCCTGTTTAGGATGTGGTTTCCGGCTTTCTCTTTTCCAATCTTTTCACTTTTCTTTTTCTTTTTTTTCTTTCTTTTTTTTTCAATTGGAATAGATAGACTAAACTATCGCCCGGTTCACACTCCATCCACGTCTACTGTACAGGTGTAGAGGCTCTTCCCTTGTTCCCTGTTTAGGATGTGGTTTCCGGCTTTCTCTTTTCCAAATCTTTTCACTCTCGCGTAGTCCCCTGCACATCAGTGGCGTTACCGCCTTGCTCGGGGTGATATGATTAAAAAAATATATATCATAACTTGTTAAGACTGTTTCTACCAAAATAATGAATTCTGGTAGGACTTCTAATTCTCTCGGGATCGACTCACTCTAACGGTTGAATGAGTCAGTAAGTTAAGTGACACACGCTATACACACTTGGTCGATCATGTCTTTTTCGTGCATCACGTATGACACTTAACTGACTGACTTTCGATCATCTCTGGTCCTTATCAAGAATGGGGCAGTGAAATCGTCGGTCTAGAATTGCGCAACTAACGCGGAGATAAATAGTGCAGAGCGAACGCTCAAATGATAAACAGCACCCGGTATAAAGAACACCCAGCATGTTTGCAGATATTGAAAATCCCAGTTGGAGAAAGAACGAACCCGGTAGACTTATTAACAACCCATAAAAATTTTAGGAATTAGGTTTTACACTTATCCAACCTCTAACCGTAGGAGCAAGCGTCTTCCAATCAGATTCAAATTAAGATTAATACTACGGAAATCCGAAACATCACCTTAATTACAATGCAACAGTCTCCGGGACAATTCATTTTCCCAACAGATGTATGCTAATATAGACACGAGCAAATATAAGATCTTAGAAGTTATCATGAACCAAAGTGGAACGAGATTATCCAAAGGAAAGAAAGAAAACAACATTGATAACAAATTGTTAACTGTAACTGTCTCTTCTATTCTAAGTTTCTTTTCACGCACTTCCTGTTTGTGAAATTCATTTCTACTTGCTTGCTTCCATGATAGCTACAATCTTCAAAAGTTTAAATACGTCAATCGCGATCTTTTATCTACTTGATTTCCATCCATCTTTTCTGTTCTTCGACATCCTCTGTACCTTTTTCATTCTCTCACTGTAACCCCCAGCACACTAGTGGTATTTCTGTCTTGCTTGGGGTGATTCTCCGGATAATGAAAAAGAGGCCACAACCAATACCGAGGAGTGGCGCAGAATCTAAAATATTACGCACAAATATTAAATACAAATGCAAGCAGAAAAATTGAATGACTCAATGCGAAGTATGCAGAACATGTAAAATTTACAAATTTTAAAACTCAAAAATTATAAATGTAGCGTTCCCATATCTTTAACACTTCACCCATTGCATAATTATAAGCGAAGTTTACATTTATATCTTCCTTTGTCCCCTATATATATATATATATATATATATATATATATATATATGTGTGTGTGTGTGTGTGTGTGTGTGTATATATATATATATATATATATATATATATATATATATATATATCAATATATATAAAATAAAATAAATTTCGAAGTTCAAAACCGTTCAATGATCATTTCAATATGAAATCCCTAAGAGAGATTTCACATCTCATCGGCAACTATCAAATTTCAAAATGAAATAAATTTATTTTATTTCATAATTGGCTCTGTAATTTTAATTACATTGAGCCCTCCATCTGTATCATTTTTTAATATTAAAATATTAATATTAATTAGGATCGGGTCTTTGGGATTTACCTTCTTGCTTTTCCTTTTGGATTAAAGTTTATATATATATATATGTGTGTGTGTGTGTGTGTGTGTGTGTGTGTGTGTGTGTGTGTGTGTGTGTGTGTGTGTGTGTGTGTGTGTGTGTGTGAATTAAGATAATATTTAGGGTGGGGAATAGGTATTTCAGCATGTCAGTTCAAGTCATGCATTGTCAACCCCATTTAATCGAAAAAGCTCTCTCTCTCTCTCTCTCTCTCTCTCTCTCTAAATATATATATATATATATATATATATATATATATTGGGGAGGATAGAACTCACTACTCAATAGCAGTCGTCAGATAGATAGATAGATAGATAGATAGATAGATAGATAGATAGATAACGAACCTGCGGAGATATATAGGGTGTCCAGAAAGTTCGTATGCACTTTAAAAATTTATTACTTTATTTGTATTTGCGATAGAAATTACTTGTAAAAAGAATTAGAAAAAAGTAAATCTATATTTTTTAAGGTCTTATTGAAATTTTATTTAAGTTTCCGCATGTCCTCCATCATAAGCAATACAAAGGATAATACGATTTTGCAGTTCATATTTTTTTTACTTATCTAAAAATTATTGAAATTTTGTGGTAAAGAATTATTCAATAACTATACTTAAAACTAGGGACATTAAACTTTATAACATTTTTTCAGATGTTTCTATCACAAATACAAATAAAGTTATAAATTTTTTAAAGTGCACACGGACTTTATAGATACCCTGTATATTACCAAAAATAAATAAATAAATAAGAAAAAATCATCGTTTGTCTCGTTAAAATGCCAGTGAGAAATACTTATAAATTAATTACAAACAAACAAAATAACTGACAAATCTGTTCAGAACCCAAGACACCCAAATCAACAATTTAGTATCGTAACCTCTGAACTACACTCGCAAGCACGATTTAGAAATGACGTTATGGAAACGGCAGAACTAAAACGTATTCATTCACCATGCACCACATTATTGAATGGGTGCCGCCATTTGTCCGCTAATTCACACGCCAACGGCAAATTTAGTAGGCATTCGACCCTTGCGATCAAATTAGACCCTCCGCTAGGCCAAACAGGTCTACACTTAAATCACTTAATGACGACAACGAAAAGAGGAAAATGCCTTTGAAAAGGTCCTAATTTTCGCCTCTTATTTAAAAAAGGACGATCTGAAACCATTAAATTATATTTGAGGTTGAAGATTAGGTATTTGATTGTGTCCAGCATGGATGCCCAGTAGATTGCCGAGAGGCATTTCGACGGGAAACAGTTCTAACTAGTGAGATTACGACGTAGTTACTCTTGCATAAAGGTGGAAAAGTACAAGTGATATTATCAAATATAATACGAGAATGATAACAAATCCGATATTATTACATGGAACGTACATCAATAATGATATTGAATATAGCAAGTATGTTACTCAGATATGACTCGATTCAATTGATAATAAAGAGGTGGGAATCAGGCAGATAATACACTCCGGTTCTAGTTAGAAAAGCTTAATGGCTATGTATTAAAAAAGCAAAAAGCTTAACAGGTTCCAATTCAGAAGTGCTTGAGATCGAACAGATACTACACTATGATCCTAAGTAAAAACAAAATCGGTTGTGCATATACACTAACAGAAAATGCTTTGTCGGAAAGCTTAACCGATTCCAATTAAAAAGGGACGGGGAACGGACAGGTTCTACTGTATGATCATTGGTCAAAAAAAGCGCTACGGTCGTATATACAAACAAGCAAAAATGATTAGTCCGATTCAGAAGAGACGGAGATCGGACAGATACTACACTATGATCATTGATCAAAAAAGTGTAACGGTCGTATATACAAAGAAGCGGAAAATGTTTCGTCCAATTCAGAGGACAGATATTGAACAGATTGAACAGATAGCCCAAATAATTGCCTGACTTTCTGAGATAAATCATGTTAAATATATCTCTAGTTTCATTTTTTATGTCAATTAATTGTTTGGGTTTTAGTACTGTCAAAAATTACCATATAAATGATTTTATTGCGTGTTAAATAATGACTTCATAATCTTCCAGTTTTTAGGCTTAAATTCCAATTTATATATTCATTTTTGAATTCTGCTATGTTTTTCTAAAATTAACAAAGTTTTTTTTTCAAAATTAGTTTTTGTTTATCTACTACTAGTGGTATAGCCCGGCGTTGCTCGGGTGTAATGAAAGCTTTAAAACTAATCCATGGACCTGGAGCTCAGACTCTTTGGACGTTGGCACGAAAGACTAAAAAGTAATAGTTGTTTCCAGTTAAACCGAAACCGTAGACTGAAATAAAAATGAATGGCTGTGAGCCAAATTTTGATTTCCTGGCATCGATATCAAATGAGGTTTTTTCGTCATAAACTGAATTTTGAAGGCTAAATAAGTCCTCTGAGTAAATGGTATCATGGCTGAGACCAAGAACTACAATTATACCTACTTAGGGCCAAACCCAAAGCAAAAACTAAAATAAAAGGGCTGAAAAAAATACAGATATACAGGCAGATAAACAGACACACACACAAACATCTTGCCTTTTATGTATATATCATCGATTTTCTACACTATTTTAAGAACTACAACCTTGAAACTTTTGAATATCGTTTCTTATGTCTTTGTCTATGAGTGTATCAAATTTGATTAAAATCGGACTACTCCTTCTATAACCCGATTTTTTCGATTATCGATTTTGGATATTTATCGGGGGTACCTCGACACAAAACCTAGCTAAGAACACTCGCAGATGCTTATAGTACAACTGTGTAAATTTTCAAGAAAATCGGTTTAGCCGTTTTGGAGTCTATAGGTAACGGACACACACACACACACACACACACAGACAAAGTTCCATTTATAAATAAGTTTAGATTTTGTAATTTGACTCTTCTTCTTCTTCTTCTTCTTCTTCTTCTTCTTCTTCTTCTTCTTCTTCTTCTCTAACGTTTAGTGGATATCGGCTCGGAACTAGAAACCGGGGAGCTGAGTTCGAATTCCAGTTGAATCCATTGTATTCATTTACGCGCAAATACCCTTGGGAAAGGTATTAATCCATCTCTTCCTTCCAGTTATGGGTTAAATAACAGGACAGATTGGGTTCTATAGCCTTGGTCGGCAACCAGTCTACCGCAGAAAGCAATGGCAAACTACTGCGGGATAATCTTCTGCCCAGTCAGTCATGTCTCTGTCGAGACATGATCGCCCAAGCGTGTATCACGTATGGCACTTAACTGACTAATTAACTCCGCCTTAAGGCGCAGGTATTGTATTCAGTCGCGTTTGTCTATTGATTGGTTTCTTTGCGTCTGTCTGGAGTTTAAGCCTAAATTCCAATTCTGGCCGATAATTGAGTTCTTCAAATCACAAACTCCGTAGAACTTCAATTGAGCTGAGTTCTTCAAACACAAGATATTTGAAACTGAATTTAATGCTTTTTTTTTTAATTTCCAAAGTTTTCGTGTTACTTTAAACTCAATATGAATTAACGACTTATAAAATCACTAATTTTAAAATTTGAATTCTTAACTGTTTCCTCCTCATCCAGACACAAATTGCAATGATGGATGTTCAAGCCACAAATTTTCAATCCTGGGATCATCTTGATTCCAAAAAAAGATATAAATATGTATATGTAGAGCAAGTGTGGCTCGAGTTAGAAACACACGAAAGAAAATAATAATTTACCATGTATTTATTTAGATATATTCATAAACTTAATGACTCACGCGTGAAATCTTTTGAAAATAATAAGGACGTAAAAATATGCTGTCATTTTTTTAATAATTAAGGAGTAGACTTCTCCTTACCTGACGTTCGTGAATAACGCTTTGGCGATCAAATCTCTCATTGATTCATGATTGACTTTGCAAAACAATTCCCTTGGGAGCCTGATGTTACTTTCTGCAATAGACTAGTTGCCAATCAAGGCTGTACGATCCAATCTTCCTTGCTATTTAATCCATAGCTTGTAGGGAGAAGAGACTGATTCATCGCTTTCACAAGGGTATTTGTAAGTGAATGTAACGAACTCGACCGGAATTGGAACTCGACATTCCGATCTCTAATTCTGAGCAATTATCCATTACACTTCCAGCGCATCCAAGCTTACAGCACCTGGTATTCCGAAGTGGTCATTCATATAAGTACTGACCAGTCTCAAAGTTGCTTAACTACGGTGATAGTACTAGAACCGGTGTTTCAAACTGATATGCCCGGAAGTCTTATGAAATATCTTTTTAATTTTTTCTATTTGTTGTAGATGATAAGAAATTAATGAAATACTTTAATATATAGATAAGTTGTACTTAAGCAGCAAGAACACTTTTCAACAGGCTTTGTTGAACAATATTGCTGGTCTCTGTCCATCCATTTTTTAAATTTTTTCCCCAAATTTCGATTAATTTATATTTTTGTCAGTATTAAAACTGTTAAAATTTCTAAAATTCTTTTTTTTTCTAATCTGAAAGCTGAGTATTGAGAAACAGGAAGGTTTCAT
This sequence comes from Ascarosepion bandense, assembly GCA_037127315.1. Classification (NCBI taxonomy): domain Eukaryota; kingdom Metazoa; phylum Mollusca; class Cephalopoda; order Sepiida; family Sepiidae; genus Ascarosepion; species Ascarosepion bandense. Next base: position 2,371,572 of record JBBBDQ010000558.1, read on the forward strand.
TAGAAACAAACAAATAGTACTGGACTGTTATGTGATAACTGTCCTCCTGTATGGCAGTGAATGTTGGACAATCTCCTCAAAGATGAAGAAGAGACTTGAATCAACCGAAATGTGCTTCTACAGAAGGATGCTGTGGATACCATAGACTGAACATGCGAGCAGCGACAAGGTTTTGGGAGAAAATGCAAAAGAAAAGGAAACATACTTAACAGCAGCTGAAGTTTCGGGGACACGTAATGAGGAAGGAGGGCTTGGAGAACCTAATACTCACGAGATGGATAGAGGGAAAGAAAGACAGGGGAATACAACGCGACACATATTTCATGGGCTTGAGCAAGTGGATGTCGGAGCAGGGTCTTGAAGTAATATCAGAGGAAAAATGTTAAGAGCGACAATATGGGTAAGTGAAAGCCCATGATCGCCTACGTCCTGAAAAAAAACACGGCACATAAAGAAGAAGGCCGTATATGCTCAAGTATATTGCAAGATTTTATGATCATTTTTACGCAATAAATATGGCGCAGCTCTATAATCTTTTTCGGAGAAGTTAACAATCATATTCATTAGCATTTTATAAATTAGAAGAACGACTATCTTCATCCTCATTCGGGCAATATAAGACGGGCCCCAGAATCTATCGACCAAATGGTGAGTTAAAATCGACATAGATCATTGATTGATTTATCCTTTACGGCTTATCAACCTTTTGCAGATTATTGAAAGCCAGAAAATGTTTTTTAGATTGTAAGAATATTTTGGAGATTAATCTATATATATAAAAGGCAATCTGTGAATCTGTGTGTGACTGTTCCCTATGTACGCCTACATTTTTTAAGCTACACCATTCAAACTTTCTAGGGACACATATCTACAGGGAAGCCAGGTCAACACATACTTTTTGAGTTTAAGTTCAGCAATTTTCCCTTTCGCACTTTTTGGCCAATGGAGCCGATTGTTTACATTTGCTTCGTAAAACAGCTAAGATCTAAGATGGTTGCTAAATTACGTCACAGAGATCAAATCACACGTGTCAAACGCGACTAAAATATTTTTTTATTAAAAAAAAAGAGCCTTTATATTTAATTTTTATTCCGACGTGTAAAAAATTCATTTGGTCAACAAAAAAAATGTGAATGTTTTTCCCCGTAATTTTAAAACAAAAGAAATATTTTTTAAAAAAATGTGTTTTTTCAAACAAAAACAAAATATGTAAAACAATACAAATGTGCCAATGGTTAATTTAATTATTACTAAAATGTTCTCAGTTGCACGGGTAACGCCGGGCTATGATGCTAGTAAATTATGTAATGATTTATCTGATACGAGTTCTACTAATTAACTCATTTTCTCAAGCGGTCACTTACCAGATCGATGTTGCTTAAAATTGGGGATCGTAGGTGAACCGGTATTACAATGAGATGTTGCCGTAGGTAATGTGAGTTCACTTCTTTTATACGCCTTGTCTCTTTAAGACATTGGCGATCATGGCTCTCCACGATTTCCTGTCTTTTGTAAGCCTTAATAACGTTCATCTTTTTGCCATTTCTCCCATTTCTCCGCCATCAGTTCATTCAAGCTCGCCAGATGCTCGTTGCTTTCTTGTTTCTCTTGTCCTCAATCTGTTCTGTGAGTATCAAATTTTCCAAGCCCTCTTTTCTCTTTATGTGCCCTAGAAATGTCAACTGTCTCTTTCTGATATTAAGTATGTGTTGTTTTTGTCTCCATTTTTAATTTCGTTTTTGCACACGTATTCTGTCCATAGTAATCTCAGCATCCTTCTGTATAACCACATTTCTGTTGCTTCAAGATTCTTCTTCATCAGCGAGGAGATTGTCCAGCATTCACTGTCATGAGTCCCCTAGTATTCTAGAAAATAGAAAAAAAAATATCTTTATCTTTCGGGCAATGCAAGAAGGTCGCAGAGTCTATCGACTAAGAGTTGAGTTTAAAAAAGAAAAAACAAAGATGAAGAAAACAGTCTAAAAAAATAATGAAAATACTTAATCTCAGAACTTTTCATCTCGCAAAGCCGCGGAGGCCTCCGTGTGCTACAACTTGATTCCCATATCTGTTTCTAAAAAGCTCTTTATCGTGCCAACCAAGCTGTTCAGAAACCATTTATAGCCCTTCACCGAACAGCCTCATCCATGCTTTTGGGCTGCCTGCAAATCGCTCGCCAAATAATGATATATGTCTTTGTACATAGGCCGAGAAATGTGCAAGAGTTTCAATGTATACTCTCTCTCTCTCTCTCTCTCTCTCTCTCTCTCTCTCTCTCTCTCTCTATCTATCTATCTATCTATCTCTCACTCGCCCACTCTCTTGTAAAGAGCGTATCAAATTATACCGAAGACTTTTTTGTGTCGGTTGCTTTTCATATTTAATGACGCACCTGTTACAATTTACTTCTTCAACTCCTTATAATTCTATTCTTGTTGTGCTTATATTCTATTACTGCTACTATTACGTTTTCGTTTTTTACTCACTTCATTTCATCTTACTCTCTTATTCTACTCCTTTTTTTCTCTTCTTTCACTTTTTCTTTTCTTCTTATTGTCTTAGATTTTGTTCGTTTTCTTCTTCATGCCATCTCCTTATATTTCTTCTTGTTTTCGTTTTCCCCTTCTTTATCTTTTTTCTTTTACTTTCTTTCTTTCATTCGTTTCTTCTTCTTCTTCTTCTTCTTCTTCTTCTGCTGCTGCTGCTGCTGCTGCAGCTTTTTCTCCTTCTTCTTCTTGTATTTCTTTTTTTTTTTTTACTTTCTCTCCGTCGTTCCTTATTATTCTTTTTCCCGTCGTTCTTCTTTTTCTTCTTTTTTCCCTCTCGTCCTTTATTCTTCAAATATCTTTACTTTACTTTTCTTAATTTTCATTCTGTCGTTCACTTCTTCTTCTTCTTCTTCTTCTTCTTCTTCTTCTTCTTCTTCTTCTTCTTCTGCTGCTGCTGCTGCTGCTGCAGCTTTTTCTCCTTCTTCTTCTTGTATTTCTTTTTTTTTTTTACTTTCTCTCCGTCGTTCCTTATTATTCTTTTTCCCGTCCTTATTCTTTTTCTTCTTCTTTTTTTCCCTCTCGTCCTTTATTCTTCAAGTATCTTTCTTTTACTTTTCTTTATTTTCATTGTCGTTCCCTTCTTCTTCTTCTTCTTCTTCTTCTTCTTCTTCTTCTTCTTCTTCTTTATGCCCTCTCACATTTGTTCATCACCTCCGTCACCTTTTTTCTTCCTCATTCGTCTTCTTCTATAGTTCCTTCAACGTTATCTTTCAATATTTTTTCATGAATATCTACGTTCTCTTAATGCACTATTTTTTCTTCCTTTTCTTCTTCCTGGTCATTTTATTCATTTAACAAATCTCATGTCATATTTTCGAGTATATATATATATATTTCCAAGTGAAGAGGACTCAAGGTTTTTTTTTTATATTTTGAGTTCTCTGGCATTTATTTTATTATAAACAGTGCTAAATATAATGAGTATTATAGAGCTTAATATAATATAATATAATATAATTATATGGTTATGTCAATTTTACATTGCTACATGGAAATTTTTGTTTCGAGATTAATTCTTTATATATATATATATGCTAAAAATATGGCATGTGATTTTTGAGATGAAGAAAATGATCTGAAAGAAAAACAATAAAAATTATATATATATATATATATATATATATATATATATATATATAGGCTACACTAGTGAGTATCAAATATAAAGGAAGTGATATCTGTCAGATCATAGCCATAGAATATTTGAAAACGTTTGCATTTATAAGATTATTTACGATCTTCATTTTTATTTTTTTATTTCAGTTCCGGTAAAGATCTGGTATCCAGATGATTACAGAAATCAATGAGGGAAGTCGAATTAAATTGCTGAATTTCATCACTAGTCTTTCATTTAGATTTTCATTTCATTGTTTTATCAGCAGTCAAAATAAAATTAAATGGAAGTAATCAGGTGACATAAAGTATATGTATGCACAGTGCGATTAGTAAAATGTCCGCAATTTATATTTTTTTAAATTTCGCGCATGCGCGTTGTTTGTTTTAGATTTTTTTCGACTGCACAATATAGGAGGAACGATTGGGAACCGTCTGCAAGAAAAAAAGCACCATGACGCAATTCAGTCAGTCAGTTAAGTGCCATATGTGATACACGATCGATCGATCATGTCTCGAAAAAGTCATAACTTGCTGGGCAGGAGATTATCCCACAGTAGGTTGTCATTGCTTTGTGCGGTAGACTGATTACCAGCCAAGGCTATAGAAACCAATTTGTTCTGTTATTTAACCCTAACTTGAAGGAAGAGACTGATTGATACCTTTCCCAAAGGTATTTGCGCGTAACTGAATGCAGGGAATTGAATTGGAATTCGAACTCGGCTCCCATATTTCTAGTTCCGAGCCGATATCCACTGTACCACGACGCACATCCTGACGCCATTCATTTCGCCAGAAATTTGTAAAAAGTATGCTGTAATGCTTTCATTCGTACCTCATTCTCTAATACGAACATTTCAGCTTGTTTGGGTGTCAATCTGAGGACAGTGCAGAGGATTCAGAAAGAGTTGGATGAGTCTAATGGTGATTACGAAGGTGTTTGAAGTAATCAATAGTGACGCCGACGTTATGCTTCCATTTATCTTACCACGGAGCCTCAGCTCAACACAAATCTCTACATCAAGTGTCTTGAGAAGGTAATGCCGCCTTAGGTCAAGTGGGTTGCTATTAGAAGACCCTATTCCTCTCAATAATACTCTGCGTCATACCCCACATGCATTAAAACTCAGTCGTGGCCGTCAGACAATTTCTGCAACAATATTACCCCTTACATCTGGCCACCTAACTCCCCAGACTGCAACCCCTTTGATTATTATGTGTGGGTCGTCGCAGTTAGGCTTGAGGAGATAGTGCTGTCCTGGGTCAAGAGGGAGGCTTCTGGAAGATACCCTATGTCTGGCAACACGAACCTAAAACATGCCACGCAAGTTTGGAGAACCCAGTCATGGCTGTCAGACAATTTCTGCGACAGCATCACCCCTTAAATCTGGCCACCTAACTCCCCAGACTGTGACCCCTTTGGTTGTCATGTGTGGGGCGCAGATGAGCGAGAGACCAACAAAACTCCTTGTGAGACCAAAGATGAACTGAAGGCAATGATTATGACAGCATAAAAAAGGAGACCACCCAGAAGAGATGCAGGAGATTCAGGATTCATCTGAAAGCCGTGGTTGAAGCCAATGGCGATTTTATTAAATAAATTTACTCTTTAGCATTTCAAAGCCCTACATCAAGTGCATTGAGAAATTCAAGTGGGTTGCTATTAGAAGACCCTATTCCTCTCAATAATACTCTGCGTCATACCCCACATGCATTACAACTCAGTCGTGGCCGTCAGACAATTTCTGCAACAACATCACCCCTTACATTTGACCACTTAACTCTCCGGCCTGCACCACTTAGATGGGTGGGGCGCAGTTGAGCGAACGAGCAACAAAACTTCTTATAACACCAAAGATGAACTGAAAGCAAGGATTAAGGCAGCGTTCACCGCCTTAAACAAGAATAGCGTCCGAAAGAGTTACAGGGGATTCCAGAGTCGTCTGGTGGCCGCGGTTGAAGCCAATGGCGATTGTATTGAATAAATTTACTCTAGTATTTCAAGATATTTTTGTGTAATTTTGATAAATATGTCTGTTAAAGTCAGATGTCGGTGTTATATAAATGTAAAATTTGTCACTTAGCAGATTGGTGTTACCTTCAACATCTCGACATCAGAGTTTCGTAGCTGGATCCTCCACCAATCACTCCGTCCACTCGTCAGGAACCATCAGCTATTGACTGCTTATCTTTCTAGGTAGATTTTTTTTTCTTTCAGAGTGTGTGTATTTGTCTGTATGTCTGTTTGTCTGTCTGTCTGTACGCGCTCGTTCGTGTGTATGAGCTTGCGCGCGTGTGTGGCTGCACTTATGCACCCGCCTGCGTATATATATATATATATATATATGAAAAGAGAGAGGGAGAGAGAGAAAGAAAGTGAGATGGTGGTAGAGAAATAGTGGATGCTGAAAAGTTATTTGTATAACCTACTTCATAAAATTTGGCGAAAGTATCAAACATCAAGATTTTCAAATCCGTTCTTCGTTGGGCTGAGAAATTTTCAATCGAGAATATGAAATATACCAATATAGCTAATACGTAACTCTCCTGATAGCCAGAGTTGGTCAGCCTTGGTTAGTAGTCTATCTAAGAGAAACCTTAGTAAATGGGACTCCTTAGTCACCTTGAGGACAACCCTTCAAGTCCCTCATTCCTTTTATGAGGGCGGATGAGTCGCGACTCGGTAGCACGCTTCCGAGGAGTTAAGATCAGGAATTCGCGACAGATCAACGTTACTTTGAAGCATGTGGGTCTCGGCAGGATCATACTTATTTTGGTGCTACAGAATCACAAAGAACGATACCAAATAACAGAATCAACATCATCTGAGGATTTTTAACAACAGGATTTTTTAAAGACAGAAAACAACTAGAATGGGTTGCACTTGTAACACGAACAAAAAAATAATGACATAAAGATGTTCACGTTCCACACGGCTTCTAGCAAAAAGCTAGGAAGGAATCCTTCATCAATACTGGAAAGTGCGGTAACAGTTAATGAACCTGGGAAACCTATTTTGCTGAAAAATGCATCCTAGTGATCCCAAGAGCGAAACCATCGGGTGATCCAATTCCTGTGAACTTACTGATGGTAATAAGGCCGAGAAGGTCAGACTGAACGCGATCAACCCCCGAAGACTCTAACGCAGAATAAGCGTAATCTACGCGATCTTACCAGCCAAACCAGCGGAAGAGAGCCGCACCAGTTGTGCTGGCGTAACCAAGGCGGGCCATGACAGACCAAGCACCAGACATCCCGATGCCACAAGATTTGCTAGATCTTGCCTGTCTCAATCCTCTTTGAGGCGCAAGAAATGTGCTTCTGGGCAAATTTTTGGGGCTTCTCCGTCGCGCAGAGTTGTGCACCAAAATCAAATACATGGCCTCGTCAAACTTTCTTTGATTCACGGCCATTGCCGACGCCGCCCTTACGAGAGTAGAGAGACTAGAAAAATGACGATTCCAATGCTCTGATACGAGTGGATGTCGACGATGACAAGTAAAATATTGCTTTAATAGAAATTTTATAATTTTTAATCGGCTAGCACTGATTGAGCGGTCAAGAAGTGCCGAATATTTTCTTATAAGGAAACGGATAATGTTAGCATTGCCATTAGGGATTAGGTGAACAGATACTACATTTTGATCACAGATCGTTGACCAGACAGTGAAGAAAAGCATAACTCCAGTAGCATTGGTTGCTCGGTCAAAAATCAAAGATTTTTTCTTATGAGCAAATAACTAATATTGCCATGAGAGTCATGACGAACAGATATTACACTTTGATCCCAGTCCTATAGCCATGGAATGAAGAAAAATGTAACTCGCGTAACTTTACTTCTACCCACCAGTCTGGCAAGATGTAACACAAGACCAGTTTAATGTAGGGAGCCTAAACGTTTTGCACCCGGTCCAGGTTCAGAGATAGCCAAGCTCCTGCAACCGTTAGCTGCGCTGATATTAGTATTACTATCGATCCTCCCTTCTTTAGTGCAATGAGGGCGGTATTGCCTCGGGTAGCTGTTCCCCGAGAACTGATACCCCTGAATAACATTTTCAGTTGCAATCTGCTCGAAGACAAGGGTAAAATTGAGTTACACTATCCAAATACAGAAAGACAATTGAAAAATAAAATATAGTTTTCTTCTTTTTTCCGGGCCAGGTCCAAAAATTATCCAACCCACCGGCCAATCACCGGTTGCGCTTTCATCGATATTACTGCTACTTTGATGACTATCACTTTGACTCCAGCCTGATGGCCAGGGAATGAAGATTGTAGAAAAAGTATAACTGAAGAAGCACTAGCTGCTTGTGTAATATAGCAATCTAGCCCCCACCCGAAGAAGGTTGATGCAATCGATGATATTTCCCGTCGATGAAGGGGTCAGCGAACGACAAGACAGGTGTTTGAGAAATACATCCTGTCGGCGTCTGGAGCGGATGTCGCAGGGTTATGAGTCGGGCTCGTTTGACCTTATTTCCGACAGCGGCGGAAATGACTACGGAAGTAAACAAAACAGGTGTCTCTTGGAATTACGTGGCGTTGCGTAGGCGAGACAAAACCGGAAGGAAAAGTCCCGGTTCTAGAAGACTATAAAAAGAAATCGACACACAGATTCGCCAGCAGAGAACGGCCAGTGGAAGCAGAGAGACACCACAGGCAAGACTTACACTCCCGTCGACTCATTCTATGTGCGCTCTCACTCTTCCATTCTCTGTTCCACACAGGCTCGTCGTCAGGAATAAAAATATAATCTTATATTTTTATATATGCGTGTTCTCGTTGTTTGTCGTCGTACAGTGATATATAACATACACAATTTGGTGCATAGTGACTTGCTGTTTTTAAGACAACAACAACAACAAAACAGATAGATGCGAACTTGGTTACCACGGCGACAATTTGAAATTCTACGAAATTAAAACCACTAGATAGAGGAAGAAAAAGAAAAAAGAAGACGAAAATAGAAAGCCACCGGACGACCATAGACGACATCAACGAAAGGTAGGTGACTTTTGATTCGATCTTCTGTGTGTTCTGCTCTTGTTCATAATAAGTTTATAATAAGTCTAATTAAAAAAAAAAAAAAATGGAACAGCATACTTTTGCCGATTTTGTTCAAGGTCTGACCCTAGAATTGAGAAATGTGGCTTGTTCGGTGTCGAACACTTTAAGGGGAGAATCTTTTTTAAAGAATATACAGCCATTAGTGTGCAAAGAAGATGGTGGTTATAGTGCTTGGTTGAAGGATATGGAGAGGTATTTTAAAGTTGTGCGCGTGGCAGAAGAAGACAAGTGTCAGGCAGCTCTTCTCACAACAAGAGGAGCTGTTGGACACTATGTATATAGACTAATCTCTAATAACCCACAACTCACATGGAAGAAGTTCAAAACTTCTTTGAAGGAATACTACGGATTGGTTTTAGACCCCGACGCACGGTTAGTTGAATTAGTGAACATTAAGCAGGGTAGAACAGAGGGGGTGCAGGACTACATGCAGAGAGTAGTACGCCTAGCGGAGAGCGCATATGTTGGGGTTGACGGGAGGAATGAAGTTGTGATAAAACAAGTTCTAGGATTTTTCATAAAAGGTCTAAGGGATCGGGACATAAAGATGGCAGTTATGAAGGATGAGCCACAAACACTAGAGGCTGCCTATCAGAAAGCGTTATCTGAGTTGAGATGGAAAATTCGACTCGATGCAAACTCTGAATACGAAGAGGAGCCTATGGAAATTTGCCACTCTCGGAGACGGGTACCGATAGAAGCCGTAAGCCCCGCTAAATCTAATAATAATAATAATAATAATAGGAATAAGAACAATAGAAAAGGTGGTAATAGGGGAACTGAATACAAGACTCGCGAGTGGGAGAGGAACGAGAGCGTTGTTAGGTGTTGGAATTGTGGGAAAGAAGGCCACATAGCGAAATTTTGTAGACGCGCCCCGGGAAACGGCAGAGGTCCGTTCGTGCGACGCCCAACGAACGGAGCAAGACGGTACCAACGCACATAGTTGGTAATATGGGCGCGCGAAATTCCATCTTTATTAGAATAGAACGTAGACCTTATAGGGCATTGGTAGATACAGGAGCAGAGGTATCGGTTATAAGCTGTAGGGTATTTAAAAAATTGCGACTGGGACTTGAACTGCAAAAGAGGGACAATAAACTTCGAACTGCGAATGGATCCCCGTTATACGTTGAAGGCCTTTGTCGGCTACAGGTCCAGATAGGAAGTAAGTCCATACCCCATGATTTTTTAGTCGTGAAAAATCTCAATAGAAACGTTATACTTGGCCGAGATTGGCTGATGCAGAACGGGGTGAGAATGTATTTCGATTTGGGAGCATTGAAGATTGGTGAAGAATACGTGGCATTAGAGGAGGATGTTCATATTTCCTCTATTGTTAGTTTCGCTCAAAAAGTAACATTAAGACCTCAACACCTGCATGCTTGTCTGGGATTAACCAGGCTGAGAAATGGACGTGGCAAAGAATATGAAATCGAACAGCTGAGTAGTGGATATGTTAGCAACTTATGTGGTATATCAGTAGCCAACGCAGTTGTAAAAATGCCAGTCTCGTAAGTTTCAGTTGCTGATAATGAATAACACTAACCAGACAATCACTTTGAGACGGGGGTGTCCGCTGGCTAAATTGGAAAGGGCAGGTAATATTACTGAAATTACTATGCCCGATAAACAAAATAATAAAAGTCCTGATGTAGATTTGGAACAGGTACATGTACCGGAGGAATTCAAGCCTGAAATTAACAAATTGCTAAAAAGAAATAGGGACATGTTCGTTAGTGACGACAAAAACCTGGGCAGAACCGATACTGTGGAGATGCGTATCGATACTGGAACGCATGAGCCCATAAGAAAACGCCCATATCGCACACCCCTCAAACAAAGAAAGACAATGGATTCAGCAATCGACGCAATGATGCAGGCAGGTGTAATTGAGAGATCCAATAGCCCGTGAGGTTTTCCAGTAGTTTTAGTAGAGAAGAAAGACGGTGGTAAGAGATTTTGTGTAGACTTTAGAGCACTTAATAAGATTACAAAGAAATATGCTCGACCTCTTCCTGTCATCGATGATATACTGGCATCACTTGGTTCGGCAAGGTACTTTTCGAAGCTTGATTTAAAATCAGGGTACTGGCAAGTTAAGCTTCATGATGATGACAAAGAAAAAAGTGCATTCACCTGCCACAAGGGTCTGTTTCATTTTAATGTCATGCCATTTGACTTGCAAACGCACCCGGCATCTTCCAGGAACTAATGTCAGTTGTTTTACAGGGACAGGAAGATTTTGCTCTGGCATATTTAGATGATATTCTGATATTTTCAAATACAGTGGAAGATCATTTAAAACATATAGACACAGTCTTGAGTAGTCTACGTAAGCACAACCTTAAACTGAAGCCAGCTAAGTGTAAGTTCTTTAAGAAAGAGACCCAATACCTGGGGTTCAAGATAAGTGAAGAGGGAATACAACCAGACCTCAATAAAGTCAAGGCTATAAAGTCAGTTTCTACTCCAACCACTGTTAGGCAAGTAAGAGCTTTTATCGGGATGACCTCATACTATCGCCGCTTTATTAGAAATTTCTCTGATATAGCCGAACCGCTGGTCAATTTGACAAGGAAATATGCACGATTCCAATGGGACGATGCTTGCCAAACCGCTTTCGATACACTAAAAACGAAGCTCGCGGAGATGGTAACACTAGCCTATCCCAACCCAAATAAGGCGTATAGGTTATATACTGACGCATCCGATCAATCGATTGGCGCATGCCTATCCCAGGTGGTGTACGATAAGGAAAATAGGAAGGATGTAGAAAAACCAATTTATTTATTGTCCCATAAATTAAGTGACACACAAACGAGGTGGTCAACTATAGAGAAAGAGGCTTATGCCATACACTATGCTCTTCAAAAACTGAATCACTACCTGCATGGCGCAACATTCACAATATACACTGATCATAGGCCCCTGGAGCACTTACTTAATTCGCCCATACAAAATAAGAAGATACAGACTTGGGCTCTGAGCATGTCTGGCTACAATTGCAGCATACAGTATCTTAAGGGTAAGGATAATGTTTGCGCGGATCTCTTATCACGCGCTGTTGATGTGAACGAAGACCATATTGCTTCTCCAGTAGATATAGATGATAGAAATTACTTGGTTAGTGTTATAAACTCCAACCTAATGGAGCCGGAAGAATTAGCAGCCCATAAAAATGTCGGAAATTCATCAGAGGCACCCGAACGGCCCACATTGAAAGGAATAGACATAATCAGGGAGCAAGAATCAGACAAAAACATCTTAGACCTGAAGATTAGATTACGAAATGGTAGGGCTACCAAGGCAGAACAGAAGAGATATATAGTAATGGATGAGGTGGTGTACTATTTGTCTCAGCCTGATGATGAACCCCTCATCAGGCTGTATGTACCATCTCACCTTAGAAAAAGGGTGCTAGTTCAATACCATGATGACAGTGGCCATATGGGGGTGGATAAGACATTCCACTCAATAAAACAAAAGTATTTCTGGCCTTGTTTACTTAGAGAAATAAATGATTTCGTAGGTAAATGTATCCCGTGTCAGACAAGAAACCTAAAGAAGCAGCAACCCCACATACAGGAATGTGACTTCCCTCCTTTTCCTTTCGCAAAGGCTGCTTTAGATGTCTCAGGACCTTACCCAAAGACCCATTCAGGTAACCAATACATAGTTACATTCATAGATATGTACAGTGGTTGGCCGGAGGCATTTGCGGTTCCTAACAAGAAGGCAGAAACAGTGGTGCATCTCTTAGTTGACGAAATTTTCCCCAGATTTGGGACACCACTTCAGCTTTTAACTGATAATGGGCCAGAAAATGTCAACATGGTAATGAAAAAGACATTAGAAGACCTAAATGTACACCATGTGACAACTTCTTTTTATCACCCCCAGAGCAACGGTAAGGTTGAGAGGTTTCACAGAACAATGCATGATGTTCTAGCAAAAAAATCGGCAACAACGAACAATCGTGGGATGTTTACATTAACCAAATGTTGGCGGCTATCCGGTTTCATGTGAGCGAAACCACTAAGTTTTCACCGTATTACTTGCTCTATAACAGGGATGTTATTTTGCCCTTGGACAATATACTGAGGCCTCGTCGCATATATTATGGTGATGAGCATCACCAAATTGCACTACAGGAAATGCATCGTAGCTTCACTTTAGTTAGGAATAATATAAGAAAAGCGAGGAGAGCCGCGATAGATAAGTCGCGTGGTAAGACGAAAAATACAACTTTTGAGGTTGGTGATTTGGTGTACTATAAGAATCACCAAAAGAAAGGGAAGTTAGATGTGCGCTGGCGGCCATATTATGTGATCATTGAAAAGACTGGCCCGGTCTCTTATAGAATTAGAGGTCAGTTAACCGGCTCGGTCATTAAGACGCATGCTGAGCATCTTCGGGCAGCGTCCATTGATGAATGGAAAATCCCTACTTCCGATAGGCCGTTACGAAAGATTGTATTGGCTGCTCCAGTAGAATCCAGTGATTCGGATGACGAATCCGGAGCGGAACAGACCGACTTTCCAGTGCACAAATATCGACACCAACGTGTGGAATCAGACGATGAGTCTGATGTTCCATTAATGGAGCGTCGCATCATGACGCGACGTAAAATGGCGAATAAAAACGTGTCAGCTATTGATAATGATGATAGAATCGGTGGTATAAATAATGTTTCATCCACGTTCGAGTATGATTGCTCAAAGTGTGAAACGTCTGGATCTACTCATGTAGATCAGGGTTTTTCTAGGGAATCACCTAGCAGCGAAGATGTCCAAATGAGGCAAACGTCTGTTGGGGCAAAAAGCACGGATAGACCTGCAGATTCCACAGTTGATCGGAACAAAAAGAAAGAACAACTGAAAAGTCTTGTAGACTTATTGGCTGATATGCTATAGGATTGGGAAAGAAAGCAGTGGGAGGATTAACGATAGTTTAAGTGAAATAGTTAGGTCACCTTCCTTATAGCAAAACATGCGGAAGATACAAACGTGAAAATTATTAATGGTATCTAAAGCATAAAGTAAATTATTCGTCTCTGGTGTCAGTACAGAGCGAGACTAACAGCTTTGTCTCTCGTTTCAGATGGCAAACCTTGTTCTTTTGGTCCTGCTGCTTTTTCCTGGATTGGACGTAGCGATTGAAAATTACCAGAACGTCGTATTTATTGAACAGAACGAGATCTCACTGTCACGTGCAAGGTGGCTGGTGACATTTTCGATCAATCTGACACCATACGACGCTGCGTTCCAATCATTGAAGGGATGCATACAAAATGTCCAGTCGGGCACAAAGGAAAAGTTCCCACAGGAATTCCTTGGGGACGTCACATTCGAAACATTGATGAATCATGTAAATGATGAATTTAAGCAAATTGCAATAGAACGTGAAAGGCTGTTATTAAAATACAAAGATTATAGGTCTATGACTCGCAGAACTAAGCGGTCCGTGTTGCCCTTTGTAGGGAATGCTCTTAGTTACCTTTTTGGAGTAACATCGGAAGATGATCTACGTGTGATCAAAAGAGCATTGGATAAGTTAGCAAATACACAGGAAAGGATATTACATATGACAGAGGATAGCATTTCCGTAGTAAATGTTACGAGACATGAGGTATCTAGTAATAGACACAAAATAAATGAAATTATTTCTAGCCTTAAAGGTATTGTAGGTTCCATGGCAAACGCAACACAGGGGTTGGATAAACGAATATCCAGATTAGAGATCCTTACTCATAGATACTGGTTGTACAAGATTGTAGTCGATAAATTAGGGAAATATTTCTTAGACGTCCGTATGGCTTTAAGCTATTTGGAACTGCAGCTCAACTTATTGTCGATTGGTCATTTGTCTCCTAGCATAATCGCTCCGCACAACTTAAGGGGATTGATGCATAATATAGCTCAGACGCTCCCAGATAATTTCAAATTAGCAAGCGATCCAGATAAGGACATCTGGTATTATTATAAAACATTAAGTTGTAGGACACTTTTTGACTCAAAATCGATTGTGTTTGTGGTGGACGTCCCATTGGTGGATAGAGAACACTCCTATGTAGTATATAACATTTTGAATTTTCCTAAGCGTAGCATAGATTTGGCACAAGGTAGTGAGTTAATCTTCACTGGATGTCTCATTCTTTGCCATATTATCACCTACAGAAAGTAGCGAAAAAAGGGTAAGAAAGTATTAAAAAACCATTGTAAGAAGACAAAATGTATGATTGTTAGCAAAAGAAACAAACCGACATGCGAACTGAAAATTAGAGATACCAAAATCAATCAAGTACAGCAACTTAAATATCAGGTTAGTGATTAACGGACACGGGAAGTGCGACACTTATATCCGAATGTGCATTGGGATAACGAAATGATACCTTCTAAAATCTAGGAAAGTATTAAGAAACAGATAAGTTCGTTAGAAACAAAGAAAAAAGTCCTGAAATGCTATGTAATATCAGTCCTCCTATATGGCAGTGAATGCTGGACAATCTCCTCACAGATGAAGAAGAGACTTGAAGCAACAGAAATGTGCTTCTACAAAGATAAGAGTCCTGAAATGTTATGTAATATCAGTCCTCCTATATGGCAGGGAATCCTAGGCAATCTCCTCACAGATGAAGAAGAGACTTGAAGCAACAGAAATGTGATTCTACAAGGAAAAGAGTCCTGAACTGTTATGTAATATCAGTCCTCCTATATGGCAGTGAATGCTGGACAATCTCCTCACAGATGAAGAAGAGACTTGAAGCAACAGAAATGTGATTCTACAAGGAAAAGAGTCCTGAACTGTTATGTAATATCAGTCCTCCTATATGGCAGTGAATGCTGGACAATCTCCTCACAGATGAAGAAGACACTTAAAGAAACAGAAATGTGCTTCTACAAGGAAAAGAGTCCTGAACTGTTATGTAATATCAGTCCTCCTATATGGCAGTGAATGCTGGACAATCTCCTCACAGATGAAGAAGAGACTTGAAGCAACAGAAATGTGCTTCTACAAAGAAAAGAATCCTGAAATGTTATGTAATATCAGTCCTCCTATATGGCAATGAATGCTGGACAATCTCCTCACAGATGAAGAAGAGACTTGAAGTAACAGAAATGTGCTTCTACAAAGAAAAGAATCCTGAAATGTTATGTAATATCAGTCCTCCTATATGGCAGTGAATGCTGGACAATTTCCTCACAGATGAAGAAGAGACTTGAAGTAACAGAAATGTGCTTCTACAAAGAAAAGAATCCTGAAATGTTATGTAATATCAGTCCTCCTATCTGGCAGTGAATGCTGGACAATCTCCTCACAGATGACGAAGAGACTTGAAGCAACAGAAATGTGCTTCTACAAAAAAAAGAATCCTAAACTGTGATGTAATATCAGTCCTTCTCTGTGGAAGTGAATGCTGGACAATCTACTCACAGATGAAGAAGAGACTTGAAGCAACAGAAATGTGCTTCTACAAAGATAAGAGTCCTGAAATGTTATGTAATATCAGTCCTCCTATATGGCAGGGAATCCTAGGCAATCTCCTCACAGATGAAGAAGAGACTTGAAGCAACAGAAATGTGCTTCTTCAAGGAAAAGAGTCCTGAACTGTTATGTAATATCAGTTCTCCTATATGGCAGTGAATACTGGAAATCTCCTCACATATAAAGAAGAGACGTGAAGCAGGAGAAATGTGCTTACACAAAGAAAAGAGTCCTGAACTGTTATGTAATATTGTGACACGATAACTAGGCGTATATTAAGGTGCTTTGTAAAATATGTATTTTATTATAATAGATTAAAATAGAAAATGGTTAAGAATAGAAAATAGTTTAAAAACATATTTAACAAAAGTGAAAAAGAAGAGGAAAAAGTAAATAAATAAACGCTTTTTTCTTTTATGAGGAAAATTGTGGAAGAGACAAGGATATCAGATTACTGTTTTAAATCCTACCACTCTTCCGGTAAATATTTGACTCAGTGATTTAATGTGATAAAGAGATAAAGTTCAGGAAATAGAGTTCGGGAGGTGGGTTTTCGAATGACCAGGTCAAAGGCTGTCTTTTACTGTATCTTGACCACACATTAAGAATTTTCCGGCGGAAGTTTTATTAAGATAAAAAGATTTTAAAAAATCCTGAAAAAAATACTAAGTCCGCAAGATGTTTACACATCAAAAGAAGGAAAATTTAAGTACCTTGAAATTTCGGACTTACAGTCGCCAATGTTTATCACCGGTGGTCTAAAGCATTTCCGGATTTCCGAATTAATTTTAAATAAATAGAGTCAGTTAAGTTAGTCAGTCAGTTGAGTGAAGTGAACCTCCGTTCGTCTTGTTTCGGTCGGTTTGGATTTGTTGATCTCCATTAATTAGAGTTAGAGCTGTGTGTCACATTCGCCTGCCCCAACCGAAAAGGCTAACTCTCTAAACGAAATAAAGCATCCTTTCAACTCATTCAAGTTGTGGAAGTTCGTTCCTTATAGTTTAATCTTTTACCCCCAGCTGTTCGGCCGACATTTTCAACAAACTCCCGGCAAACATCACAGCGTGGATAATGGCCGCCGGAGAAATTGTTCGGACGGTCCGTTGGGGTGTTACAATATCAGTCCTCCTATATGGCAGTGAATGCTGTAATATCTCCTTACTGATGAAGAAGAGACTTGAAGCAGCAGAAATGCGTTTTATCGAATGATGCTAAGAACAACATGGATCAACTAAGATAACATGTGAGCAACGACGAATTTTAGAAAAAAAAACAAAAACAAAAGGGAAACTTACACATGACACCAGGAAGAGACAGTTGACATTTCTAGGGGTCATAATTAAGAAAGTTAGGATTGGAAAATTTGATACCCTCAGGACAGACTGAAAGTTAGAAGGACAGAGAATAACAACGCATAAGATTCATAGTGAGCTTGTGTAAAATGAATGGTGAAACAAGGTTTAAGAGATATAATAAAAAGACAAAATTTAAGCGCTACAAAGAACAGGAAACTGTGGAGAGCCATAATCATCAACGTCCTAAATGGAAACGTTACATAAAAGCATATTGAGGATAGAAGTTAACTTCTATTTCATATTTACTGCTTCTTTTCTTTTTCGTTCCGCCATTCAGTTAGTTAAATGCCATACCTGATACACGCTTGGGTGATCATGTCTAGAAAGAAACATGACTGACTGGGCAGAGAATTTTCACGCTGTAGGTTGTGATTACTTTCTACGTAGACTGGTTGCCGACCAAGACTATAGAACCCAGTCTGTTCTGCTATTCAACCCATATCTGGAGGGAGAAAAGATGGATTATATTATTATATTAATAAGTAGTAATTAGTGGGGGTCAGTTTATTACTTCATAACAATAAAAAATAGAACCCCCACCTTAGGCCCGATAGAAGATTTAATTGTATTTGTTTACGATTATCTTAATTTGTACTAATTCTAGGGGATCAATTTATTACTTCATAACATTAGAAAACCGCCCCCCCACACACACTTTATGTCCAGTAAAAGTTTTCATTATGTTTCCAACTATCATATTCAGTCAGTCAGTTATGTACCATACGTGACACACGTTTGGGCGATCATGTCTCGAAAAAGGCATTACTGACTGGGCAGAAGATTTTCCCACAGTAGGTTGTGATTACTTTCTGTGGTAGATTTATTGCCAACCAATGCTATAGAACCCGATCTCTCTTGCTATTTAATCCATGGCTGGAGGGAGAAGCGACGGATTAATACTTTTCCAAAGGGTATTTGCGTGAAATTGAATGCAACAAATTCAACTGGAGTTTGAACTCGGCGATTTCTCATTCCGAGCCGATATCCATTGCACCACAACGCACATCCATTCATTGTCAGTCAGTTAAGTGCCATACGTGATACACGCTTGGGCGATCATGTCTCGACAGAGACATGACTGACTGGGCAGAAGATTATAACGCAGTGGGTTGCCATTGCTTTCTGCGGCAAACTGGTTGCCAGCCAAGGCTATGGAACCCTATCTGCCCTGTTATTTAACCCATAACTGGAGGGAAGAGAGATGTATAACATTATTACATAGTAATTAGAGGGGTATCAGTTTATTACTTCATAAAAATGTAAAACCGATCCTCCATTTTATGACCAGTAGAAGCCTTAATAATGATTACAACTATTATATTCAGTCAGTCAGTTAAGTGCCAGTTAAGTGATACACACTTTGGGCGATCATATCTCGAAAGAGACATGACTGACTGGAGAGAAGATTATCCCGCAGTAGGTTGCCATTGCTTTCTGCGGTAGACTGGCTGCCAACCAATGCTATAGAACCAGATCTTTCATATTATTTAACCCATAACTGGGGGGAAGAGACGGATTAATACCTTTCCCAAGGGTATTTGCGCGTAAGTGAATGCAACAAATTCAACTGGAAATTGAACTTGGCTCTCCAATTTCTCGTTCCGAGCCGATATCCACTACAAAGCACGTCTTCGTTCTGCCATTACTGACTCCGTAAGTACTTTAAAATATTTATTGTTCTGTGTTCTACTTTTCTATTTTTTTTTTTTTTTTTTTTTTGCAAACCATCTTTTTCAGGGCATAAATTGGGAGTGGCTATTTTAGTTCATCATCAACATCGTCGCTATTATTATTATTATTATTATTATTATTATTATTGGCCGATAAATATTTTTCTTCTTGTAAGTGCTTTCATTTTAAACTGGGCTTTCCGCTTTTGTTTTTCTTTTCTTTTCTTCCTTTCTTTCAAGTTGTTAAAAGAATTCAACAAGAATAACAAATCGTGCTGTCAAGTTGCGTCGAGAGACAGGAAATTCCTGAATGTTCAAGTGAAAATCAGGTGACACGGATGACGAATGTAATCAAGGAAAGAAAAATTCTGGGACGGGACACTAATCATAGAGCAATCTACTCCCCCAGAGCAATACTACTGTAGTGAGTTTGATTCTTACTGGATGCTCTATTACTGTGATTCCGTATCAAGCTAAAAAAAAATCATCACCATCATCTGTCTTATGACCAGTTGTGATCGAAGAGTCGATGCGCTATTGAGAATCTGATCAGTTCATTCCAAACATCTGCTTAGTAAGCCGGAGTAGTAATAATTCATGTGTAGCGTGTCTTGGGCAAGCTGACTTTGCAGGACCTACATCTCTCTTCGTTAAACCACTGCCGATGCTTTCCAACTCAAAGGCTCACTTTGATCATGTAAACGTGGCCATTGATTTCATCGAGGAAATCGTCCGCCCTGGCCGTTGACCTCAGTCTACGATGCCCTCTGTCCAGCGACGCCGTGCTATCAGTGCGTTGGCTGCATCTCTAGCTATGGAGCCTACGCTCCCCCATTGTGATTAACACGAATCTGTGACAAGATACACAGGATCACAAAAATAAGGCAGTTGTTAGATGGCTGTGGAATGAAATGCCATCCACCCTTTGACATGGGCACCTCGAGGTGGCGTAATGGTTCGCAAGCTTGTCCCGCTAGAACCATTGCAATTGATTAGTGAGTTCGATCCATACTTTCGGCCTTGTGCAATATCTAAGCTGCACTTAGAAAATTACCATTCGCCCTTTGTCAGGCCTTGTCTTTAATTCTGTCGGGTGTCTAGCCAGACACTCCAGTCCTGGTGAGAAGACCCGGTTGAGCCATCGATGATCCGAACATGTGGCAGGTAGTACTAAGATACATGGTACCAGTAGCATTCGGTAGAGTGTTCAGATACCTACACAAACGCACAGTAAGCAATGGGTAAATTGTCCCGGTTTTAAATTTTTTAATTTCGCGCAATCTTTCTTTTTTGTTTGTTTGTTTTTACTTTTGTCAACTGCTCAGATTTGTAGGGTCAGTTGGGCATCGTCTGTAAGAAAAAATGCACCAAGACGAAATGAATTCCACCATCTAAATCTAAACTTATTTATAAATGGAACTGTGTGTGTGTGTGTGTGTGTGTGTGTGTGTGTGTGTGTGTGTGTGTGTGTGTGTCCATACCTATAGACTCCGAAACAGCTGAACTGATTTTCTTGAAAATTTACACAGTTGTACTATAAGCGTTTGCGAGTGTTCTTAGCTAGGTTTTGTGTCGAGGTACCCTCCCCCCAGATAAATATCGAAAATCGATAATCGTAAAAATCGGGTTATAGAAGGAGTGGTACGATTTTAATCAAATTTGATACACTCATAGACAAAGACGTAAAAAACGATATTCAGAAGTTTCAAGGCTGCAGTTCTTACAATAGTGCAGAAAATCGATAATATATATATAAAAAGCAAGATGTTTGTGTGTGTGTCTGTTTATCTGCTTGTATGTCTGTATTTTTGGTAATTTGTCGCAATTATTTTATTAAGTGCGATTGGTAAATTGTCGCAATTATTTTATTATTTCAAATATTCTTTAGGCTGAGTTTGAGCTCCTGGACTGTGGATTAGTTTTAAAGCTTTCATTACACCCAAGCAACGCCGGGCTATACTGCTAGTAAATTTATAAACGAAATGCTGTACTGCTTGGCATTTGTACTGGAAACTCTAATACGAACCTTTCAGAGTGTATGTGTGCCTTTCTAATGACAATGCAGAGGATTCGAATAGAATTTGTTGAACCTGATGGTTATTACGAAAATGTTTCGAGTGATCACTAGTGATGTCGACGTTATGCTTCCATTCATCTTCCTACAGGTCAACAGAATCAGAGTGGAGGCCGACATCAAGTGCTTTGAGGAGGTAGTGCTGCCCTAGGTCAAGAGGGTGACTACTGAAAGACCCTGTGTCTGGTAACAGGACTCTGTACCATGTCACACAAACAGGAGTAACCAGACATTGCTGTCGGACAATTTCTACAAGCAAATCACCCCCTTACACATGGCCATCTGCAACCCCCTTGATTGTTATGTGTGGAGCACAATTGAGCGAGTGACCAACAAATCTCCGTGTAAGACGAAAGATGAACTGAAAGGAAAGATTATGACAGCATTCGTCTGGAGACCGTGGTTGAAGCCAATGGCGACGTTAAAAAATAAATTTACTCTTTTAGTATTTTAAAATATTTCGAGCAATTTTGGTAAATATAGCTGTTAAAATGAGTTGTCAGTGTTATTTTTGTTTTTGCGTAGTTACGACAATTCATCAATCATACCTTTTGGTAAATAAATATTCGTTGCTGAAGACGCGAGATTTTTCTCGTAGAAATGGCTATTCAACAAAATTGAACATCAAAATATTGTTTTATTTTATAATTGGCTCTGTAATTTGAATATAAAAATTGCATTGAGCCCTCCACCTTGATCAATTTTAATATTAATGAAATTAATATTAATTAGGATCGGGTTTTTGGGATTTACCTATCTGCTTATCCTTTTGGATTATATATATATATATATATATATATATATATATATATATATATGGATTATTGGAGTAGACAGACTGAACTATCGCCCGGTTCACACTCCACCCACGTCTATTGAACAGATGAAGAGGCTCTTCCCTTGTTTCTTGTTTAGGATGTGGTTTCCGGTTTTTTTCTCTTTTCCAATCTTTTCACTCTTTTTTTTTTTTTTTTTTTTTTTTTTTTTTTTTTTTTTTTTATTTTTTTTTTTCAATTGGAGTAGAGAGACTAAACTATCGCCCGGTTCACACTCCACCCACGTCTATTGAACAGGTGAAGAGGCTCATCCCTTGTTTCCTTTTTAGGATGTGGTTTCCGGTTTTTTCTCTTTTCCAATCTTTTCACTCTTTTTTTAATTATTTTTTTTTTCAATTGGAGTAGAGAGACTAAACTATCGTCCGGTTCACACTCCCCCCACGTCTATTGAACAGGTGAAGAGGCTTATCCCTTGTTTCCTGTTTAGGATGTAGTTTCTGGTTTTTCTTTTTTCCAATCTTTTCACTCTTACGTAGCCCCCTGCGCATCAGTGGTGTTTTCGCCTTGCTTGGGGTGATATGATTAAAATAAAAAAATAAAATATATATATATATATATATATATATATATATATATATATATATATATATATGGTGTCCATAAAGTTCGTGCGCACTTTAGAAAAAATTTTAACTTATTTGAATTTGCGATAGAAATAATTTGTAAAATGGATTAGAAAGAAGTAAATCCATATTTGTTAAGGTTTTATTGAAATTGTTATTTAAGTCTCCACATGTCCGCCATCCTTAGCAATACAAAGGTTAATACGATTTTGCAGTTCACGGAAAACATTTGCCAACTGATTTACAGTAATGCTTGAAATTACATTAGTTATTGTAGCTTTCAAATCTTCTAATGAACTATGTTTGGTTGCATACACAATTGTTTTAATATGTCCCCATTAAAAATCTAATTGAATCAAATCTGGCGAACGTGGCGACCAATAAAATGGTCCACCTCTTCCGATCCATCTGTTAGGAAATTCCTGATTTAGAAACTGTCTAACAAGCAGAGAAAAGTGACAAGCAGCTCCATCTTGTTGAAAAAATTAAACTTTATAACATTTTTTACAGATTATTTCTATTACAAATACAAATAAAGTTATTATTTTTAAAAGTGCACACGGAATTTATGGACACCCTGTATATGCGTGTCTGTGTTTAGTGCATATACATTTCCGATAAAAAGGAATTTATCATTTTTCCCCCCAAAACAAAATTGATTGATTCATTCGTTTTCTACGGCTTATTAACCCTTTACAAGTTGCTTAAAGCCAGAAAATATTCTTAGATTGTAAAATTTTCTTTTGAGGGGAGGGTGAGGTAATAATGGTTTCGTGATTTAAAGTCTTAGCTGGGGGCAAGAAGATGTTCATTCATACCTTCTCCATGGGTATTTGCTCGTAAGTGAATATAAACAAGCCAACAATAACTGGAACTCGGCTCTCTGTTTGACACTTCTGAGCCATTATCCATTACAACGACTGCACATCGAAGCCAACAGCACCTGGTATTCTTAAGTAGTCACCCATCTTGGTATTAACCAGGTTCGACACCCCGCAACAAGATCAAGAGGTTTTGAGAAACGGTGGTGATACCGAGCAAAAGCGAGGGACCGGATGTTTGCTCTATAGCGACCAGAAAGCAAATGAACAAAAATCGTCTCTGCGCAGGTGTATTCGCGCAGATGTTCCGGTTGAAAAATAATAATTAATCAAATATCAAATTTCCATTTCGCGAGCCTACGCGAATTTTATTTACCAGCCAGAATCAAATACAAGTATGAAATTTCAAACGAGCTGTTTTGATCCAAAAAGCAGATATAAAAAGCGGATACAGACAAGACCCCAGCAGACAGACAGACAGACAGACAGACAGACAGACAGACAGGCGAGATTAACCAGATTAACCCTTGACTTAAGTCGAGTGGCTACTATGCTTGCCTCTTTCCTTCTCCACTGTCTCAAAATGTATACAATTATCCTTCACGAGGACGGAATCCCAATACTACTAGATAAAGAATAAATAAGATACCCCGCTATAAAACCACTTCTTACTTGCTGTTGTTTCTAGGTCCATCCTGATCAGTGGTAGTAACACCTGTTAGAGTCCCACCCGTGGGCAAATACTGAACCCTTAAAACAAAACACTATGAAAATATAAAAATATATTTTTATAGATAGTAAACATTTCCAGGAATAAGTTTCAAAAGTAAAATAAAAATACCAAAGCTCCCAAAGAAATTAAATTTCGGCATTAAATCACCCACGAGGAGTTGACATGCCATTAAGCACACCAAAGTAAACTGACCTCGCCAATACTTAACCACATTCAGTCAGTCAGTTAAATGCCATACGTGATACACGCTTTGGGCGATTATGTCACGAAAGAGACATGACTGACTGGAGAGATTATCCCGCAGTAGGTTGCCATTGCTTTCTGCGGTAGATTGGTTGCCAGCCAAGGCTACAGAACCCAATCTGTCTTATTTTTAGACATAGCTGGAAGGAAGAGACGGATTAATACCTTTTCCAAGGGTATTTGTGCATAAGTGAATGCAAAGAATTCAACTGGAATTCGAACTCGCCTCCCTAATTTGTCCTTCCGTGCCAATAAAATCGGTGTTTCAATGTGATCCGTCAATCAGTGACCCAAAAGAAAAAATGGCTGCAAGTAAACAAAAACAATTGTTGACCAGATTGCCCTAAATCACAAGAAAAATAGAGATGTCGGTGGTGTACAGAAGCGATTAGATCGACAATGGAAACCATGCGTGTTTCTTTTATTCCAACTCAGTGAGCGTAAGATTTTCCAGTATGTCTTAGTGTGGACTGTTCGTGGTTTCTCTTCACGCCAGTATGCAGACAGGCTAAAGAGAAATTGCTCAAACAACAAATGTGCAGAAGTAAAAAGACTGAGCATGGCTTATAAAGGGGACATGCATAATAAAAAAAAACAACATGCCCCTCAACAAGATGTATAAACTCCAAGTATCGAACGATCATATCAGAGAACGAGGAAATACTCCAGCGATGGGAAGAAGATATAAAAGATCTCTTCCACAACAAGAAAGAGCAACCGACAATACACAAAGATGCTAACGAACAGGAAATATTAAAATCCGAAGTAGAAGCTGCAATGGCCAAACTGAATAGACACAAAAAAAAAGCTAGACCACACGGTATTATAATAGAGATGCTGACAGCCTTAGACGATTTCGACATAGTGAAAATTACAGAAATAATAAATGAAATCTATAACAGTGGTGTAATACAAGACGACCTAAGCAGATCCATTTTCATAGCACTGCCTAAGAAGCTAGGTGCAAACGAATGCGAACTCAGTTTAATGAGTCACATAACAAAACTCATCATCCGAATCTTGATGAATAGAGAGCAAAACAAAATCAGGCCAGAGATAAAACAAGGACACTGGAACAAAGAACGCGATATTTATGCTTATGCTTATTTATTTATGCAGAAAGAGCAATACAAATGAAAAAGGACGTTTTATAGACTATGCAAAGGCGTTCGACAAAGTACGCCACAGAGAATTGATAGAAATGCTCAGCAACCGCGACATATTTGGAAAAGATATTAGAGTAATCAAGAACCTCTACTAGCAGCAAGCCGCCTGCATACGGACAGGAAACGAATTCAGCAGATATACAAAGGTACAAAGGGGCGTAAGACAAGTATGTGTCTTTTCACCGGATCTATTCAACTTGTACAGCGAGACTATTCCGATGACCCTAGAAGTTATGCCAGAATTCGTCATCGGCGACCACAATCTGAACAAGATAAGATACGCATTTGATACAGTGCTGATAGCAGACACGGAAAAGAAACTACAGGACCTCCTACAGAAAGTAGCTGAAGAAAGTGGAAAGAAAGTACAAATAAGTTACAAGAAAACCGAATGCAGGATCATCAGCAAACAGAGGAGTCCAAATTGCCAGGTGAGGAATACTAAAATCAAGCAGGTACAAAAATTTAAATACCTGGGAAGTGTTCTAACAGAAGACGGAAAGTGCGACACTGATATCCGAAGGCGAATTGGCATGACGAAGGTCGTATTACAGAAGCTAAGTAGAGTATTGAGAGACAGGAAAATTTCACTAGAAATTACTAGAGAGTACTGGATTGCTATGTAATGCCTGTTCTTCAATATGGCAGTGAATGCTGGACAATCTCATCAAAGCTGAAGGAAAATCTTGAAGCAACTAAAAAGTGGTTCTACAGAAGGATGCTGCGGATGTCATGGATCGAGCATGTGAGCAATGATGAGGTTTTGGAAAGGATGGAAACGAAAAGGAAATTATTACTGAGCATCTGGAAGAGACAACTAAAGTTCCTGGGACATGTAATGCGGAAGAAAGGCTTGGAGAATCTGATACGCACAGGTCAAATAGAGAGAGAAAGACAGAGGAAAGCATCGCGTAACATATTTGATGAGCTTGATCAAGTTGATGGGAAAGCAGGGTTTGGAAAAAAGCGAGGGATAGGGAGAGATAGAAGGCCATGATAGCCTACGGCCTAAAAGGACATGGCACTTAGAAGATGATTGTAATCTAGTACGCCTTAGCGTCGTCACTGCGTGGTTTTTCCTCGCTCCAACTCGTTGTCATAAGGTAGTCCAGTATGTCTTAGCGGCGTCTCCGCGTGGTTTCTTCCTGCTCTAATTTCTGGTCTCCACATGGTTTCTCTTCGCTTTAACTTAGTGAACATAACGTAGATCCGTTTGCTTTAGCGGCGTCTCTGCGTGGTTTCTTTACGTTACAAATCAGTAGGCGTAAGATTGCCTAGCGCACCTTAGCATGGTCTCCGCATGTTTTTCTCTTTGCTCCATGTAAATGACGTAAAATCGAGCAGAGTTCGAATTCTAGTTAAATTTTTTGCATTCACTTCAAGCACAAATACCCTCCCCCTCCCATTTTTTTTCTTTTTGAGAAAACGAGTTTAAAGATTAAGTTTAGGTTCAAAATTGTAGCGTTGCAATTTCATTCCTGTGATCAGTGAAAATCATAGCACAGCCTTATAAAATTTATAATTTAGTGAAGCTTGACACAAGAACACGATTACTAAACCACTGTGCCACCAAACCCGTCGTTTCTCCCTCCAGCTATGGGTTAAATAGCAGGACAGATTGAGTTCTATAGCTTGGTTGGCAACTAGTTTACCACAGAAAGTAATGGCAACCTACTGAAGGAAAATATTCGTAATGTGGTACAGTATATCTTAGCATCATCTCTGTATGGTTTTGTTTTCGCTCCACCTTAGTGAGCGTAATGTAGTTCAATACATCTTAGTATAGTCTCCGTGTGTTTTCACTTTTCTCCAATTCGATGTTCATTGTATAGAGAAAACGAGTTCTTTTGATTCACACGAATCTCGAACTGTCACAAGATACACAAAATCAGAAAATAAAACAGTTGCAACAACTGCTATTTTTTTAAAATAAATTCTTTTCGTGAAGGTGTAATCAGTTTTGGGCGGCAATGATTTTGAGTTTGATAAATTTTTTGACAAATTTTTCATGTTTTTCTTTTCAAATTTGTACGGTTTGGGGATGAATAGTATCTGATAATATCTATTCTGACTGTCCAATATGTCACCTTCTCACCCAAATTCAGGTAGATCTTGCAACCAGAAACACTTCCACGGTATAAGTAGCAAGACTCTTTCCATCACATACCACCGCGGAGCCTAAGCACCCTTTATTCCCCGGCTCATCTGAGTACGATTCGGACTCAGCGTTGCTTTACTTTGGTGTTCGATTTGAGCTGGTGTTTTAACGTGATATGGTCATAACAATCTAATCTGTCACTAGAAATAATGAATTTCTTCTATACTTGGCTTAGTAGAAAATTAAATTCCTATTTAAAAAGAAGTAGATATACACATATTTATGAGTATGGTATATTTATATTTTCTACGTGTCCCTCCAGAAAGGTTAACGATCATGGTGCTCCATATTAGAGAAAGTTAATTTTGGAACAATGGTACAGCACTCAATTTGAAAGTTCGGATTCGATATGATAAATAATGACACAAAATATTTTTTTAAATAAATATCGAATTTTTTTTAACGAGTTTAAATATTCAGTTTATGTTCAAAATTGTACTGTTGCAATTTCATTCCGGTGATCAGTGAAAGTCTTATAGCACAGCCTTATAAAATTTATAATTTACTCAAGCTTGGTACACGAACACTATTACTAATCCATTATGCCATAAAACGAAACCTTCGTTTACTCCAAAGGAAGTTCAGCAATATTATGGTGTAATGTGTTATACAGTACATTAGTTTTAGAGTGATTTTCAATAAGCAATGCAAATTTAAAACATTTTGTCTTATAATTTGTGCTCAGCAGTATTATGGTGTTATATACACGTTTATCTATTTTTTGTTTTTATTAATTAGGAACTAACAAATGATCTAATGAATCTGCATTGACTAACTTTTTTCATAATCTTATATATATATATATATATATATATATATATTAGTCATCCACATACAAGCCTGTTTCGCTGTATCACAGCTCATCAGTGTGGCTAGACGCATATACACTTATATATATATATATATATATATATATATATATAGAGAGAGAGAGAGAGAGGGAGAGAGAGAGTGAGAGAGAGAGCTCAGAGGTAGAATCACCGACTGAAACCGATTCGGTTGGGTTTCAATCCTGGGTAAAAGGCAATCGGGTATCTAACCGTACTGATGAGCTGTGAAACAGATCTGACTGCGGATGACATATATATATATTGTAGAACTCTTGAATATTTTCCATTTGTAAATGAGTTATTACAGGACCTAGGTTTCTACCATGAGTGGTGTCTTTATGCAATTTATATCACTTGAAGACACCACTCATGGTAGAAACCTAGGCCGTATAATAACTCGTTTACAAATGGAATATATATATATATATATATATATATATATATATTGATAATAGGAATTTGTGATTTACTGAAGCTTTACAAATTGTATATGGACAAGATGCATGGCACAATCACATTATTACTAAATCATTGTGCTATCAAATATAATCTTCATTTACTTCAAAGGGAAATGATACTGAACAATTTAGCCATATTATGTAATATTATATAGAGTACAGTAGTTTTCGTGTGATTTTCAATAAACAATGCAAATTTAAAACATTTTGTCTTATAATTTGTGCTCAGCAGTATTATGGTGTTGTATACACTTTTATCTAATTTTGTGGTTTTATTAATTAGGAACTAACAAATGATATAAAAACACTGAGTAGCCTTTTTTGCAATCTTTTACAATTTTCCAAATGGATTTTTCTCGTTGATTATAGTAAAAAAAAAACATCATGTAGCAATTCATTAAACTTTTGGTTTGAATATATTTTCTATTCAATGTCTTTAATATAAAATACATCAAATTTATTTTGATTAATTCTTCAAATAGAAAAATTGTCAAGTCAGCTTGTAGGCAAAAACCTGAAAAAATTGGGTATTTCTGTACATTTTTCAGACGGTTTTTGAAACTAAATGCTCAAATTTTGATAAAAAAAAAAAAACAACTACAATTGTAATTTTGGGTACCAGTATTTATGACATTAACCCGCAGCTTAAACATTGAGTGCAATGATGATTTTCTAAAAATAATAAAAAATCAACCTGCCTTATTTCACATATCTTTTCTTCTTTATAAACTATGAATTGCCATGAATTCTGTAAATAAAACTTTTTTCGTTGCTTTATCCACAGTATGATTTTAAAGCAGCTCTTCTCCTGAACTGGCGGCCATCCAACTCTGGAGTTTCCTGTCTACCCTGTTATTTAATCCATAACCAATGGTGTAGATAGAAGAGATGGTTTCTTGCTATTCTCTAGGGCAGGGTTCGGCAACCTTCTGTTATGTTCCGACTTAGGGTTTTAAAATCATTTAATGTGCCAACAGCATTGGTATTTTTATACAAGTTGAGGTCAGTTTACCTGTTCTACTATATATTTTTATGCATGTGCGTTGTGGTGCAGTGGATATCGACTCGGAACGACAAATCGGGGGTGCCGAGTTCGAATTCCATTTGAATTCCTCGCATTCACTTACGCGCAATTACTCTTGGGAAAGGTATTAATTCGTCTCTTCCATCCAGCGATGGGTTAAATAACATGACAGATTGGGTTCTAACCTTAGCTGGCAACCAGTCTACCGTAGAAAGTAATGGCAATCTACTGCGGGCTAATCTTCTGCCCATTCAGTCATGTCTATTTCGAGACATGATCGCCTAAAGCGTGTATCACGTATGGCACTTAACTGACTGACTATATATTTTATATAGTAATATATACAATAATATGTAAACCACATTAATAGAAACAAACTGTTTTAAAAGTTTTTATTATTAATGAGAGATTTTCCCTTGCATGGTTTTAGCCAACTGCTCAATGTCGGCAACATACTTTGTTACTTTGAGTTGTAATAGTTATTGGTATGGGTGTCATTTGCGTCTGCCTGCCATTGAAAATTGCTTGGTGTGCCATGTGTAGCACGCGTGCCGTAGATTGCCGACCCATGGTTTAGGGGATATATGCAAAAGTGAACGTATTAGGTAAGTCGGCATTCGAACCAGGCTGGCCAGTTGCACCTTCCGCATTGTTACGAGTATGCATTCATATATATAAATAATATTGTCTAAAAAGGTTAAATTTTATAGTAAGGAACTCTACTGAGTCCTACTTGTTATTATAAAAAAAATTTTAATTCAGGAAGTAGTTGTAAAAAATAGGGAGATTAGACATAGAACGTTTGGAAGATCCTAGAATGTTCGAGAAAAATCTAAATAATTCGAGATAATTCTAGAAATATGCAAATTAGGTGTTAGCCCCTATAAAAATAGGTTTTGGGAAGAGAGTAGTTAGTTGTTAAAAAGATTTTCTGACATTATCAACTTCGGCCACATTCAGGATTTGTATATCCAGCCGAAAGAATCTCTACGAAAAGTTGCCGACCAACTAAAATCCTGAAATAGAAACTCACGGAACAAAATGGGTAAATAGATTTTTTTTGTTGTTGTTGTTTTTGACTCTTTCATTGAACAAACAAAAAATTATTCTTTATATACACATTTGAGGATTTTCAAAAAAAGTATAGCACTTAAACTACTTCGCTAGCTTAACTGGGTAAAGATACTTGACTCCTTAGGTTCCCCTTCTCTCCTCGTAACGCTCGCCAGTAGTAAACTCTATGTTTCTTGTTTTGAATGCAACAAAAATTGTATATTTGTAAATATTTTATTTTGTGTTTTTGTAAATTAAATATTTGTCTGTGATTTAGCTCTGTGTTTTGGTGAATCATTTTTTTCTTTTGTTACAACTTATAACATGTAACAACATCGATAACCAGTGCGCTACGTGCATATCTGTATTTACATTCTCGGCTCTATTTTTTTTTCAATAATATAAATGTTGTTATATAATATTGAAAAAAACAACAACAAAAGTTGTTTGCCTGCTACTCAGATATATACTGTATTTCTAAGTTAGAATATTGCTAAAGCGATTATTCCGAACATATGCGCAGAATTATACTTTTTTATTTTAATATATTGATTGATTTGGCTTGTTTGTTTAAAGGCATTTCAACCCCTCATGGATTTGTGGTGCAGTGGATATCGGCTTCTGAACGAGAAATCGGAGAGCCGAGTTCGAATTCCAGTTGATATTCGTCGTATCCACTTACACGAAAATACACTTGGAAAAGGTATTAATCCGTCTTTTCCATCCAGCTATGGGTTCAATAACATGATAACCATATCTACGGTAGACTGGTTCAATAACCAGTCTACCGTAGAAAATAATGGCTACCTAGAGCGGAAAAATCTTCTGTCCAGTCAGTCATGTCTTTTTATGATGAGACATGATCGCCTAAGCGTGTATCACATATGGCACTTAACTGACTGAGTCATTTAATCCATTTGTTTTTTTTTGTAAGCTTTGTTATTTTTTTTTTTAATGTATTGTTAGAAATATTTTTCTAATAATGTATTACTGGTAATATTTTTTTTTTTTTTACTGTGAAATGTATCGATTTACACTATTCACACTATTGTCCAAAAATGATTCTTGTTGCCATATTCACGACGTTTCGGTCGTTGTACGCTCCGATCTTCTTCAGGTGATTGGAATTTCAAACCGAACACTTTATTTTGTCTTTCCGGGTAAATTGTTCTAGTTCAAAATGTCATTTCCAAGAAATTAGCAAAAAAAAAAAAAAAAAAAAAATCCCTGAAAATGAATGACTCAACATTCGAAAGCACTCGTGTAAAAAATTATAAATGAATTTTGGTAAATTTATCGATTATATAAAACAACTAATTCCGAAATTTGAAAAAGTTAATTTAAAAAATGGATAGACAGGAGTTTTCGATATTAGTCAATCGACCATTTTTGAAAGAATTCTTGCTGCCCAAATGCACATTATTTCAATTTTTTACTTACATATATAATTATATGGAACCATATATAAAGTAGATCGTACGCCGTGTTATTTAGCACGTAGAACACACGCCTGACATAACTTGTAACTCAGCCAAATATTTAGACGACGATTGAATTTGTTAAGAAAAAAAAACGAATACAGAGATCCGTATGTGCTCAAAGAAATGTTTTTAAAATTTATCCATTACAAAAAAAAAGTTAATTATGATCAGATCTATTAAACCAACAGCCAATCATATTCTTGTAAAATCTACGATCTCTTCGTGGTTCTTCTTTTTTAGTATTAATGCGGCATCGCCGTAGGCATGCCTCGCATAGAGAAGACGTAAATATATTAGCTCCGTTAATAAATACAGATGCTTGCTGCGACTCTGACATGCGCACTTCGTATTCACCTGGTAGTTGCCCTCTTCTTTCTTTCTTTCTTTCTTTCTTTCTTTCCCGTTTCTCTTTTTGCTGCTGCCTCCAATCTATGAACTTTCTTCGCCTTTCAGTATTTGTACTTGGCGTTTTTCTTTCTGGAAATCCATTATGGCCAAGGAACACGCTGAGGAGGTATTTTGGGAAACAGATCATCGTCTTTATACTTCAAGAGGTCTTTGCAATCTCGGATCGAGTATTCTTCACAAAAACCAAACAATTCCATGTGTAACGGTTTTCGTTTGTCCTTGAGCGGGGGGAAAAAACCTGGTCATTTCTCAGAATCATTCTTTGGGAGATTGTGGTGTTTACAATCAGCATTCGCAAGTTTATTGTAGCTAGTGTCTTCGTTCCTTTGTGCGCGATATTCATGGCTTGATTGGTAAAACAATTTCGTTTGCTTCAGACAAAAACGGAATGAAAGGACCCTGAAAACTTGATGTTTTGTCCTCTTTTACAGCCGTCTCTTCTGCAAGAATCACCTGACTGTAGATCAGATGGATTTAAGACCGGGTGTTCATGAAATACTTAATATTTAATAATATTGCTTTAGTACAAACAAAATTTTGCAGGTTTGGAGAATTTAGAAAAGAATGTTTTACACCAAGTTTCCAGAGAGTAAGGGGTAATACCTAACGTGAAGACCAGTAAATTCCTAGCTTTTTAAGCTGGGTTAAAACACAAACCGATAGAAAATCCTCTACTACACACAACAGGAAATATATAAATGAAAGTCAAGATTCAGTAAGTTTTGCATTGTATGGCATTGTATGGCATAAGATAAATAAAACAGAGGAAAAGAAACGAGAGTAAGAAACGTCTGTTGGAAACCAAGACGTGAAGCTATAGGTTAATGTTTCTTTGATTCGGCCTTGTGTCATACATAACCGAACTCCCTACAGTTTTATCCAGAATTATCATCAGAATTATTAGAAGGTTGATTGTAGATTGGAAATTGGATTTGTGGATTGGATTATGTGAATTAGTGTGGAAGAATAAAAATGTACATTTTTCATGTTAAAATAGAAATGTATTAAAAGGAAAGAATAACCAGAATCGGTAGAGTAGCTAAAAGCTCAATGAGAAACAAGTAATGAGTTAAGGGTATCAAGAAATATTCATAGTAGTAACTTGTTGAAAACAGTTTATGCGTACGTACGTATGTATGTATTAGCATTTGTTTGACAGGAATGTCTTTGGACGGAGAAGAAAAAGTAAACTGAATCAGCACATGAGAAAGAAGGAGAAAGAGAACAAATGTCCGGGTCACTTGAGGCTTCTCCCGTTACATTTTAGTTGTGTCGCTCGCTGCTCCTATCGGAGTGTCTAATCGAAGCCATTTATATAGTCCTTTAGAATTTCGCACTGGATCGCGAAGTCTTTACAATTTTGGTCAGAATATCAATTTAACATCTACTTGCGAAATCTGGTTTCGACTTTTCTTTAAGCACATGGTCAATCCATTTTCTGTTTGAGAAAAACAGTTTTGAGATTTGTTTAACGGCATATCAACCTCTGTGGGTTATTTAATGCCAAAAAGGTGGGGTCTAAGGTTTTTCTTTTTTTTTTATGTTCGGTTATAGTGAGAAAGTTGATTTAGTCAAATTTGAAATGAATTTTTTTTGTTTTTATTCTTTTTTTTATTTTAGAAAACTGAAAATGTCTTCTAGTTTTGTATTCAAAAATGTTTTGCTGAGAATATTTTTTTTCCTTCAAAAATGTCTTATGGTAATATTTTTTTCTTCAAAAAATGCATTGCTGGTAATATTTTTCCTTCAAAAATGTATATTTTTCTATAAAGGTCTATTTTTATGTATATGTTTCTATAAAAGTGTATTTTTATATTTTCATATTGTTTTGCCCCCAGTCCGGGGGTTAACTATTTGTCGATAGCTGGGACCCTAATAGGTCCTACCACTCCGGGTTAGGGTGAACCTGGGAACAACAGCAATTAAGAGGTGGTTCAGCGCTCCTCACAACCTCCCAATCAGAGGCCTTGCTACCAGATGCAGTTTACTGTCGTGCCAAGGATCAGTGGAGGGGGGCAGGATTTCACACATCATTGTAAATTTTTGTAAAAGTGATGAAGAGAGATGATTTTAATTCTTAATTTCTTATCCAACGGACGTCTTGCCGAACTGCTTTGAAAATCAGCATACAAAAAAAACGGGGCTTTATTAACGGGGCTTGGAAACCAAAATCAATAATATTTTCGACCTTATTTAATACTTGAATATGTAATTCAATCCGAAAGGGAATTATTTGAAAATATCAAAGTTCAAAATACATAAATAGTAAAATTACAAGGTAAAATTTTATCAGTAACCTTTATAAAGGGTATTTCTTTTTGAAGGTACATATTTCATTTTTTTATTTATTTTTTATTACATAAAACGCTACCTTAGCATGGAAACGAATCTGCAGTTTCAACTTTGATAGGTATATTTTGAAGCTTTTTTTATCATTTCACCCAAGCAAGGCATTAAGCTACATAGAGGCAAAGTAGTTACTGAGAGTGAGAAAATATGAGAAAAAAACACATTAAGCAGAGATAACAATATAATAACAGGAATTACTAAAATATAAGATAACGATTGATATTGCATTTAAATTTTTGAAGATCCTAGTTGATTGGAAAGCAAGAAGCCTGAAGAGAGTTCCACAAGCGAGAAATGTTAGCATAGAAATTACGGTTACAACTATTTCATTTGTAAAATGGTGAGACCTTGTCGCTAATCTAGTACGACGTTTAAATTCATGAAGTCTAAGTACCCAAGAGGAAGAGGTGATTTGAAAAATTGATAGAAAATCAAAAGAAAAGGTGATAAAATTGTTTCATATTATTACGCTTTTTGTGTAGGGGGGAGCAAGTGGGGCAGTGTGCAAGTGGGACAGTTCAAGATGAGGGATACGAATTTAAAATGGCAGAATCAAGTAAGTACAGAAATTTAAGTCTGGAAAACGTCATAACAGAAAATGTGACACCGAAATCCGAAGATGCATTGATAAAGCGCAAGTCAGTCAGTTAAGTGCCATACGTGATACACGCTTGGGCGATCATGTCTCGAAAGAGACATGACTGACTGGGCAGAAGATTATCCCGCAGTGGGTTGCCATTGCTTTCTGCGGTAGACTGGTTGCCGACCAAGGCTATAGAACCCAATCTGTCCTACTATTTAACCCATAACTGGAAGGAAGAGACGGATTAATACCTTTCCCAAGGGTATTTGCGCGTAAGTGAATACAATGGATTCAACTGGAATTCGAACTCGGCTCCCCGGTTTCTCGTTCCGAGCCGATATCTACTGTTCCACAAGACGCCTTCCAAAATTGAAACAAACTATTAAAAAAAATTTCGTTAGAGGCAATGAAAAGAGTGGCGAAAAGCTATATTGTAGCATATGATATATTTTTATCTATCTTCCCATACAGCAAATTTGGACAGTTTCCTCACAGGAGAATAAGAGAACTGGATCAACAAGGATGTGTTTCTACAGAAGTATGTTTAGAATACCATCGACGGCATATGTAAGCAACGAAAAAGTTTAAAAATAACGGAAACGAAAAGGGCACGTAATGAGGAAAGATAACTTGGAGAATTTGAAACTCACAATAAAAGAAACACCGATTAACCTACCTAACTTGTGTAAATAGATAACATAAAAGTGAGTGGGGGATGATACTAAGAGGGAAAATATTGCTTAGAATGACAAGGGTTAGGAACCAGTGGAAAGTTATAAAGCGCCCACGTCCTGAATGGACACGGCACATAAAACAAAAAGAAAAAAAAGTTATTTTACGTTCAAATATTTGGTGGTGGTGTATCAAATCATTATTGAAAGTTTTTGTTTTATTACCGGGTTGCGTTTGAATTGGCTCCTGACATTAAAAAACCGGGACTTATTAATCTTAAGTTGGTCAGGGACGATATGAAATGAAAAAGAATGAATGTTGTGAGGCTGGATGAACTGCGGGTCTTGCTTCGAAAATCAGCATTCAAAATTGTTTTGTTTGTTTATTTTTTATCTACGTTCGAACACATACATTTACCCCATTCATTTTGCTTTAGTTGTGTTATGTTCACTTGTATTTTCTTGGTTACGACCGTAGCACTGCCATTTTGGTTGTTCGGAAAATAATGTCGCATTTTTGCGCAATTAAGCAAGTACAAATTCACTGAATAGTACTAAAAACATTACTGCCATATCACGTTGAAACACCGGTTTTCATACGATCATCGAAGTTAAGCAACATCGAGTTTAGTCTGTAACTAGATGGGTGACCACTTGGGAATACCAAGCGTTTTAAGATATGCAGGTGAATAATGGCTTGTAAGAGCCGATTTCCAGTTCCTGTTAATTTCATTATATGAATCCACCTCTTCTTCCCCAGATATGGGTTCATTAGTAGTATTTATATCACTAAACCATTATTATCTCCAAAACAAATCTGACAATCTAAAACTATTCTCTGTCTTTAAATAACCAGCAAAGGGTTGAAGGCTGTAGAAAACAAATCAAACAGTAAATCATGCTAGTAGTTCGATTTATTATAAACTTCAAAAGAGTATAGCGCCAAATCGCACCTTTTCTATTTGATATGCCACGTGACGAGTCTTGTAGGGGAAAACGCACTGCATCTATAGCAGCAGTGGTGTATCTAGAACAAAACACCCTGACGAAGCTTATCCCTCTTCAGGTTGGTTATGAATTCAGACGTTTCCATTTAACTTCGTTACCACTCAAGGCAAGAAAAGCACGTCTGCTCTTCGGACTGAGGAAGATGGATGCATATCTTTTCCCACATGCATTATCATCATGGGAGCAAAACAGAATTGAACTCTAGACGCCGATTTTACTTTCCGCGCTAATAATCGTTACCCGGTCTGCAAACCTATCGGTGTATGTCCGTTAGGGTAGCTAAACTGAATCTCCTTTTCTTTTTTTTTTTTAACCCAATATATATCTCGTGGAAAATGTTACTGATCAGAAATAAAAATGATGGCCTTCATTCCGTTATATTTTCTACGAGCAGTATAGACGGCATTGCTCGGGTGTAATGAAAGCTTTAAAACTAATCCATGGTCCTGGAGCTCAGACTCAGACTAAAGAATATTTGTGTGAAGTTTGGTGAGAATCGGATAAAAATTGTGGATTTGTATAAAGGACATACAGACAGATAAATAGACATACACACAAACATCTTGCCTTATATATATATATATATATATATATATATTATCGATTTTCTGCACTATTGTAAGAACTGCAACCTTGAAAATTCTGAATATCGTTTCTTATGTCTTTGTCTATGGGTGTATCAAATTTGATTAAAATCGAACCACTCCTTCTATAACCCGATTTTTTCGATGATCTATTTTCGATATTT
The DNA here is from genome assembly GCA_037127315.1 of Ascarosepion bandense. Taxonomy (NCBI): domain Eukaryota; kingdom Metazoa; phylum Mollusca; class Cephalopoda; order Sepiida; family Sepiidae; genus Ascarosepion; species Ascarosepion bandense. The sequence goes on from JBBBDQ010000558.1 coordinate 2,410,021, forward strand.
ATCGGGGGTACCTCGACACAAAACCTAGCTAAGATCACTCGCAGACGCTTATAGTGTAAATTTTCAACCGTTTCGGAGTCTATTAGTAACGGATACACACACACACACACACACACACACAGACAAAGTTCCATTTATAAATAAGTTTAGATATGACATTTTTCATCTCACTAATACGAAAGGGTTGAAGGTGGTTCGCGACAAAGTACGTGGCATTGTGGGTCTTAGCAGTGCAGGTAAAAACTGGTGGAACTGAAGAATTTAGTTCGTATTGAAAACTTTCCATAGAAAATGTTTGTCCAGTGGGAAATAATTCATCACCCACAAGGACGCGTAGACACCTTTTAGACTGTACCGAGATCAGGAAGTAAAAACGAAACAGCTTCAGTCCTTATATCGCAGAAGTACTTATCTTGTTCTGGTAACGGTGTCTTTTGTATTCGAACCAGTATGTTCATTGAGTTATGGTGCAATGGATATCGACTCGGAACGACGAATCGGGGAGCCGAGTTCAAATTCCAGTTGAATTGCTTGCATTCACTTACGCACAAATACCCTTATGAATGGTATTAATCAGTCTCTTCCATCCAGTTATGGGTTAAATAATAGGACAGATTGAGTTCTATAGCATTAACTGGCTACCAGTCTACCACAGAAAACAATGGCAACCTACTGCGGGATAATCTTCTGCCCAGTCAATCATGTCTCTTTCGTGACATGATCACCGAAGCGTGTATTATGTATGGCGCTTAACTGACTGACTGAATATAATAGTTGGAATCATGATTAAGGCTGCTACTGGTCATAAATTGGAGGATCGGTTTTCTATTGTTATGAAATAATAAACTGATCCCCACTAATTAATATGTAATAATATAATACATCTCTTCTCCCTCTAGCTATGAGTCAAATAACAGGACAGATTGCCTTGGATGGCAACCAGTCTACCGCGGAATACAATGGCAACCTACTGCGGAATAATCTTCTGTCCAGTCTGCCATGTCTCTTTCGAGACATGATCGCCCAAAGCGTGTATCACGTATGGCACTTAACTGACTGATGTTCATACTGGCTTTTAGACTTCTTCGGGTCTTCCTCCTGCTTTTTTTTTTTTTTTTTTTTTTTTTGTTATCAGGTCTCAAAAAACAGCAATTCTCGTTCGATCACCAAAGTTAAGTAGTGTCGAGACTGATCAGTAGTATGGGTGAGAGTGCTTAAGAACACCGGATGCTGTAAGCTGCTATAATCCGAAATATGTTTCGGCATTAAATGACCCACAAAAGGGCTGGTAAACCGTAAAAATCAAATCAATTAAAAACCTTCTTTGTGTGTCGGTATACTCGATAACTTTCCTAGAATTTAAAACGGAACCCTTTATTCAATAAATAAGAGTTATCTGTTTTTATTCTCTTTTCTATGTATCAGTCTGTTGGGTTTTGTTTTGTACTGTCTATCCATTTCTTCCATTGAAACAGAATATTACTTTTCCGCGCTGCTCAACCCAGAGATCGAACTCATGACTGTTAGGAAAATCAGCTAGAGTTCCAAGCAGCGCTTTAATCGATAGGCGAGTTGTTTCTTCCGGTCTCATTATTATTTTCTTTCCTGAAATATTTTTATGCTTCGTTGACGATCATTTTTCTAAAGGCTGAAAAAATCACTTTCTGATCGATTTCCGCATGTACATTTTTCCCACTTTCTGATCAATAAGAAATAATTATTGATTTCTGCTACTAGATATAGTTGGTAATTGGCTAATTATTGGATATGACGAACACGCCCCTCGCTAGTAATTTTTTCAGTAATTGCGGGTTATTAGTAATTTGGGACTAATGTACTCGCCTCCAGTCGAAGACACAAGCTGCGTGGTTGCTAGGACTTTCGGTGGGATGGTCTGGCTGACGAATCATTTTCAGGGACCCCACGTTCTCTCACACGATCATCGAAGTTAAGCAACGTCGACACTGGTTAATTCATAGATGGGTGACCGCTTGGGAATACAAGGTGTTGTAAGCTTTTATGTGTGGACGGTTGTGTAATGAATAGAGGCTCGAAATTGGAAATAGAGAGCCGAGTTCAAATGTTCACTTACGCGCAATATTATATTCACCTTCGGAAAAATGTGAATCTATACCTTCACTTCCCCTCCAGTAATGGGTGTTGTGGTGCAATGGATATCGGCTCTGAATGAGAAATCTGAGAGGCGAGTTCGAATTCCAGTTGAATTTGTTGCATTCACTTACGCGCAAATACCCTTTGAAAAGGTATCAATTCGTCTCTTCTTCCTCCAACCAGTCTACCGCAGAAAGAAATGGCAACCAACACCGGGAAAATCATCTGCCTAGTCAGTCATGGATTAAAAGTATTATGATTGTCCAAGCGTGTATCACATATGACACTTAATTGACTGACTGTATCAGTAAAATCATGATTATTTTAAATCGTCTTACAAACTAAAAGTAAAAGTTTTCAAGATCCAATGACTTAGATTGTCGAAAGTACTTAAATAAAACAACACAACATGAAATTTGAACATTTTATCCACAATTGCGTGCACAATACTCAACAAAAATTCGAAAATCGGAAAAATATAATAAAAAACTAAACAAACATACCTTGATTCATTTTTAATCAAATTTGTTTGGATGAAAAATTACTGCCTAAATACACCTTATTCACACACACACACACACACACACACACACACACATATATATATATATATATATATATATATATATATATATATATATAATACACACACACATGACTGTGGTTGGCCACTCGTATCCGACGTTTGCTTAGGCACACTTGTGCATGCGCAACAACCACCTGTAGTTTATACTGCAACTATGCTGAGCGGTCCTTAGTTACGGTTTTTGAGTGCGAGCGCGTAATCTGGAGTGAGCAACAATCTGAGCAAGACCAGGAAGGTCAGACCTTCGGTCACGATGACTTGTCATTTCGAGTTAGCACAGCCATCGACGGCTCCTCCTTGTGACAGCACCTGTAAAAAGCTTGGATCAACCCGTGGTATCGTTTCAGGCACTTTCCAAATAACATGAATAAGTCACCCTCCTCACAAATCTACCACTCGATTACGCATATATATATATATATATATATATATATATATATATATATATATATATAGTCTTTTATGAGGACGGCAACAATGTGCTTACCGTGTTCGGAATATAATGCACACACATGACTCGACAAAAATACATAAACACTATACATATTCAGTCACACGTAAAATAAAATTCATCATCGATAATGGCTAAAAGTATAGCCGAAAACGGTCTGAGAAAGAAAAAATAGAACATTTGGACAATTTTTATATAATTTATGTAGTGAAAAGAAAAAATCGCAAGATCACATGACAAATTATATAAAAAACTTAATCATCATCCCTTATATGTATTTTTAATGAAACCTGCATAAAAGAAAGATTGCTGGCCAAATACACAATATATATATATATATATATATATATATATATATATATATATATATATTATTATCCTACGTCTATAGCATGACTCGGACTTTCGTGCACTATGCAATCATCAGGTGCGTACTATAGACCTGATGATTACATAGCGCATGAAACTCCAAGTAGAATAATATGCATATTTATTAGTATATACTTCTGACCTCTGTTATATTACACCGTGCACTGTTTTATTAACATCATAAAATATTTATCTAAACTTATTTATAAATGGAACTTTGTCTGTTTGTGTGTCTGTGTGAGTGTGTCCGTTTCCTATAGACTCCGAAACAGCTGAACCGATTTTCTTGAAAATTTACACAGTTGTACTATAAGCGTCTGCGAGTGTTCTTAGTTAGGTTTTGTGTCGAGGTACCCCCGATAAATATCGAAAATCGATAATTGAAAAAATCGGGTTATACAAGGAGTGGTCTGATTTTAATACACTCATAGACAACTTATAGACAAGACATAAGAAACGATATTCAGAAGTTTCAATGTTGCAGTTCTTACAATAGTGCAGAAAATCGATAATATATACATATAAAAGGCAAGATGTTTGTGTGTGTGTCTGTTTATCTGCTTGTATGTCTGTATTTTTTCAGCTTTTTTATTTTAGTTTTTGCTTCGGGTTTGGCTCTAAGTAGGTATAATTGTAGTTCTTAGTCTCAGCCATGATACCATTTACTCAGAGGACTTATTTGGCCTTCAAAATTCAGTTTACGACGAAAAAACTTATTTGATATCGATACCAGGAAATCAAAATTTTACTTACATCCATTCATTTTTCTTTCAGTCTACGGTTTCGCTTCAACTGGAAACAACTATTGCTTTTTAGTCTTTCGTGCCAATGTCCAAAGAGTCTGAGCTCCAGAACCATGGATTTGTTTTAAAGCTTTCATTACACCCGAGCAACGCCGGGCTATACTGCTAGTATATATATATATATATATATATATATATATATATATATATATATATATGTGTGTGTGTGTGTGTGTGTGTGTGTGTGTGTGTGTGTGTGTGCTTACATATATTATTTGACATTTGGCAGTCGTTTGTGGACTACTTATTTTTTGGTAATTGTTAAATGACTAATTCCCTGGTCGAGGGCAATTAAAATGAGGAAAAATAGGAAAGGTAAACCATCAATTGAAAGAACCTTCACCCGCCTACGCCAACAGCAAGTGAGTGCTTCCAGACCTGCTACAAGCAACCCTGGGGCCACACTATGCTCTGTTTTCACCTATTCTCTATCTGGTTCGTATTAAAAGTCAAAACAAAGAAACACAACTAAACTAGCAAACAAAAAAATCACCTACCCCCGCTACCAGTCTTTATTTCCCTAACTAATATTCGTGGTATCCGTTCCAACTTCTGCAATGTAGAACTTCCCCTTTGCCGAAAAGACTCCAGAACTGACATACATGTCCTTGGTATTTACATTCAGGTAAATTTTCTGATGGCCAGGAAATTGTTTCTCGGGGCCACCGACTATTCTTACATAATCTTCCGACTTTCGTCACTAAACTGTTAACTATCTCTTTTTCCTTTATCGCTTCCTTCTTCTAAGGCTGCAGAATATTAGGCATAATAACTGACAGTATAGAACGGGCACTCTTCTCACCATTCATCTGCAAACATCTTTGTTTTCGATGACTTTACTGTTCGATGACTTTAATGTTCTCCATGACACGTGACTGAAACATTCTAAAAGTACTGATGTTGCATTTACTCAGACAATAAACTTTTCTATTGCCCAATCTCTTTACCCAATTCGTGAACTTCCCTACTCGTTGCCCTAGCAAAACCAAGCAACACGCTTCTCTACTTAATTTATTTATTATCTCCTCATCTCGCCCTTGCCTCGACTCACTGCCTCTTGCTAAATCTGACCACACTGTAGTAGCTATTAATATTTCGTTCCAATGATCTATTAAACAGGAACCCCTGATCTATAAGAATTATTTCTGTTACCAGCATGCTAACTAGGATTCATTCCGTGATTTCCTTCGTGACACTCCATGGTCTGATATCCTCAACCATTCTGAATTGAATATTGCGCCACTGAGGTTACTTCTTGTGCGCTTTCATCTATTCTTAGAAATAACTAGCAGTATAGCCCTGCGTTGCTCGGGTGTAATGAAAGCTTTAAAACTAATCCATGGTCCTGGAGCTCAGACTCTTTGGACGTTGGCATGAAAGACTAAAAGGCAATAGTTGTTTCCAGTTAAAGCGAAACCGTAGATTGAAAGAAAAATGAATGGATATAAGTCAAATTTTGATTTCCTGGTATCGATTACAAATAATTTTTTTTCGTCGTAAACTGAATTTTGAAGGCTAAATAATTCCTCTGAGTAAATGATATCATGGTTGAAACTAAGAACTACAATTATACCTACTTAGAGTCAAACCCGAAGCAAAAACTAAAATAAAAGGGCTGAAAAAATACAGATATATAGGCAGATAAACAGACACACTCACAAACATCTTGCCTTTTATATATATATATATTATCGATTTTCTGCACTATTGTAAGAACTGCAACCTTGAAACTTCTGAATATCGCTTCTTATGTCTTTGTCTATGAATGTATCAAATTTGATTAAAATCTGGCCACTGTTTGTATAACCCGATTTTTTCGATTATCGATTTTCGATATTTATCGGGGGTACTTCGACACAAAACCTAGCTAAGAATACCCGCAGACGCTTATAGTACAACTGTGTAAATTTTCAAGAAAATCAGTTCAGCCGTTTCGGAGTCTATAGGTAACGGACACACACACACAGACAAAGTTCCATTTATAAATAAGTTTATATAGGTGAAACCTCAAGCCTCTCCATAGATTACACAACCTCGGTCGCTATAGCACACAGGAACCACTATTTTCGGCTATAAGAGTGTAACAGATCTTGTCACAATAGAGGCTTATTTGTTGCTGCTCACAATATGAGTCATCAAAGAAGCAAAACACCTCTTTGCTGAGAAAATGAGGTACCACATAGCCTCTAACAACTTTGGTTTCCGTGATTACTGGTGGCTCTTTAATAAGTGCAGATTCTCTAACCTCTGACCTTTTTAATCAATTTAAAGTGTCGCCATTCTCTGTTGATAAGGCTGAATGTTTTGCCCGTAAATTCTCCTCAAACTTCACTTTTGACTCATCCGGAATATTCCTGCTTAACTTCCCTCCTAGAACTGAGTTTCTGTTGAGTGATATGCATATAATCCCTTCCCTCTCTAACCTAGATTCCTCACAAAGCATGTGGATCCGATGGTATTCTTGTAATTGTCATTAAGAAATGTGCTCTCGAAATTGTATAATAAATGTCTCGCTGCCTCCTGCTTTTCTGCAGACTACAAGTCATCATCTGTTGTTCCAGTTTTTAAGAGCTCTGGTGAGCCGTTCCATCCTTCAAACTATCAGCCTTCTACCTATTTTTGGGAAAGTCCTAGAAGTACTTATCAATGCTGAATTGGTTCATCATCTCTCATCGCATGGCCTATTCATAGATAAGAATTACGGCTTGCATTTCTTCTGGTCAACTGCTGATGTACTAATGGTATTTACGGAAATAGTATGTCATGCTCTAGATAAAAACGGTAAAGCCCGGTTGTAGGATTGGACATTGGTCTTCTCCACCGCTGAAAAGTTACTGTGTCCCCGGATACATTTTTGAGCTGATAAAGCCTTTCTTATCAAATCGTAAAATGAAACGGCCACCCGTCTATATTCTTTTTTACTAACAGTTATGCCCCCCCAGGTTTTAATCATTGGCCCTATGTTTTTGATTTTTATTAACGAACTGTTCGGTGGCATCAGCTCTCATCTTGGCATCTATGCTGACGACACAACTATTTACTCTTATCTCAATAGAATATGGCTTCCCTCTCTCTCTTCTACAAATATTTTCATGGCTTCTGCTCCTACGAACTTAGGTCATTGGTGCCCCCTTTTACAAGAATTTACTCGAGAAACCAGACTGACAACAAGGTACCACCCTTTTACAGTTAGATCAACCAAATGCAGCCAACAATTATACTTCATCAGCTTCTTTTCTCGCATTTCCCGCCTATGGACCTCCCTTCCGTTTACTTGCTTTCCTGGCGGCTACAACTTCCAGGAATATAAATGTCATATCTGTCAGGCGCCCCTGTTGTTCATCTCAGTGTTTTCGACAGACTTCAAAGGAGAAATTTTAGCTTATGTGGCTCTCTCTCTCTCTCTCTCTCTCTCTCTCTCTCTCTCTCTCTCTCTCTCTCTCTCCCCTACAAATATTTTCATGGCTTCTGCTTCTACGAACTTAGGTCATTGGTGCCCCCCTTTACAAGAATTCACTCGTGCAACCAGACTGGCAACAAGGTCCCACCGATTTACAGTTAGATCAACCAAATGCAGCCGACAATTCTACTTCAACAGCTTCTTTTCTCGCACTTCCCGCCTGTGGAACTCCCTTCTATATACTTGCTTTCCTGACGGCTACAACCTCCAGGAATTTAAATGCAGTATCAATTCCCATCTCTTATCCACTTGACTCCAGTTCTTTCTACATCCCCCTGTGTATCGTGTTCTTTTCCTTTCTCTCTAATTCTGCAACTGTCATCACATATGTGTTCCCATTCTTCTCTTGCCCTTTCTCTGACACCCCCTGTAACTGGGTCACCTTTCTCTTTACTCTCCGTCTAACTAAACTTTTACTCTCTTATGTAGTCCCTTGCGCATCAGTGGCGTTATCGTCTTGCTTGGGGTGAAACGAAAAAAAAAATGTTTAGTAGTGTCTTTTATTGCATAGATGTAACAAATTGTATGTTAAGCTTACATAAATTATTTTTAATTGTAGTTATGATAAAGTTGGTGGGTAATATATCTCAGTTTACTAGATTTACTTGGGTGATTTCTTCTTTGATTTTGGAACATTTGAAGAACGTTTTGTGTTGAATATGAAATAATTAGGGCGTTGAAACATTTTTTATGTATTTCTCTTCTTTACAGAAATACTTAGGGCCACTAATTCTGAGAGCTTTTAAATCGAATCCTAGAATGATTCAAGATTTTATTTTGTTGTAGTGGTGAGAATATAAATTTACGAGATCAATTTTATTGGCTGATTTACGATAGACACTAAGTTCTAGGTTATCAGTAATACAGTTTAATTTGACATTGATGAAAAGTAATGTATATGTTTCTGTTTCATAAGTAAATTTTATCGCACGTTCGACTAAGTTTATCTAAAAGTTCCGGTTATCTTGCTTTGTGAGAATACATTAATAGAGCGTCATCAATATATCGAAAATATGTTGTTTGTTATACTGAAAACCGTTATATATATATATATATATAGATAGATAGATAGATAGATAGATAGATAGATAGATAGATAGATACTACCGGCCATAATTATTAGGCCACCCCAGTATTTTCTAAAGAAATTATGTACTTCAGACTATTTTTAGTATTTATTGCCAAGTGGATAATTCTAAATGAAAATAGAATGGTTCTTTTGTTATTATTACTTTGCAAAATTTTACAAGGCAAGGATGCAAAAATGAACTCGTCCGAATCACCCTAAATTTTCTTCATTCTTTCATTGATGAAACTGCAATATAGGTAATTATTAAATATTTATAAATTTATTTGACGCACATGTTATTGTGCAGTATTAACAAAAGAACCATTCTATTTTCATTTACAATTATTAAATCAATTATAAATCAAACGAAAAGAAGAGCAACGAAAATGAAGAGCAAAAAAAAAAAATAGCGGAGGAAACACGTTAAAATAAATCTACATATAAATAGATATTTATAACGAGGGGGAGGAGAAATCACGTGTAAACAATTATAAAGGGACAATTAAAATAAAACATCCCCCAACAAAGGTAGAGACTTCACAAAATCCTTCTGCCGGCAAAGAGAAGGTTTTATGTAGGATTTCGGTTTTAGAATTTAGTAAATTCTGTGCGGGTTCAAATAACGCAATAGCTAATTTTGATAGTTAATTTGAGTTCCTATATATTTGCTACTTTAAATCTTTGTTGTCAGCCAATTTCCCTGACGAGCCGTTAGGCGAAACCGTGGTAGGTTGTTGGCTCTTGCTCGGATTTTCTGTCTTTGTTTGTTCTACTTTCGTATTGGGCGCGTTAGTGTTAGGGTTTTCGTCTTGGGGTATTTTTTCTTTCTTACGAGAGCTTGACTTTTTTGTTCATGTACTTTGTTTGTTTCTTTTTTTATTTCCCCTTTTTTCCCTCCGAGTTCGTTCTCGGTGGGTTATACAAGATAATTTAAATTATAGCTTAATTAATAGTAGTTTCGGCAGAGTTAGTTCTCTTACTATTGGTCTTGTTGTTGCTATAGTTATTATTATTATTATTATTATAGGAACAAATTAAAACAAAGAAGAGACCAAAACACGAGAAAGTGGAGAGACTGAAACTTTATTACAAAAAAAAAAAAAAGTATTAAGGGAAGAATTAAGCGAAAGGCTAATTCAGTCGGCAATTTTTCATATGTTTGCATTTATGTAGGATTTCGGTTTTAGAATTTAGTAAATTCTGTGCGGGTTCAAATAACGCAATAGCTAATTTTGATAGTTAATTTGAGTTCCTATATATTTGCTACTTTAAATCTTTGTTGTCAGCCAATTTCCCTGACGAGCCGTTAGGCGAAACCGTGGTAGGTTGTTGGCTCTTGCTCGGATTTTCTGTCTATATTTAATATATAAATATATATATTATTTTATTAAATTATTTTAATCCGAAACGGAAAAGTAGGAAGGTAAATTCCAAGAACCCGATCCTAATTAATATTAAAAATTTTAATATTAAAAAATGATACAGAAGGAGAGGATATGTGAGATCTCTCTTAGGGATTTCATGTTGAAATGTTCATTCAACATTTTTGAATTTTGAAAATTTAATTTAATTTATATATATATATATATATATATATATAGAAATATATATATAGACCGGACTCTAAGCCGTACTGATGAGCTGTAATACAGCGAAACAGATCTGTCTGCGGATGACTATAGTATATATATATATATATATATAATTTACATCCCCCCCTCACATTTTAATGTTTTTAATTAAAGTTTATTTTTAAACGAATTCCACTTTCTCCCAGTACTGTGAGTAATTTCCCCTTTTGATATTGTCTTCGTTCTAGCACTATTCATAATTTTGCCAACGGAGCCCTTGAAAAGTGTTGGCCGAAAGGTACCTCGGGTTTGGGATAAGTATGACATCTTTTCTTTTTAGAGCAATATATATATATATATATATATATATATATATATACTCAACAAACAAAAGATATAAAGATCAAATTCAAGTTAAATATGGATCGTAATCCGACAAGAAGATAAATAAAGTACAAATAGTAAACATATATCAATCCAATATGTTTCCTTTTATTATCTGACGAATCTTTGATAAAAATGAAACATGTTAGATTGACACGTTACTATTTTTCTTTATTTTATTATATATATATATATGTGTGTGTGTGTGTGTGTGTGTGTGTGTGTGTGTGTGTGTGCGTGTGTGTGTGTGTGTTTATGTACGCACGCGCGTATATGTGTGTATATGTTGAGAATTCTATGTAATTTCCGTTCTTTAATAGAATATAGAAATATGTATGTGTATTCATCCGTAACTTATATTCCACGTTAATTCTTTAATATAACACACACGCACACACATACATATGATGAGTGTTTGCGTGAATGTTGGAGATTCGCGGGTGTTTGCCTTTCATTGACTTTTAGATCATTTCACTTCAATTGAAACATGTTATTATGAATATTGAGATAAGGAAATAGGAATGTCGGAGACGAGAGGCAAATGTCAAAGTCTCATCTGACTCTTCGCTCAAACAATTAAAAGCCATCGTTCGCATGACCGAAACAATAATAGCCTTCCTGTCAAGCCGAGCGTAAATACTTGGAAATAAACGTAAAGGCCATACTGTCTTCGAGCTGCGGACAAACCGTTGACGTCACTTTGCGAAAAACAATGTCTTTGTTTTCTTTTGTTGCCCACTTATCCTTTGGGACTATCATGCACTTTTGTTCTTAATGCCAGATTCCTTCAGGACGTAGGCGATTTTGGCTATTCTCAGATCATATTTCTTTGTTTTCTGCGAATTACATTGACTTCTTGGGAAATACAGAGGAGTAGTTCACGGTTACATTCTGTTCTGTATTTTTTAATCATTTCAATGCAAGCAAAACGATACGACTACTAAGACGTGGAGGGGGGAGTTACTGAAAGTGAAAGATTCCGAGAATAATTTGCTGAGTGGAGATAGGGGGGGAACATTAAAAGACTTGGATTTAAAGAGACGGAAGATGGGGACGCTGCATTTAAATTTTTTGAAGCTCAATGTTGACAGGAAAGAACGAAGCCGTAAGACAGTTCCATAAGTGCAAAAATAGAAACCATTAGGCTTAAACTTAGTAATTTCAACTGTAAAATGGTGAGGTCTAACCGAGCTAGTACTGCGCTTAAATTCATGAAGTCGAGTTACCAAAGAGGAAAGCTAATCTGGACAACAAATTATGACAGTACGCTCTCACACCCTGATTGAGCACTCTGGAAGAATGGTAGACTTTGAAAAACAGTAGCTACTCTGGCATGTAGGCATCGCCCATTCCGTAATAAATTAGAACACTCTGGCTATTGGGCGTGTATAATGATAATATACACGCTAAAAAGTATGCCTTCTTCTACCGAGTGCCCATAGCCCAGAGGTAGAATTGCCGACTGACGCCAATTCGATCGAGTTTCAATCCTAGGTGAAATGCAAACGGAGTCTAACCGTACTGATGTGCTGTGATACAGCGAAACAGATCTATCTGCGGATGACTATATATATATATATATATATATATATATATTAGTCATCCACATACAAGCCTGTTTCGTTGTATCACAGCTCATCAGCTAGACACATCCACTTGCTTCTGGCCGGGATCGAAACTCGACCGATTTGATGTCAGTCGGAGTCGCTACCCCAAGCCATAGGCGCATCGTGTCAGAGAAGTAATATTTTAACGTGTTGTATATAAGCAGTGTATACACACGCCAGTCACCGAAAGAACGCAATTCATTTGAGAAGAGTAACGCATATATCGCAGAAATGGAAACTATTTTTAGAATTTTATATAATTATTAATTAAAAGTACATTGTGACACAAAAATTTCTATGTTTCGAGATTTCTATCTCGTCATCAGGCAATGTTGGCTGTTGGTTGTGGAAATGATTTACATTTATATATAAAAAACAATCGGTTTGCTATTTATGTATGTGGGAAGATATAAAATTTATGCGTGTGTTCCTTTTAACCAATCAGAATAAAGATTCACTTTGGAATTTGGCCAGAAGTTTCTAGGGAATACATACTTTCTTTTTTCCTTTTTTCTTTTTTTCTTTCTTTCTTTTTTTCCTCCCTCACGGTCAAAGTGTCAACCTACTTTTAATCTAATTTTATTTTTATTTTTTCTTCTTTTTTTATTTTTATTTTTATTGCTTCTTACTATATTCCTTTTATGTATCCATTCTTGTACCAAAATTGTCCTTTCTGCTTTCTCCATATCTTGACCTCTTCTCATAAAAACTAGGAAAGAGATGAAGAAAAAATTATGAAAAGCGCATGGAAGTTACTTTACGGCAGTAGGAAAATGACTGAAGCCGAGATGCCATGTCACGATCGCTAATATTGCAAATTTATTTTGGGTTTCTGTCAAATTCAGAATAGTCTTTCCCATAGACAGACTACCATCTACAGCTAGAGAACTTGTTCTGAGCAGACAGGATTATTTAAAAAGAAAGAAATCTGTTTTGTATGCACTCAACATGAGCACTATCTGTCGCGCGACACATCTCCAAACGGTACGCTACATTTGAATCCATTCATATTGATTCTATGGTATATACGGCATTATTAAAAAAGAAAAAGCAGATATCGGAAATTTAATCGAACCAAATGCTAAGAGACATGAACACATCCAAAATTTTACTGGATAAAAAAAGGTTCAAAGTGTATTATTTTAAGATTGTTCAACTTGTAAGCACTCAACATGAGCACCATACGCTGCGCGTCAAAGATCAAAGCAGTTTTCCACTTCTTGCTACATTCGAATCAATGTGAATACTGATTTCACAAATTTAATAATTCGATCTCACAAATCATCAAGAGTAACTGGCTTATAAGGGGGACTAACACTCTTTTATATACTGCACAGATAAACATCGCATTGGGTAAATTCTAGTGACCTGGGGAGCCACAGTCGATGAACAAGATCTTCTATTGCACAAATTATAACAATTTAGATTTATATAAAACTAGCAGTATAGCCTGGCGTTGCTCGGGTGTAACGAAAGCTTTAAAACTAATCCATGGTCCTGGAGATCAGACTCTTTGGACGTTGGCACGAAAGACTAAAAAGCAATAGTTGTTTCCAGTTAAAGCGAAACCGTAGATTGAAAGAAAAATGAATGGATGTAAGTCAAATTTTGATTTCCTGGTATCGATATCAAATAAGTTTTTTTCGTCGTAAACTGAATTTTGAAGGCTAAATAAGTCCTCTGAGTAAATGGTATCATGGCTGAGACTAAAAATTACAATTATACCTATTTAGAGCCAAACCCGAAGCAAAAACTAAAATAAAAGAGCTGAAAAAAAATACGGACATACAGGCAGATAAACAGACACACACACAAACATCCTGCCTTTTATATATAGAGAACCTTGAAACTTCTAAATATCGTTTCTTATGTTTTTGTCTATGAGTGTATCAAATTTGATTAAAATCGGACCACTCCTTCTATAACCCGGTTTTTTCGATTATCGATTTTCGATATTTTTCGGGGTACCTCGACAAAAAAACCTAGCTAAGAACACTCGCAGACGCTTAATAGTACAACTGTGTAAATTTTCAAGAAAATCTGTTCAGCCGTTTCGGAGTCTATAGGTAACGGACACGCACACGCACACACACACACACACACACACACAGACAAACTTCCATTTATTATATAAGTTTAGATCTGAAGAAAATATAAACAACAAAATAATTTAAACAAGACTGAAGAAATGTTTCATTTATTTAAATAACTTTGAAATTTCCTATCCAGTCATATGTTGAACGTGTTTCCGTCTATTGGCATTTTTTTTTTTTAGATTTTGTAAAATATGCTCTTTATTTTTTAATAATCCAGTAAAACTGCAGGGAGGTGGGGGTGGAGGCTGAAGAAATAAATTCTTGTCTTTTCCAAAGACGTTAGTGAGAAAATGGACACAACAGCTGATGCCGATACTTGCACTCGGCTTGCCAATTCCTCTTCTTTAAACTTCAATGAAGAGCGTTACAGAATTAGGTTGTTGCACAAGCGTAAAAGGAGGACGTAAGAATCGCATGTTATCAAGATATGTAGGATTGATACAGGTTATTGTGCATGGTGGTGCATGGTGGTGCAATGGATTCGGAATGAGAAATCGGGGAGCAGAGTTCGAATTCCAGTTGAATTCCTTGCATTCATTTACGCGCAAATACTTTGGGAAAGGTAATATCCCGCCTCTTCCCTCTAGCTATGGGTTAAATAACAGAACAGATTGGGTTCTATAGCCTTACCTGTCAACCAGTCCACCGCAGAATGTAATGGCAACCAACTGCAGCATAATCTTCTGCCCAGTCAGTCATGTCTCGAAAGCGTGTATCAAGTATGAGACTTAACTAACTGAGGGCAGGTACTGGTTGGCCCTAAACGTGAAGACTTATGGCTGTACTGATCGAGTAAGCATCTACTTGGAGGTCTGTCCCCCAATGAAAGAATCTGCCTGGGTTGCATTTCCTCTCTACCAATGATATTTGAATAAGGATTATTCACCCCCGTGTATGTGGTATGGCGAGTTCTAACTGGTGGTTTAATTCCAGTCGAGTTCATTACTATCACTTACGTGCAAGGTCTGGGTTCATTGTTTCTCCTTCTAGCTATATGTCTTTTACGACTTGTATATTTAAAAAATCTGGGATGTGCGTTGTGGTACAGTGGATATCGGCTCGGAACGAGAAATCGGGGAGCCGAGTTCGAATTCCAGTTGAATTCATTGCATTCACTTACGCGCAAATACTCTTGGGAAAGGTATTCATCCGTCTCTTCCTTCCAGTTATGGGTTACATGACAGGACAGATTAGGTTCTATAGCCTTGGCTGGCAACCAGTCTACCGCAGAATGTAATGGCAACCTACTGCGGGATAATCTTCTGACATGATCGCCCAAGCGTGTTTCACGTATGGCACTTAACTGACTGATCTTTAAAAAATACTGCTGTTTCCAAAAAATGTTGATGTAATATTAACACACAAAAAATTTTACGGTGCAAAAATTGGTGGTTCTTTTCTCGAGGTAATTGATGAACACAATACCTTGCACATCCCAAAATACTGATGCCAAAAACTTGCCTGCTGATGTTTGCGTCTTTGGTGGCTTTGGACGGCTTTAACCTGCTGCTGTCCACTCAGCTGACTGTCAGTTTGACTCCAGAGTGAAGTAGTTGATCCATGTTTCATCCATTGTCCCATATTTCCGTAAAAACTCCATGTTGCGTTAAAACAGTTGCAAACAACGCTCTGAATCGTCGATGGTTTGTTGTTTTTAATCGATTGTGAGTAAACGCGGCGCATACTTTGAACACAGCTTTCTCAGAGAAAAATTTTCATGAAAGATGGTCAATGCACTGACTTCTGAAATGTTCAACTCCTCTGCTATCTCATGCAACTTCAATTTACGATCGGCCAAAATAAGTTTGTGCATTTTTTTGGTGTTTTCCGGGAAAACTGCCAATTTTGGACGACCTGAGCTTTCAGCATTATTTGTGTCTGTAAGACTACGTTTAAAGTCAGCATTCCACCTCTTACCGGTTGTTTCTGACGGAGCAGAGTCAGAATAGTACTTATCAATACATTGCTTTGCTTGAACAGTATTTTTTTCCCATCAGAAAGCAATGCTTTATCAACACACGAAATTCAGATTTTTCTATTTGAAAAGTTGCAACAGTAGCTGCACTTAAATAACTGTAATTTGTAAACTAGTAATTTGGTTAGGACCAAATTTTGTCACGTGTCATTTGAAAGTTAGTACTTCATGAAAAGCATATGGATTTTTTTTATTAGTGGCGCCATCTATATGTCAGGCCCAGGACTTAATAAGTGATGTGTTACATTTATATTGTAGAACTTTTGCATATTTTTCATTTTACTCATTTTTCCAAATGATATATATATATATATATATATATATATATATGAGCTTAGCGAGTTTTGTTTATCCTTTTATTTATTTTTTTTTTTTAATCGTTTCACCCCAAGCAAGGCATTCCACTGCCGCTATTGCGCTTGGGGCTACATAGAGGAAGGTAAATAGAAAGAGTGGTTAGACATAGGAAATGTCAGAAGGGGGGGTGATAGGTAGTTGGGAGGATGGGAAGAGTGTTTGAAAGAATGGAAGCGAGTTATTTTGTTAGGAGGTGTCTATTGACCTTACATTTAAACTCCTGGAGATTGTAGCCGTCGGGGAAGCAGTCATGTGGAAGGGAATTCCACAGTCGGGAAGTACGGGAAAAGAAACTGTTGGAGTAGAAGTTGCGGTTGCATTTTATCGGTTTCACTGTAAAAGGGTGGGATCTAGTTGCTAATCTAGTATCTCGTGCAAATTCGAACCTAGAGGGCACCAGTGATCTAAGTTCATCGGAGCAGAAGCCTTGAAAGTATTTATAGAAGAGACACAGGGAAGCCACGTCGCGCCGGTGAGAGAGAGACTGTAGGCGGTCTGCCAAGTCATTATCGATCACATTACAGACACTCCGCTGTACCTTGTCGAGAAGCCCAAGGAGAATAGCAGGGGCATCCGACCAGATATGACAACAGTATTCAATGCACGGCGGATGGTAGATTTATAAATGTGCAGGATAGATTCAGACGGAAAAAACCTCTGGGCCCTGCACAGAGAACCGACTTTCATAGCAGCGGATTTAGCAATGAATTCGATATAGTCATTCCACTTGATATTTAAACTATAGCTGGGGTGGGAGAGATGGAAAGGGTTTTTTCCCAAGAGCATTTGCAACAGTTTAGGACGGAACTTAGACTCAGCTCTCCAATTCCACTTTCCATGCAAATATCAGTTACACGGCCTACAGGTGGAGATGATCATGGGTTTTCTTCCATATTTTATTTTATCTATTTTTTTTTTTTTTTATCCCTTTCACCTAAAGTAAAGCGATAGATGTAAAGAACTAATGAGAGAAAGTGAAGGGAAAAAAATTTAGAAAGAACTAGAAACCCAGTCTTAAACAAAAAACAAGGGATAAGCATCTAATCTTGTTCAAAAGACCAGCGTGAAATGCGAATCAGACGTAGTCAATCTTATAAACTCTTACTGAGAAAAAAAATCAAATTTGTAAATAAATAGTGAATAAAATTTCAGAGTTTAGGCGGTGACGTGAGAAGTACAAAGTTAAAGTAGACTTTAAAGGGAATCGAAAACCAAAAAGTCAACTAACAATACTATAAAAAGTATATATAAATATATATTTCACTTTCTTTAAATCTCATCTCTCTCTCTCTCTCTCTCTCTCTCTCTCTCTCTCTCTCTGTATATATATATATATATACAGAGAGAGAGAGAGAGAAAGAAAGAAAGGAAGAAAGAGAAAGAGAGAGAATGAAAGAGAATGAAAATAAATTAGACGAATTATAAATCCATTGGTGATAATTTATTTCATGAATATTTTTTTTTAAATATGCAACTCCCCAGTTCGAAATATATAATTAAGTCGTTGGTAATTTGTAATATATATATATATTATTATTATTATTATTATTATTATTATTATTACAATCCTGACAAATTACCAAGGATACAGCTTGTAATTAAGCCGTATCCTTGGTGATTTGTAAGGATCGTAATAATATATATATATATATATATATATATATATATATATATATATATATATATACGGAGTTATACGGAAATTCAAAAAACTGGCATTCGCCAACATATTTCAATTTTTATTTATTTAACATTAAGGGATACACGTATTTGAGTGGAAAACCTGTTTATATATATATATATATATATATATATATATATATATATAAACAGTACATTATAATTTCCACTGGCCTTAATCATTTGAGAAATCGTTTGAAAAATATCTATTTTCTAACAGGAATCGAACCTGCATACTCCCAAACTTATAAATATGGTTAAACAGTACATTATCATTTCCACTGGACGCTCTCACACCCTAATAGTGCACTCTGGAAGAAAGGTAGACTTTGAAAAAACTGTAGCTACTCTAGCATCTACGTATCGTTCATTCAGTAATGAATTAGAACACTCTTAGCTACTGGCGTGTGTATATCACCCTCTAAAAGTCTGTCTTCTTATACCGAGCGCCCATAGCTCATAGGTAGAATTGCCGACTGATGTCAGTTTGGTTGGTTTCAATCCTGGCTAAAAGCAATCTGATGTCTAACCGTACTGATGAGCTGTGATACAGCGAAACATATCTATCTGCGGATGACTATATATATAGTATCGAGGCAGCAGATAATTTTCTAAACATGTATTGTTAAATATAACAGACAATGAATGACTATTATGTTTAATCATGAGCCGTTCTAACCATCGTATTGGCTTTAATTTCAGATGAAAAATAACATTTAGATATTTTTTATTATGCTGGTTTTAAGCTTTCGGCACACATGAGCCATCTTCAGTGATGTTACAGAGAAGTTAATATAAAGACATCCATCATAAAACATGATTTTATCTTGTGTTGGCATAAAACATTGCTATGCGACTAAAACAGTCACCGAATAGCAGAAGCAGGTCGTAAATTTGTAATGCTGTTCTATGACGTCAAACCGCGTCACAAACCGAAAAGTTAAAAGAAACATATGTCTAAATGCAATATAATGTGTTGTGACCAAATTAAAATGTGATTTTAAGTGTGGGTTGCTTTGATTTAATGTAGATGGCCTCCAATATCTGAAGGTTCTTTTTACTGCGTGTATGTGTTGAGTTTTATTGTGTTATCGACTAAAATTTTAAACTTGCATTGTTTTTATTTTTAGCTAAGTCCTTAATGTATTTAACTTTCCTGTTATCAAAAACTACCTTATTACTAGAGTTAGAAGATAATCTAAGTTCAATAGATTTATGGATATTGTCTAGTATTCTATGGTGGTGATTAGAATCTTTGTGAACGTATTTGTGGTTATAAGAATCTTAAGTGTACGGTTTGTACAGGCCGTTATTTAGGTCAGTGTTTACGTCAAGGAAGTGGATCACTTTTTAGCGTTGGTGGTGGTAGCGATTTTCCTGTTTGTGATCATTCAAAAACATGATCAAGTTCTTTCTTAGTCGGTCAGTTTGTTGTGGGCCTGTTTTTCATAGGAGGATTAATTCGCGGTCTCTGTATGAGCTGGTGTTTTTTAACACATCTTCTTCTTCTATGTGCCCTGTCCTTTCAGGACTTAGGCGATCATGGCTTTCCACGTCTCCCTATCCCTGGTGGCTCTTAGCACGCTTTCTCCTTTTACACCACCCAAACCCCGCTCTGCCATCCACTAGCACAAGCCCATAAATCTAGAATATAAATGTATAGAAATAAGCATGGCCACAAAATGAGGGATCAGTTTATATATTGTTTACAATATAGAATTGATCCCCCATTTTATATCTACATTATAATTTCTTATAAACAGTTGGCATATATATTCTTCTTCTATGTGCCCTGTCCTGTCAGGACGTAGGTGATCATGGCTTTTCACGTCTCCCTATTCCTGATGGCTCTTAGTACTTTTTCTCCTGTTACACCACACAACACTCGTTCTGTCATCCACCTGATCAGGCTCTTCAAATATGTCATCCACTGCCTTCCTCTGTCTCTTTTTCCCTCTATCTGGCCTGACAGTATCAGGTTCTCCAAGCCCTCCTTCCTCATTGCATGTCCCAGGAACTTCAGTTGTCTCTTCCTGATGCTCACTATTAATATTCTTTTCGTTGCCATTCTTTCCAAAAACTCATCATTGCTGACATGCTCGGTCATTGATATCCGCAGCATCCTTCTGTAGACCACATTTCAGCTGCTTCAAGTTTATCCTTATCTTCGATGATATTGTCTAACATTCACTGCCTTATTGAAGAACTGACATCACATAGCAATCCAGTACTTTCGTCTTTGTTGCTAGTGAAATTTTCCTGTGTCTTAATACTTTACTTAGCTTCTGGAACGCGCCCTTTGCCATGCCAATTCGCCTTCAAATCTCTGTGTCGCACTTTCCGTCTCCTGTTAGAATACTTCCTAGGTATTTCAATGTTTGTACTTGCTTGATTCTAGTATCCCCCACCTGTATTTAGCATTTTAGGTTGCTCTTTTTACTGATGAGCATGTATTCAGTTTTCTTGCAGTTTATTTGTAGTCCTTTTTTGTCACTCTCTTCAGCTACCTTCTGTAGGAGGTCTTGTAGTTTTCTTTCCATGTCTGCAATCAGAACTGTATCATCTGCATATCTTATCTTTTAACATATAACTATCAATAACAGATACATCCACCCATAACTAACTTTTAAATTGAGTTTTTAAAAATAAAAAGTTTTCTTGAAACTTTATTTTTAGTTTTAATGTAAAGCTAAATGATTAAATTTACTATTTACAGTCATCAAAATAATCTGGTATATTTCAAAGGAATTATATTGATTGAAATCTAAAATTTTAATTTTTTTTTTAATTTTTCAATTTTCCGGTTATTTTTTTAGCGATCGACAAATTTCTAAACAAAAGTTAATTTTCGGTTTAAAAAAATTGCAAAAATAAAATATAAATCTGTGACACATTAATTTTGGTAAATTAGCAAATTTAATGTTAAATTAATCAGATTTACACAGGTATTCCTTATTTATAGCATAAAATTTAGAATAAAACTATTTCTAAAACACAGAGTTGAACTTTCTAACCTTTCCACCGCATTTGAAATGTTGAGAGAGTGACAGATAAGTGTATGGCGATCACAAGTGACATAATTGTATAATTTTTTTTTCCTGTAAGCGGAAGAAACCTTGAACACATCACCTTTTAACGTACACATAGAAATTACCATACAAAAAAGACTTCAAATACACAATAAAAAAAATTAAAAAGTATTTAAAAATACGAAGGCACAACGATTTGTGCTAAACTTTTCAATTTTCGATTAGTAAATATAATCTTCACTGAATAAGTTTATAACTAACCACAACAAATCTTTGAAATATTTTTTAAATATTTTTGAAAGTTTATAAATTATTATAATTAAAAAAAATGAAAACAGTTCTTTTAAAATTCCATTACTGATCGAAATTCTTCTTTTTTTTTTTTTACTATAATGCCCTTAATTTATTTTGTTTATTCAAGCAATTGAAAGCTTATCAAATTAAATAATGTTATAGTTTTATTGCCTTTTTTATTTTACTAATGCGAGCAGATATTCGGAAATAAAGGCAAAATGTTTGAAAAAATAGTAGATGATTTCCATTCCCCAATGAGTCCTGCGTTTAACTAATAAAACCAATTTTCCCAACAAAATTTAATCTCTTAAAATTTCATGAACTTACGTGGAGGCGGGGTAACAGATGTAAAAAATATATTAAAAAATAATTTAAAAAATAATAATTTAAAAAATAATTCATTTGTGAATAAGTCCTGAAAGTTTTATTAACATCCAACAATTATTTGATTTTTACAAGAATTTCCAAATTAATGTGTTTGTCACCGGAAAAAAACGAGTTACGTAATATTACTTTTTCCATTGTAAACTCTTGTATCGATTTGATTACCCGCTAACTAAACTCAAAAAAAGATTTTTACCATAGTTTCAAACGTGTTAGAAGAGATTAAATTTTTTTTTTAAATAATTTAAAAATACTTTGATATTTCATCTTAATGATAAACATTTTTTAATGGAGGAAAAGTATGTTTTTATTAAGTTTAGGGCCATTTTTCTTCATAGTATGCTATTTTTTCATCGATTTAGTAAAGGTACCTACTCCATGATAATAAAGTGCCACCCAATTCACAGGCCTCTGCAGAATTACACGCAATCAAACGCAATCTGGATTGATTCTTTTGGTCAACAGGCGGATGTCATGAAATAAAGTAGATTTTTGTGCTTGTTTAAAAATATGCAAGTCTTGGTCGCTAATGGGACAGTCATATTTTGCTAAGTTTAATCAAGCAGATAATAGTTTTTCAGTAACGGACCGGTAAAAATCGCAAATATCAAACTGTATAAACGTGCATTCCTTTTGCTTTTTTTATTTTTTTATTTTCGTGAACCATTCTGTAGATTTCGCCGTGTTATTCCACCAGGTCAAACCTACAGCATTTTTGTGTACTTGCAAACTATTTCCAGAAAGGTTTTGCTAATTTTACCATTACAGATCTTGGAAGGATTAAGTAGTCGGTATTGTGGGGTGTTGATGGAAATTTCTATGTGGTTTTTGACTGTGTTTAATGCCTTTTGTTTGTATGGTGTTTGAATTCTGTCATCTATCTTAAGTTCCGCAGCTATTTTTTGGTTCCGGATGTGCATTGTGGTGCATTGGATATCGGCTCGGAACGAGAAATCGGGGAGCCGAGTTCGAATTCCAGCCGAATTCATTGCATTCACTTACGCTCAAATACCCTTGGGAAAGGTATTAATCCGTCTATTTCTTCCAGTTATGGGTTAAATAACAGGACAGATTGGGTTCTATAGCCTTGGTCGGCAAACAGTCTACCACAGAAATCAATGGCAACCTACTGCGGGATAACCTTCTGCCCAGTCAGTGTCATGATCAGCGGGATAACCTTCTGCCCTTTCGTGTCATGATCGCCCAAGCGTGTAACACGTATGGCACTTAACTAAAAGCGTGAACAGTTATTTAGGTGAGGATGTTGTGGAGAGTCACGATCTCCCAAGCGTGTATCACGTATGGCACTTAACTAAAAGCGTGAACAGTTATTTAGGTGAGGATGTTGTGGAGAGTCACGATCTCCCAAGCGTGTATCACGTATGGCACTTAACTAAAAGCGTGAACAGTTATTTAGGTGAGGATGTTGTGGAGAGTCACGATCGCCCAAGCGTGTATCACGTATGGCACTTAACTCACTTAACTGACTTAACTGACTGTTGACAGTTGGATGTGCGTTGTGGTACAGTGGATATCGACTCGGAACGAGAAACCGGGGAGCCGAGTTCGAATTCCAGTTGAATCCATTGCATTCACTTAAGCGCAAATACCCTTGGGAAATGTATTAATTCGACTCTTCCTTCCTGGGTTAAATAGCAGAACAGATTGGGTTCTATAGCCTTGGTCGGCAACCAATCTACCGCAGAAAGCAATGGCAACCTACTGCGGGATAATCTTCTGCCCAGTCAGTCATGTCTCTTTCGAGACATGATCGCCCAAGCGTGTATCACGTATGGCACTTAACTGATTGACAGTTGCTGCCTGCCTTTTTGTAACCTTTATTCGTTTCTCTGTGGATGGCTTACTGTATATACATCCACCTCGACGCAATAATGGTTTCTGTCTTATCAGATTTAATAATAAGCTTATCAGATTTATTTATCGTAGACAAGTCTTTTCGCATATTTTGTTGTAGTTCAGAGGGGATGTTCAAGAAATTGATTCTATTAATTACTGAAAATAAGTCGTTCTCAAAGTCCATTAGCTGATCGTCAAATAATGATGTTATTTGAGATTTGAATCCACAAATCTGTATCATAATTGTTGTAGTGTTCTTTTTCGTGTTTTGAGAAGAACAGTTTTCATCTCATCCTGTTGATGACGTTCTCGATTTTGTCTTATAGGGTCCATTTATAATATTTCCTACCAGGGACCAAGACGTTTTAAGGGACTAATCCAAGTTTCTTGGTTCCATATTCCGGTGACGGTAAGGATATAAAGTAATATTACACCTAATATAGTGGTCAACAGTAAGGAGCCAAGTGTAAATAAGTATACATATATGTATATACGCAAGTACACATCCAATATTTCAATAACCCTTTGAATATATATATATATATATATATATATATAAAATAAAACTTCGAAAATTACATGTGCCGGATGATAATTTCTGCGAAATACATTCGCTTCATCAGCGATCTTTTATTTCGTAAAAATTTTAGAGTTTTTCATATACCGGAAGTTCACTTAAAAAACAAGGAAAAAGAAAGAAATAAGAAAGAAAAGTGGGAGTGGAAGTGAAAAAAGAGAGGGAATTGAATATTATTATTCAAGCGCCTAAACGCTGTTTTAAAGGGTGGAAAGGGAGAGGGAAGACAAAGAGAGATAGCGAATTGGATTCAACTCGATCTGGGAAAGGGACATCTCAATAATTATGTATATGTGTGTGAAGAAATCAAAAATAAGCGTGACACAGGAACGGAAAGAGGAAAGAAAAATAGGAAATGAGAGAGAAAGAAAAGTAAAAAGGTGAGAGGGGAAAAGTTATAGGAGAGAGATAGAAGGAAAGAGAGAAAAAGAAAAAGAAAAAATGAGAAATGTGTGTTAAATATGCAGACGTGACAACCGTTAGCTCAGAGAATGTGGGTAGAAAGATAAATACATGAAAAGAAACAAGGAAAAAAAAAAAGAAAAAAGGAGAAATAGAAAAAATAGAAAACATGACATATATATATATTGAGGGTTTGTTAAAAGATTTTCACCCTGACGAAGAAGTACATCCCCCACCAAAAAGCGACGTAATCTGATATTTGGACAATTTTATTTTTATCATCTCTTGTTATTATGGTAGCTATATATTTGGACAACAACAAACGAAATATGGTATAAGGCCAAGTTTAAAGTAAGAGCCCCAAGCGTACATGGGATTAAGTACAAAATTTACTCAAATCCTCATAACGTTTGCCCCTTTGGGAACACCTCAGGTGGCAGGGATTAACCTTAGTCACTCTTCCAAAAGAGAGTTACTCCTTGGAGAGAACGATACCTCCCTCATCTCGACCTTGGAATTTGAGCTCATTACAGTTCATTTAAACCAAACTGAGATTCTGACCGGACTTTAACGAGTTGCGCTCCGAAAGTAATACCACCAGTTTATTTCCACGCCAACAGCAACAGGCACAGAAAGCTCATCGCCGTTTCACCTACAAACAAGATTTATTCGTCTATTGCGTATGACTTTTCGCTAGCACTGGCCAACAACCATTGATGGCCTTGTATCAAGTTAAGCTAAGCATGATGAATAATTAGGGAGCTTTTTGTGTACTAATGGACAGAACGTTTGCCTCACATGCTATAATGAGTTTAATCTTCATTTTATACCCCAAGCGTTAAGCCTGAGATCAGCGGTCAGTAAGCTTGTAGTGCAGACAGTAAATTTACACTGCGCTGAGTGGCATGCTCACTGGGTAGCGTATATATAAAAATGTTGATTGAGCTGAACGCTCAGCGGCGACAGTCTGCTTCATGGTTAAATGCAAATTCAGGCCATTCATGGTTGTGAGTCATCGCTGTGTTGACCTCAATGCTCACTTTTATATTTACATATGCTCTATCGCTGATATTGAGAACTTTAACCCCTAAATATAACATACCTGTTATGACCGAAGGGCCATAGAAAGATAACACGGACTCGGATATAAGGTTGAATAGTAGATTCTCGGAAAACGTAGTACAAAGGTAAACGTGGACTGGAGAGTACGTCCTCTCGCTGCGTCCTGACCCACTCATTCACTCACTCTGTGGCTACTACTCAGTGACTCATCAGTGTCTGTGTATATCCCTCAATCAGAGTTGGTAGCCATATTATAAATGTGTGAAAGAGTTCATTTGTAGGTAGGTTCCCACAGTAATACCTTAAAACGATATCTTAATCATATATTGTACAAATTTGTACAAATTGTTTCTAAAAAAAATCGAAAATTCCCAGCACCCTTCTGTAGTAGTTCAAATAGTGAGAAGCAAAGGAGGAGGAAAGAGAGGCTAGTTTAAATAGAAGTGAAAGAAAGGAGGGGGAAGGAGAGGCCAGTGAAAATAGAAGTGAAGGAAAGGAGGGGGAAGGAGAGGCTAGTTAAAATAGAAGAGAAGGAAAGGAGGGGGAAGGAGAGGCCAGTGAAAATAGAAGAGAAGGAAAGAAGGTGGAAGGGGAGGCTAGTTAAAATAGAAGAGAAGGAAAGGAGAGGGAAGGAGAGGCAAGTTAAAATAGAAAAGAAGGAAGGGAAGAGGAAGGAGAGGCTAGTTTAAATAGAAGTGAAAGAAAGGAGGGGGAAGGAGAGGCCAGTGAAAATAGAAGTGAAGGAAAGGAGGGGGAAGGAGAGGCTAGTTAAAATAGAAGAGAAGGAAAGGAGGGGGAAGGAGAGGCCAGTGAAAATAGAAGAGAAGGAAAGAAGGTGGAAGGGGAGGCTAGTAAAAATAGAAGAGAAGGAAAGAAGGGGGAAGGAGAGGCAAGTTAAAAAAGAAGAGAAGGAAAGGAGGGGGAAGGAGAGGCAAGTTAAAATAGAAAAGAAGGAAAGGAGGGTGAAGGAGAGGCTAGTTAAAAATTTCTGTGTAGTCGTACTAACATAACAAAGTTAGTCCGATGAAGTACGAAACACGTCACAAGTAAACTGTTCAACTTTGTCATGCAATGTTCCCAATACTATTCTTACTATATATATATATATATATATATATATATGTGTGTGCGTGTGTGTGTGGGTATATATATATATATATATATATAATAAGAAACTAATAACTATACTCGTGTTGAAAAACCCTCCGCGAATTTACGTGGAGGGAAAAATGGTTATAAAAAAAGAAAGAGCTATGCACATGAACACCAGTCAAAAGGGTTCGGACCGAGTCAGCACGTAGCCCAAAGAAAAGAACACCAGACGAGTAATCAACTAACAATAAAGCGCTCAATACTTAGGTAGACCAGCTTTCCCTGACGATCCGCTTAGGTGAAACCTTGGTAGGTTTGTTGGCTCTTGGTATATATATATATATATATATATATATATATATTAGTCATCCACATACAAGCCTGTTTCGCTGTATCACAGCTCATCAGTGTGGCTAGACACATCCACTTGCTTCTGGCCAGGATTGAAAGTCGATCGATTTGGTGTCTGTCGGAGTCGCTACCCCCTAAGCCATAGACGCATGGAATCAGAGAAAGGAAATTTTAACGTGTTGTATATAAGCAGTGTATACACACGACAGTCACCAAAAGAACGCAGTTCAGTCCTGAAAAGTAATGCATATATCGCAGAAGTGAAAACTGTTTTTAAAATTTTCTTCTCTAGCGAGTTCAATCGCAATGAGAGCATAATATATTAGTCATCCACATACAAGCCTGTTTTGCTGTATGACAGACACATCCACTTGCTTATGGACGGGAATGAAACTATACACTCTATCAGCTTCTTTTCTTGCACTTCCCGCCTATATAACTCCCTTCCGTATACTTGCTTCCCTGACGGCTACAATCTCCAGGAATTTAATTGCAATGTCAATTCCCATCTCTTGTCCACTTGATTCTAGTCCTTCTCTCGTCCTTTCCCCGTCACATCGTGTATCTTGTTCTTTTCCTTTCTCATTCTACCCTCGCAACTGTCATCACACCATTATTCCCATCCTTCTCGTGTCCTTTCTCTGGCACACCCTGAAACTGGTTCGTCTTTCTCTTTGCTCCCCTCCTGCTTATCACTCTTCTCTTATTTAGCCCCCTGCGCACCAGTGACAGTACCGCCTTGCTTGGGGTGAAACGATTTAAAAAAATACTGAATTTATAACAAGTAGGAAAAACATTTTTGCTTCGGCGCTCATAAAAACAGTGACGACAAGAATTTAGAACCACGTTGGTTTATTTTTTACCTTTTGCGTGTAAGAAAAGACAAAAACAAAAAAGAGAAAAACTGACATTCTTCAAATATGGAAGAAATATTATCTTATGGGGTAAAAATACAGCAACATCAACAGCAATATCAGCAGTTGTTGGAACTCCAGAAATAAAAACAGAAGTTAATTGAAATCAGAAGAAAACATAAAAATTCCTCAAGATCTTTCACTCTTGGCGCGGTGGTAAATGCCATATCTGAATTCACATACAATTCAAATGACGGAATTACATTTTCTGCTTAGTTTAGAAGATACGAATAAATTTTCGGAAAATAATGCAGAAATTGGGATAGACGAGAAAAGATAAAACTTTAGTTAAGAAAGTTAACACCAATGAGAACATGAAAATATTGTAATTTTTGCACTACCGAAAAAACAAGAGAAATTTGTTTTGAAGAAACAGTAAATATTCTGACTAAAACTTTTAGCGAGAAGAGCTCGTTATTCAATACTCGTTGGAAATGTATGAATCTGACTAAAAAAGATGAAGATTTTGTTACATATGCTGGAATCGTTAACCAGGTGTGTGAAAGGTTCACATTAAACGAACTGACTGCGGATAGGTTTAAAGGAGTAATTTTAGTTCAAGGGTTAACGGCAAAAAAAGACGCAGAACTTCGGGCAGGAATTCTAACGAAACTTGAACAGAATAATAAACTTACACGGCAGAAAATACCGGAGGAATGACAGAATCCTAAATCTGAGACGCGATGCCGAAGAAATTGTGAAAACAGGAATGTGCATAAATACAAGCGAAAGAAAAATATGGAAAGAGGAAAATTAATCCATGTATCAGATGCGGAAGATTACATCTCGGTGACAACTCTTTCTTTAAGTATTCGAAATGGTACAAGTGTGAAAAAGTAGGACATAAAAAGTCACATTGTAAAACTAACGTAAGGAAAACTTCTCATAGAATAAATGTACACAGCGTTGCGAATGATAAAATAACCACAGAAAAACAGCTAAGAATTGTATGTGAAACTGTATGTGAAACTGTATGTGAAAATAACTAATTTGGATGTAAGCATGCAACTGGAAACTGGTAGTGATGTTGTAGTGAACAAAACAAGTTCTAGATTTTAAAAATCCAAACGCCAAGCACTGACTCATTGATTTTGTTTAAAATAAACGAATTTTCTCGAATTTACAAACTCTGCTTAACACGCTCAAAAATGGTGAAATTTCACACCTCGATACGAAATGTTTTCGGCCAATAGAAAACTAGGAAACATCTAAAAGCAAAATAGAAAGGCCAGAATCACATCCGGGAGTGAATTCCCAAATGACCCACAAACGAAATAAAAGATGGAGCAAGCTCGACCGTCGCCAGAGAGAGATAAGATGACAAGCGTAATTAACACGTACCCTTGACAAACGTCAAGCGATCGCTATTATTGTCTTTATCTTTCTCTCTCACCTCTCACCTCTCACCTCCTTTCTTTTCACTCTTCACCCTGAACGGTAAATTTAAAGACAATCCTACCCAACAATAAACGCTTACACATACATACATACATACATACATACATACATACATACATACGTTCTTGCCTACGTACACATAAACTCACTCTTGCAAGGACTACTACAAACCCAACTTATAAGGTTACAGGGATATTTTAAAACGAACTGTTCGCAAGTTCGGGTTCTCTAAGTGAGCCGAAAAAATCAATCAAGAGTATTTCTAAAAAAAAACAAACGACACAATGAGAAGCCAAGCAAGATTTAATATTACAACAGCTAGAAAATATATTATAACATATTCCAGATAAAAATTTAATTGGTCAGCTACTCCCCAAGAGTTGTAGTATTGTGGCATAGACTCCCATGATGATGCTTCCCTGATCACAACAATTTTAACCTGTTCATGTCAAGGATCAGTCGTTATCCAAATCCTCATAATCTCCTCTTCCTACCTGTTTCCCTTGCAGGGTATAGTTGATAGCGGCTCGTAATGACAACACTGAGAGCAGAGTTCGAATTCCAGTCTGTCTGTTACATTCACTTAGGCGTAAATACCCTTAGCAAAGACATAGATCCATCTTCACTCCAGCTATGAGCTAAATAGTAAGAGTTGAATCTGAAAAAATCATTTTTAATGAAATATTCACCCACAAAAAAAGTTAGAATCCAAAAATGTTTTTGCTTTAAATAATCTACAGTTAACCCGTAAAAAACAAACCACTCAATCTCTGAAAAACATCCATCTATTACATATATATAACTACCCTATTCAGTAACAATCTAACTTGAGTGGCTCTTGGGCCTTGTATTGGGTGAATAATAGTGCAAAAAATAGCAACGGCCTGTCAGGCTCACTTGCTGTTATTGCATAAACACGCATTTTCTATGCAATACAATCGAATGTTTAAAGTGGCTGTGCTCGGTATTATATGATCTAAAAATGCTATTATTTACGTACGAGACTCAATATCGATTTCTTAATGTATCATAGACACGTGCCACTCCCAAATGACAAAAGAAATAACACAGGTGACATTTTCTCACCGTTCAGTTTTCAAATAGCCGTTTACTCCAAGAGCCCCAGGTTAATGACGCCAGATTTTGCTCAGTTCGTATTAAATGATTAGATTTTCAACATGTGGGGCTTTAAATATATTTTTCCAATTATTGTGAGGAGAGCGCTGAAAAGTTCTCAGCCTGATCACTTCACAGAATCAGAGCTGATTTTCAAGCAGCTGTTTACGTTAAGACTCCGGGTTAAGAACATTCGACTTACGAACAATGAACAACTCATCATTATGAACTGACTGCTATAAAGCCTACAATATCAAAAACAAAACAAAAACTGCTTTATTCGTGGAATAAAAAAAAACATGATAAGCTGAAGAACCCAGTTAAGGCTGTCAGGCAATTTCTACATCTTACACCTGACCCCCTAACTCCACAGACTACACCGCTTGGTTATTATGTTTGGGGTGCAGCTGAGCGAGAGACCAACAAAACCTCCTTGTAACACCAAAGATGGACTGGCGACAAGAATTATGGTACCAACAAGGAAACCGTCCAGAAGAGTTGCAGGAGATTTCGAAGTCATCTGGAGGCCGTGATTGAAACTAACAGCGATTTTATTAATGTTGGGGCGCTCTCCACCTTTCCACGGAAATGGACTATTCGAATCACTATATAAAATAGCAGTGATTATACCTCAAGTAAGGAAGTCGAGTGAGCGAGTCAGTCGAGTATTTCCGGTATTGCACCGGAAGTGATCTACTAGTCAATCTATCACGTCTCTACGACGATACTGTATACTAATTACCTTGTTCTGTATTCTACTAATCCTCACCTCTTGTAAATACTTCTCTTTTCTGTCAATACACCTACTTTTATACTATTACGTTGTTTTGTATTATTTCACATAATTCTGTTACCCGACGTAACAATTAAATAAATTTAGTCTTTAGTTTTTCAAGATATTTTTGTGTAATTTTGGTAACTATATCTATTAAAATGAGATTTGAGTGTTATTTTTAATTTTCACGTAATTTAGACGAATATTCACCCAGTTTATGATTCTCAACCTTTTCGCCGAGAGGCATGACCAGCTAAGACAAGCTTAGTATCCATTCATCGCTTATGCGGGAGCTGGGTAATATTTGACCAGTGACCCGAGCATACGTGATCGGGTTCCCCACATTAAAAACCGACCTCGTGTGACAAATCACTTAAATGAAGGAGCTGGGTATATATATATATATATATATATATATACTTACCTATATATAGGAATATGATGTTCCTGCCCTCTTACTGCCCTCTTAAAATACGTAGACACTATTGGAGTAGCAAAGGAGAGTGATTATACTAACTAGCAGTTCCCTAGCAGCGTATCTACTTCACGCAGCGTGCGAGTCTTGTACTTGTTGATATACTTTTATTTCCAACCTTCGTTCTGGTTATTACACAAGCAATGAACTTTTAGGATTACGACAATAGTACATTTGGTATGTAATCCGGGTAAATTCTAAAGGAGACGAACTCGAGAGAACTCGATTCATTTATTTAACAGAGTAATCTAAATATCACCCCCCCCCCCCAAAAAAAAAAATTGCCCTCACTGCACATGCCAATCGCCAACCTTCGCACACACATTACGCGGGGCTAGTTCTCAAATCTGTGAGTCTCGAATGAACGAGAGCTTTTTCGTATATAAACGTCTAAAATGCCCGTCCTAATGTGGGCATGTGAGCGTCTACTGCAAACCAAATAAAAGTGAAGGAATTTTGGGTTTTTTAATTTGAGGGGTGATATTTAGATTGTCCATCGTTGTACAATTTTGATCTGAAGAGCCGCGCCAAGAACACAAGAGCGGCGAAATGTGCATAATCCAAACTAATAATTAAAAATCCGTTATGTAATATATATATATATATATATATATATGAATAAAAATATTTTGTCTCTAAAGATAGACTCTATATATATATACACACATTTTCCATTTGTAAACGAGTTATTACGCGACCTAGATTTCTACCATGAGTGGTGTCTTCAGGCGATTTTCAAGAAATTGAAAGTTATTGAAATCCACCTGAAGACACCATTCATGGTAGAAACCTAGGTCGCGTAATAACTTGTTTACAAATTGGAAAATATTCAAAAGTTCTACAATATAATTGTATTGAACACTTTTTAATACAAATGTGCACTGGTCTGGTTTCATTATGATCAAAACCTAAGTAATTAAAAACTAAGTAATTAAACAATCAATATATATATATATATATACTAGCAGTACATCCCGGCGTTGCTCGCGTGTAATGAAAGCTTTAAAACTAATCCATGGTCCTGGAGATCAGACTCTTTGGACGTTGGCACGAAAGACTAAAAAGCAATAGTTGTTTCCAGTTAAAGCGAAACCGTAGACTGAAAGAAAAATGAATGGATGTAAGTCAAATTTTGATTTCCTGGTATCGATATCAAATCATTTTTTTTTCGTCGTAAACTGAATTTTGAAGGCTAAATAAGTCCTCGAGCAAATGGTATCATGGCTGAGGCTAAGAACTACAATTATGCCTACTTAGAATAAAGAAAAAACAAATAAGAAATGTGTCTCAATATATCATGTTTCTCTTTTATTAAAGCTTCTTCAAGGACTGAGAGAAAAATGAAAAAATAAGAAAGAGTATGTTGTGATTTGGGGTTAGTTGTTATTGATCAGTTCCCTCCACATATTTGTGTTGAAGGCCGGAGAGGTATTCATTCATACGCAGCGCCGTGAGCAAGTAGACCGAGCAGAGCCTATCTGTCTCTAGCTCTGACCATAGTCGATGAAGGCTCGCCTTGGTGTTGGATATGTGGTTTTCGATTCAAGTCTTGACAGCTCGCCAATCAGCGATACCGAATAAATTGACATTAACAAATCCTCGCTTTTTTATTTTTTTTTTTTCATTTTTATTTATTTTAGATTTCACAAAGATGATCCTTTTATGCATTACTAGCAGTATAGCCCGGCGTTGCTCGGGTGTAATGAAAGCTTTAAAACTAATCCATGGTTCTGGAGCTCAGACTCTTTGGACGTTGGCACGAAAGACTAACAAGTTTCCAGTTAAAGCGAAACCGTAGACTGAAAGAAAAATGAATGGATGTAAGTCAAATTTTGATTTCCTGGTATCGATATCAAATCATTTTTTTTTTCGTCGTAAACTGAATTTTGAAGGCTAAATAAGTCCTCTGAGCAAATGGTATCATGGCTGAGGCTAAGAACTACAATTATGCCTACTTAGAATAAAGAAAAAACAAATAAGAAATGTGTCTCAATATATCATGTTTCTCTTTTATTATTTTGTTATTGATCAGATATGTGTCAGGTTTATTAATGCAATAGCTAATTTTTAAATGCATGTGTGTGAAATATTTTTTATGGTAAAGTGTATAATAGTGTATGTACATGTTTGCGTAGAAACGCTTGTCTATTTATATGTATGTTGGTTAGTAACGTTAGTTAATATATGTGTATATGTATTTCAGAGTCCTTCTAAAACTTCCTCTAGGCTTCTCGAACTCTATGAAATCTTCTAGATCTTTTTTTTTTTGTTTGTTTGTTTGTTTATAAATGTGTATGTTATGCTATTGCAATAAACTATTCAGTCAGCTAAGTGCCATACGTGATACACGCTTTGGGCGATCATGTCTCGAAAGTGACATGACTGACTGGACAGAAGATTATCCCGCAGTTCTTGTTTTTAAGAACTTTGGTGAACCCTCTGACCCCTCTAACTAGCAATCTATTAGATTCTTACCGCTTTTCAGCAAAGTATGAGAAACTCTAATCCATGCTGAAGCGGTTGAGAACCTCACCTCTCACGACCTATTCACAAACAATATGGCTTCAGTGTCCGCCAGGTCTAACGCTGATGTGCTAACGGCCATCACTGAATATGTATCTCAGACTCTTGATAATAATGACGAAGCTCAAGCTGTGGTTCTTGGCCGAAGATTATCCCGCAGTAGGTCGGCATTACTTTCTGCGGTAGACTGGTTGCCAGCCAAGTCTATAGAACCCAATCTGTCCTGTTATTTAACCCATAACTAGAGGGAAAAGACGGATTAATACCGTTCCCAAGGGTATTTGTGCGTAAGTGAATGCAAGGAATTCAACTGGAATTCGAACTCGGCTTCCCGATCTGTCGTTCCGAGTCGATATCCACTGCACCACAAAGCACATCCGCAATAATAATAATAATAATAATAATAATAATAATAATAATAATAATAATAATTTAAAAAAAATAAAATAAAATAAAATAAAATAAAAAAAAATTTTTTTTTTAAAAAAAAGCCCTAAAAATACACAAGTAATATCCAATTCCATCATTAGAAAATTGAAAAATAAAACTTCTGAATGTCTGCAATTTTTGTTTATTTGTAATAATATATATAGCTATGAACTGTTAAATGCGTTAAAAAATATATAAGAACATTGTTAACAAATTGAAAAAGAAAGCTTCTGAAAGATTTTAATTTTTTACTCTAATCGAATTTTTTTCAAAAACTAAAACAAATTAATGCCTTTTTCACTACTTTTGAAGAAGAATTTAATCGATTTGTGACACAGGAACATCGGGTTGCAAAAATGCCATAAACCTAATATATGTACAAGCTATGTATGAAGTACTAAGGGATAAAAACGACCTGCCTGCAAGGCCCCTCCAAAAAAAGTAAAGACTGTCTAAAGGACACCTTGAAGATTAAATCTGATGAAAAGACTTGGGAGGAGAAAGCAAAGATAGCTCGGGAAAGGAGGTTGTGAGGTCAGTGAAGAAATTTGAAGAAACGATGCGTTATGTTGAAGTTCAGCGCGCTGCTAAGTGTATGGAAGATGTGACTCTAATCCAAGCAATAGGATCTAAGAGTTCACATGTGAAATTTGCAGGTGAATCTGTCAAAGGCAGGTTTGTAATGTCATATGAGATCTCATGATAGTAGGGGACATAAGTCACTAGTGCCCCTACTACAGGAGTTTACTCGTGCAACCTGTCTGGCAACTGGGTCCCACCCATACACAGTTAGATCAACCAAATGCAGACAACAATTCTACTCCGGTAGCTTCTTTTCTTGCACTTCCTGCCTGTGGAACTCTCTTCCATATTCATGCTTTCCTGACGGCTACAACCTCCAGGAATTTAAATGCAATGTCAATACCCATTTCTTAGCCACTTGACTGTAGTTCTTTCTACATCCCCTGTATATCTTTTCCTTTCCCTCTAAGTTTGCAACTGTCATCACACCTGTATTCCCATCCTTCTCTTGCTCCTTTCTCTGACACCCCCTGTAATTGGTTCGTCTTTCTCTTTACTCTCCTCCTATCTAATTTTTTACTCCTGCGTATCAGTACCGCCTTGCATGGGGTGAAATGATTAAAAAAATAACATTCACAATGACTTCTCTTGTAATGTTTGTGGAGAACTATGTAAGAATGCGAGTGATTTGACTCGGCTTTTTAAATTAAAACACAAGGATTAACCATCGGTATCCAGTTAGATTGACGTGTATTGTCTGTGGGTTCAAGTGTCAATCAATGCCAAGACTAATTGAAAAAATGTTTGAATCATCTTAGATGACACGAACGAGAGAATCGTAATCCATAAAAATCTTTATATCAAAATCAAAGTAGTTATGCTCGGCCAATATATATTTATATCGTTCATTCAGTAATGAATTAGAACACTCTTAGCTACTGGCGTGTGTTTACAGGGCATATCACTCGCTAAAAGTCTTTATATTGATTGATTGATTGATTAATTACTTAGATTTTGGTTATAATAAAATTAGGCCAGTACACATTTAAATTAAAAAGAGTTCAATACAATTGTAGAACTTTTGAAGAGTCTTCATTTGTAAACGAGTTATTACGCGAACTAGGTTTCTACCATGTTGTAAGGCTTAGCTGTTTTCACGGTGGCAAAATATGTAGACTGTGCCAAGAAGAAAAGTTAGCGATTATGCTATTTCCAAACAAAAATGAATTATTGAATGAAAGAACAAAAATTCTGACTAAGTGTAACCATACCATAAAATACCAATTAGGTTCATACAACCATAGATGATAACGTTATAATTTCTTGTAATTTTAAAAATTGCGCGCTAAAAAATTCCCCGTTAAGTGAGCGTTCATATTGCATTTTTTAATAACGTGACTGAACATAGTAACATAGGGTTACAAAAATGTCATAAGCCTAATATATATATATATATAGTCATCCGCAGACTGATCTGTTTCGTTGTATCACAGCTCATCAGTACGGTTAGACTTCGATTGCTTTTAAGCCAAGATTGAAACCCGACCGAAGTGGCGTCAGTCGGCGATTCTACCCCTGGGCTATGGGCGCTCGGTAGAAGAAGAGACTTTTTAGCGTGTATATTATCATTATACACGCCCAATAGCCAGAGTGCTCTAATTCATTACTGAATTAGCGATGCGTACATGCCAGAATAGCTACTGCTTTTCAAAGTCTACCATTTTTCCAGAATGCTCAATCAGTTTCCACTTCTGCTATATGCGTGACTCTTCAGAAATGAATTGAGTTCTCTCGGTGACCGGCGTCTGTATACACTGCTTATATGCAAGACGTGAAAATTTCCCTTCTCTGATCCCATGCGCTGATGGC
This sequence comes from Ascarosepion bandense, assembly GCA_037127315.1. Classification (NCBI taxonomy): domain Eukaryota; kingdom Metazoa; phylum Mollusca; class Cephalopoda; order Sepiida; family Sepiidae; genus Ascarosepion; species Ascarosepion bandense. The sequence goes on from JBBBDQ010000558.1 coordinate 2,447,610, forward strand.
TTAGGGAGTAGCGACTCCGACTGACACCAAATCGGTTGAGCTTCGATCCCGGCCAGAAGCAAGTGGATGTGTCTAACCACACTGATGAGCTTTGATACAGCAAAACAGGCTTGTATGTGGATGACTAATTTTTTTTTTTTTGTTTTAATCATTTCACCCCGAGCAAGGCGGAAACGCCACTGATGTGCAGGGGGTTACATAAATGTAAAAAGATTAATTAGAAAAGAGTGAGGAGTACGAACTAGTTAGAAAGGAACAATAGAAAGCTGAGAAAGCAGGTGCGATGACAGATACATAGGTGGAGAGAAAGGGAAGGTTATACAGGGGAGGGGAGAGAGCTAGAGTCCAGTGGTTAGTAGATGAGTATTGACTTTGCATTTAAATTTCTGGAGGTTGTAGCCGTCAGGAAAACAAGAATACGGGAGAGAGTTCCACAGGCGGGAAGTGCGAGAGAGGAAGCTGCAGGAGTAGAATTGTCGTCTGCATTTGGCTAACCTGACTGTGAATGGGTGGGACCCAGTTGCCAGTCTGGTTACACGAGTAAACACCTGTTGAGGAGGCATCAGTGACTTAAGCTCATCCGAGCAGAAGCCATGAAAGTATTTATAGAACAGACAAAGGGAGGCCACATTTCGACAGTGGGGAAGTGGCTGCAGTCGAGCCGCCAGATCAGTACCTATCACATTACAGACTCTCCCCTGGAGCCCGCCAAGAACACCGAGGAGAACGGCAGGGGCACCCGACCATAAATGGCAGCAGTACTCCATGCACGGACGATATATTCACATTATGTTCTAATATCGGAACTGTCTTTTAATCACTTCTTGGTCAGACGGATAAATTTTCAGCACTCCATCATAGAGTTTTCGCCTTTGTGTCTCCATAAAACATAATCATCAACAACAACATCATCCTCAGTCTCATGACCTAGTGTGGTCGTAGAATCGCTGCGCAATCGAGCATCTTACCAGTTCCCTCCACATATCTGTATTGAAAGCCGGAGAGGTGTTCATTCATACGCAGCGCTGTGAGCAAGTAGACCGAGCAGAGCCTATCTGTCTCTAGCTCTGACCATAGTCGATGAAGGCTCGCCTTGGTGTTGGATATGTGGTTTTCGATTCAAGTCTTGACAGCTCGCCAATCAGCGATACCGAATAAATTGATATTAACCAATCCTCGCTTTTTTATTATTTTTTTTTCATCTTTATTTATTTGAGATTTCGCAAAAATGATCCTTTTATGTATTACTAGCAGTATAGCCCGGCGTTGCTCGGGTGTAATGAAAGCTTTAAAACTAATCCATGGTTCTGGAGATCAGACTCTTTGGACGGTGGCACGAAAGACTAAAAAGTTTCCAGTTAAAGCGAAACCGTAGACTGAAAGAAAAATGAATGGATGTAAGTCAAATTTTGATTTCCTGGTATCGATTTATATATATATATATTATCGATTTTCTGCACTATTGTAAGAACTGCAGCCTTGAAACTTTTGAATATCGTTTCTTATGTCTTTGTCTATGAATGTATCAAATTTGATTAAAATCGGACTACTCCTTCTATAACCCAATTTTTTCGATAATCGATTTTCGATATTTATCGGGGCTACATTGACACAAAACCTAGCTAAGAACACTCGCAGATGCTTATGGTACAACTGTGTAAATTTTCAAGAAAATCGGTTCAGCCGTTTCGGAGTCTATAGGTAACGGATACACACACACACACACACACACACACACAGACAAAGTTCCATTTATAAATAAGTTTAGATTGATTCATTTCAACAGACCGTTATTGTTGTAATATTGTTGCTAGTGCAAGAGAGAAGACTATTTATCTCCCTTGCACTAGTGATATTAAAAGTTACAAATAAACAATATACAAATGCGCTTGGTGTATTATATAGAATCATTAATTAATAAAAAGACATCGAGGGAACAAGGGTAATCGATGACATTTAATCATGACATTTGATCTTTTTTTTCCTAAACGGTTTCTTTAATATTTTCAAATTATTGGACGAAGAAGAGCTGAAAATAAATATTCGGCATTCCTTCATATACAGACACACAAATCACGCAGATATCCTAAGTCGCTTTCTCTCCAACACCATTTCGCTTCTTCTTCTTCTATGTGCCTTGTCCCTTCAGGACGTAGGCGGTCATGGCCTTCCACATTTTCCTATCCCTGGTGGCTCTGAGCACGCCTTCTCCTGTTACACCATGCAATCCTCGTTCCGTCATCCACCTGATTAGGTCCTTCAAATATGTTATCCGTTACTTTCCCCTGTATCTTTTTCCCTCTATCAGGCCTGTTAGTATCAGATTCTCCAAGCTCTTCTTCCTCATTGCGTGTCCCATGAACTTCAGCTGTCTGTTCCTAATGCTCAGTATTAATTTTCTTTTTGTTTCCATCATTTCCAAGACCTCATCATTGCTCACATGCTCGATCCATGATATTCGCAGCATCCTTCTGTAGAAGCAGATTTCAGTTGCTTCAAGTTTTTCCTTCATCTTTGATGGTATGGTCCAGCATTCACTGCCATATTGAAAGACGACGTAGCAATCCAGTACTCTCTTGCTAGTTTCTGGCGAAATTGTCCTGTTTCCTAATACCTTACTCAACTTCTGGAATGCTTCCTTCGCCATGCCAATTCGCCTTCGGATCTCTGTGTCGCACTTTCCGTCTTCTCTTATAACGCTTCCCAGGTATCTAAATTTTTGTACCTGCTTGATTCTGGTATCCCCGGCCTGTATTTGGCATTTTGGGCTGCCCTTTTTACTGATGACCATCCATTCGGTTTCCGTGCAGTTTATTCCTCGTCCTTTCTTGTTACTTTCTTCTGCTACCTTCTGTAGGAGGTCTTGTAGTTTTCTTTCTGTGTCTGCTATCAGCACTGTATCATCTGCGTACCTTAGGTTGTTTAAATTGTGGCTTCCGATTACGAATCCAGGCATAACTTCTAGGGTCCTCAAAATATTCTCGCTGTACAAGTTGAACAGATCCGGTGAAAAGACACATCCCTGTCTTACGCCCCTTTCTTTGTATATCTACTCAATTTATTACCTGTCCGTATGCTAGCGGTTTGCTGCCAGTATACGTTCTTTATTACTCTCAAGTCTTTCCCAAATAGGTCCAGGCTGCCGAGCATCTCCATCAGTTTTTTGTGGCGTATTTTGTCAAACGCCTTCGCATAATCAATGCAGCACAGGTATAAGTCCTTCTTTATTTGTATTGCCCTTTCGGACAGCATCCTAATCATAAATATGACATTCCTTGTTCCCGTGTCTTTAACGAAACCACACTGTTCTTGTCCTATCTCTGGCCAGATTCTGCTTCTCGCTCTATTCATCAGGATTCGGACGATCAGTTTTGTTATATGGCTCATTAAACTGATGGTTCTGTGGAGTTCGCACTCGTTTGCTCCTGGCCTTTTAGGTAGTGCTATGAAGATAGACTTACTGAGATCATCTGGTATAACCCCACTATTATAAATTTCATTTATTATTTCAGTAATTTTTCTATACCAAATTCTTCCAGGGCTATCAGCAGCTATCTTTCACAATTAGACATGGCAATTCATAGATAAAAGAAAAAGAATCTATGGGAACCCTATGATTACTCTCGTCCTAAAAGTAGAGAGCTTGCTTTGACATCCAAACTGTAGACAAATCAACGGAAAACCACTTTACTATCTTTCCCAAGAAGACATTGCAATTCTTGGATAATAAAGAAAATGAATCTATGGAGAAAGACATATTTGAATTCCAAACCGTAGAAAAAGTAACGGAAAATCACTCCATTATGTTTCCCAAGAAAACATGGCAATTCACGGATAACAAAGAAAATGGGTATGTGGTGAGTCATAATCGCCTTCATCTTGAAGGGAAAATGGCTGAATATAAAACCGCAGGAAAGACAACGAAAAACATCAGTAACTTTCCGAAAAAAAACATGGCAATTCACAGATAACAAAGCAAAGGAATCTATGGAGAGCCGTGCTCACCTTTATCCTAAGGGGAGAAAGACGGCTTTGAATTCCAAACCGTACAGAAGACAACGGAAAATCACATCAATATCTTTCCCAAAAAGACATGTTAATAACAAAGGAAGGGAATCTGTGGTGAGCCATAATCGCCTGCGTCCTGAAGGGAGAAAGACTGTTTTATATTCCAGACCGCAAAGAAGGCAACAGAAAACCACATCACTATCTTTCCCAAGGAATTATAGCAAATCTCAAATAATAAAGAATAGAAATCTGTGGAGACCCATTGTCGCCTTCCTCCTGAAAGGACAATGTCTGCTTCGAAATCCAAACCGTACAGAAGACAACGGCAATCCACATCATTATTTTTCCCGGAAGATATGGCATTTCACAGATGACAAAGCAAAGGAATCTGTGGAAAGCCATGCTCATCTTCATACTGAATCATATATATATATATATATATATATAGAGAGAGAGAGAGAGAGATAGATAGAGATATTTCAAATAAAACTTAGAAAGATCACATGTGTCGTATGATCATTTCTGCGAAGTAAATTCGCTTCGTTTTTTATTACAAAAGAAATCAAAAAGAAATTCACACACCGGAAGTTCCTTTAAAAAGAAGAAAAAAAAACATATAAGAATGAAAAGTGGGCAGGGGAGCAAATAAAATGATGGATAATTATGTTAGAAGACAGGCGTCTAGACGTTGATACTGAGGGTAGGGAAGAGAGAAGGAAAACCGAGAGAGATGGTGAAATGAATTCAAACCCGATCTTTGAAAAAGACATTTAAAAATTGAGTTTGAATCCATTTTGCCATCTCTCTTGGCTTTCCCTCTCTCTTCTCTACAACGCTGATGAAACAAATTTATGCAGGGGATTCCAAAGTCGTTTGGAAGCCGTGGTTGAAGTCAATGGTAATTTTATTGAATAAATTCAAACTTTAGTTTTCAAGATATTTTTGTGTCATTTTATTAGAAATATCTAATAATGTTATCTTCATTTCTGCGTAATTAAATGACAATTCAATTATTGCACCCTGTATAAAGATAAGTATTTGGACCTTGCTATGGAATTTAAGTAATTGCGGAACATGAAGATAAAAATCGGGTTAGTTGTGTCAATAGTGGCCTGAGCGTTCGGGGACACCGAGAAAAAACATTGAACCGGAAATCAGAGGGAGCTTTGGAATTATTAAGACAGTAGATTTATAGAAAACAGTCAGTTAAGAGCCATACGTGATAAACGCTTGAAAAAGACATGACTAACAGGGCAGAAGGTTTCAGGATAAAGATGAGCATGGCTTTCCACAGATTCCTTTGCTTTGTTATCTGTGAAATGCCATATCTTCCGGGAAAGATAATGAAGTGTATTGCCGTTGCCTTTTGTACGGTTTGGATTTCGAAGCAGTCTTTGTCCCTTCAGGAGGAAGGCGACAATGGATCTCCACAGATTTCTTTATTATTTGAGATTTGCTATGTAGGTTGCCATTATTTTTCGCGGTAGACTAGGAATCAACCAAGTCTATAGAACCCAATCTGTCCTGTTATTCAACTCATAGCTGGAATGAAGATACGTATTAAGCCAAAAACAGGCACCTCTTATGTGCAAAATAAAGAAAATAAAATGGTGTTAATGTACCCATCGCATCTTTGCAACCAGTTCTTCTCGGACCATTCCTTACAAAAATATGGAAAATCAAAGAATTACCCACTAGGAATACTCATTTTTCTTAACCGCCATGTTCCTAAAGAATGTGGGCGAACACAACTCTCTTCAACTTCATTTCTTTTCATAATTGTAAACTGTGCATTACTATAGTTGTTTATGAGACTGACAGTGATGTGGTTTCCCGTGACATTCTCGTCGCTTTTGAGTTCAGTGTTTTCTTTCTCTTAGACTGGTCGTTAACCAAGTCTAAAGAGTTAAGTCTGTCCTCTATGTTTTCTATGGGAAATTAATATACGCATTCGCAGTATACTAATATTCAGTCAGCTAAATGCCATACGTGATTCAAGCTTTATGCGATCATATCTCTTTCGAGACATGACTGACTGGGCAGAAGATTATCCCGCAGTAGGTTGCCATTGCTTTCTGTGGTAGACTGGTTGCCGGCCAAGGCTATAGAACCCAATCTGTCCTATTATTTGACTCATAGCTAGAGGGAGAAGAGATGTATTATATTATTACGTAGTAATTAATGGGGGATCAGTTTATTATTTCATAATATTAGAAAACCAATCCCCCACTTTATGACCAATAGAAGCCTTAATCATGATTCCAACTATTATATTCAGTCAGTTAGTTAAGTGTCATACGTGATACACGATGTCTCGAAAAAGACATGACTGACTGGGCAGAAGATTATCCCGCAGTAGGTTGCCATTGCTTTCTGTGGTAGACTGGATGCCGGCCAATGCTATAGAACCCAATCTGTCCTATTATTTGACTCATAGCTAGAGGGAGAAGAGATGTATTATATTATTACGTAGTAATTAATGGGGGATCAGTTTATTATTTCATAATATTAGAAAACCTATCCCCCACTTTATGACCAATAGAAGCCTTAATCATGATTCCAACTATTATATTCAGTCAGTTAAGTGTCATACGTGATACACGATGTCTCGAAAAAGACATGACTGACTGGGCAGAAGATTATCCCGCAGTAGGTTGCCATTGCTTTCTGTGGTAGACTGGTTGCCGGCCAAGGCTATAGAACCCAATCTGTCCTATTATTTGACTCATAGCTAGAGGGAGAAGAGATGTATTATATTATTACGTAGTAATTAATGGGGGATCAGTTTATTATTTCATAATATTAGAAAACCAATCCCCCACTTTATGACCAATAGAAGCCTTAATCATGATTCCAACTATTATATTCAGTCAGTTAGTTAAGTGTCATACGTGATACACGATGTCTCGAAAAAGACATGACTGACTGGGCAGAAGATTATCCCGCAGTAGGTTGCCATTGCTTTCTGTGGTAGACTGGATGCCGGCCAATGCTATAGAACCCAATCTGTCCTATTATTTGACTCATAGCTAGAGGGAGAAGAGATGTATTATATTATTACGTAGTAATTAATGGGGGATCAGTTTATTATTTCATAATATTAGAAAACCTATCCCCCACTTTATGACCAATAGAAGCCTTAATCATGATTCCAACTATTATATTCAGTCAGTTAGTTAAGTGTCATACGTGATACACGATGTCTCGAAAAAGACATGACTGACTGGGCAGAAGATTATCCCGCAGTAGGTTGCCATTGCTTTCTGTGGTAGACTGGTTGCCGGCCAAGGCTATAGAACCCAATCTGTCCTATTATTTGACTCATAGCTAGAGGGAGAAGAGATGTATTATATTATTACGTAGTAATTAATGGGGGATCAGTTTATTATTTCATAATATTAGAAAACCAATCCCCCACTTTATGACCAATAGAAGCCTTAATCATGATTCCAACTATTATATTCAGTCAGTTAGTTAAGTGTCATACGTGATACACGATGTCTCGAAAAAGACATGACTGACTGGGCAGAAGATTATCCCGCAGTAGGTTGCCATTGCTTTCTGTGGTAGACTGGATGCCGGCCAAGGCTATAGAACCCAATCTGTCCTATTATTTGACTCATAGCTAGAGGGAGAAGAGATGTATTATATTATTACGTAGTAATTAATGGGGGATCAGTTTATTATTTCATAATATTAGAAAACCTATCCCCCACTTTATGACCAATAGAAGCCTTAATCATGATTCCAACTATTATATTCAGTCAGTTAAGTGTCATACGTGATACACGATGTCTCGAAAAAGACATGACTGACTGGGCAGAAGATTATCCCGCAGTAGGTTGCCATTGCTTTCTGTGGTAGACTGGTTGCCAGCCAAGGCTATAGAACCCAATCTGTCCTATTATTTAACCCATAACTGGAGGGAAGAGACGGATTAATACCTTTCCTAAGGGTACTTGCGCGTATGTGAATGCAATGGATTCAACTGGAATTCGAACTTGGCTCCCCGATTAGTCGTTCCGAGTCGATATCCACTGCACCACAACGCACATATTGAGGACAAAGGGGAGTTTCTTTAAGCAAGTAAGTTTTAAATGAACGCGCAGACAATTACGTACATTTCACAACAAAATATTTTATTCCCTCAGCCAACTAAATAGAAAGAATCAAAAAAAATTCGCTGAATGGAGGCATGTGTGTCCTTTTTCGTACCATATGTTTTGTTCGAATTTCATATGAAAAGCAAAGAGATTTACAGTTTGAGAAAAGTTCTTTATGGTTTGGTAGATATGCCTGTGTGTAGTTCAGTTAGTTTAGCACATTTGTGTACTATGTACATTTTGTGTTGTGTTCAATACTAAAAACCGTTCACCTCCAGAGAGGAAATGGGGCACGTCTGATTTTTAAGGCATCTTGTGTCTTAAGAGAGAGGGAGAAAAAAAGAAATAAAGAGAGAGCAAGAATGAGAGATTATGAGAATGATAAAGTGATAAAAGAATGACAGAATGAAAATTAGAAATATAAATTGAGAATGAGAATGATAGAATGTAATGGTAAAAGGAGAATAAGAATGTAAATTATAGAATGAGAAAGATAGAATGAGAATGAGAATTTAAGAATGAGAATTATGGAATGAGAATGAGAATGATATATTGAAAAGGAGAATGATAGCTTGGGAAGAAGGATAGAATGAGAAAGATAGAATGAGAATGTGAATTTGAGAATGAGAATTATGGAATGAGAATGAGAATGCTATATTGAGAAGGAGAATGATAGCTTTGGAAGGAGGATAGAATAAGAAAGATAGAATGAGAATGAGAATTTGAGAATGAGAATTATGGAATGAGACTGAGTGATTGACAGAAGGATAGAATGGAAATGACTGATTGAGAATGAAAATGAGAATGAGGGAGAAAAAAAAGAAATAAAGAGAGAGCGAGAATGAGAGATTATGAGAATGATAAAGTGATAAAAGAATGACAGAATGAAAATGAGAAATATAAATTGAGAATGAGAATGATAGAATGTAATGGTAAAAGGAGAATAAGAATGTAAATTATAGAATGAGAAAGATAGAATGAGAATGAGAATTTGAGAATGGGAATTATGGAATGAGAATGATATATATTGAAAAGGAGAATGATAGCTTGGGAAGAAGGATAGAATGAGAGAGATAGAATGAGAATGAGAATTTGAGATGAGAATGATAGAATGAGACTGATTGATTGACAGGAATGATAGAATGGAAATGACTGATTGAGAATGAAAATGATACAATGAAAATGAGGACTACAGGAGAATGATATTAAGGTAGTTTTTATTTCATCCAAAAATTAAAATTCTTAAAATTGACATTATTTTCAAGAACTTAAATAAATAAAATTCCGAAGAAATAATGTCTGGTGAATAAACGCTTTTACGAGCAAAAGCTGGTGGGGTAATACATCTCAGGCAAGCTGCAAGAATTTTTTGCCGGGTCGCCAAAGAAACGTGATGGAAAACAACACTTTTCCTGTTGGCCGATTCTGGGAGTTTTTCTTGAATTGTTGCTTTTAATTCGTTCAGTTCGAGCAATACGTTTTAGAGTCGATTCACTGGTTACTTGGCAGAAGCTCATAGTACAGGATTCCTTTCCAATCCCACCAGATACACATCATTACTTCCTTAGGATGAAGATCTGTTTTTGGGGTGGTTAAAGTACGCTCATGCTGCCTATCCAAGGATCTTTTTCGATGAACATTGTTGTAAACGATCCATTTCTCATCACCCATCACAATTTGCTTCAAAAAGGGTGCATTTTAATTGAGTTTCTGTCGCAAATTCACTCCGCTTACGTGGTACCCAAACATCGTAGCGATTTGAGTACCCAAGCTTTACTAAGTGCTCAGGAATAATGAATTTTGATTAATTTAGTGTTTCTGCCAATTTCCGCGTCGTATATCGACTCAGAACGACAAATCGGGAAACTGAGTTCGAATTCCGGTTGAATTTCTTGCATTCACTTACGCCCAAATACCCGATATGAATCCGTTTCTTCTCTCCAGTTATGGGTTAAATAATAGGACAGATTGGGTTCTGTAGTCTTGGCTGGCAACCAGTCTACCGCAGAAAGCAATGGCAACCGACTGCGAGATAATCTTCTGCCCAGTTAGTCACGTCTCTTTCGAGACATGATCGCCCAAGCGTGTATCACGTATGGCACTTAACTGACTGACTAAATTGGCAGCAACTTCTCATCATTTCACCAAAGGCAAGACTCAAGAGCCACTCAAGGTAGTGTGTTACTGAATAAAGTTGTGCTTTATACATAATAGGAGGATGCTTTTAATTGACAGATTCGTTTTTTACAGCTTATCAACACTTCCTGAGTTATTTAAAGCCAAAACTTTTTTGCAAGGAGATGAACGGTCTAATCGAGTGTGCCTTCCTCTCGCTTGGCGGGCGAGCAAACCTCTGGTTTAGGAACCACTGTCATTGAGAATAAGCCTTCTTTGTCCTACCATCTTTCGTTTAAAAAAGTCATTCATCAAGAACCCAAGGCTCTTAACTCGCTTCACCTTCTGACCTTTTGTCAGGGTTGGTTGACCTGTTTGTAAGGAGGTTCACCTCAGTCAGATGTCCTTCTTTGTCAAGATGATAATTGTGAAAACAATTTCTGTAATATTTTGTAGTTTTGTCCTTAACAAGATATCATCTGACAACCGATATCGCTACACGATATAAACATGAAAACAAAAATGGTATACACTATTGTACGTTTATGAGATGAAAAATATAAACACGATGAAGTAGGCGATTGGCTTTACATTTACATTTTTTGCTTTTTCTTTTTTGATGATTGTGGGTAGTAAAGAAGCACGTAATTAGATGTGAAAAAATCTAAACTTATTTATAAATGGAACTTTGTGTGTGTGTGTGTGTGTGTGTGTATGTGTGTGTGTCTGTGTGTGTGTGTGTGTGTCTGTGTGTGTGTGTGTCTGTGTGTGTGTGTGTTGTGTGTGTGTGTCTGTGTGTGTCTGTGTGTGTGTGTGTGTGTCTGTGTGTGTGTGTGTCTGTCTGTGTGTGTGTGTCTGTGTGTGTGTGTGTGTGTGTGTGTCTGTGTCTGTGTCTGTGTGTGTCTGTGTGTGTCTGTGTGTGTGTGTCTGTGTGTGTGTCTGTGTGTGTGTGTGTCTGTGTGTGTGTGTGTGTCCGTTACTTATAGACTCCGAAACGGCTGAACCGATTTTCTTGAAAATTTACACAGTTGTACTATAAGCGTCTGCGATTGTTCTTAGCTAGGTTTTGTGCCGAGGTACCCCCGATAAATATCGGAAATCGATAATCGAAAAAATCGAGTTATACAAACAGTGGTCTGATTTTAATCAAATTTGATGCACTCATAGACAAAGACATAAGAAACGATATTCAGAAGTTTCAAGGTTGCAGTTCTTACAATAGTGCAGAAAATTTGATATCGATACCAGGAAATCAAAATTTGACTTACATCCATTCATTTTTCTTTCAGTCTACGGTTTCGCTTTAACTGGAAACAACTATTGCTTTTTAGTCTTTCGTGCCAACGTCCAAAGAGTCTGAGCTCCAGGACCATGGATTAGTTTGAAAGCTTTCATTACACCGGAGCAACGCCGGGCTATACTGCTATAAAGTAAATAAATAAGAAACTATACAAAAGATTTGGAAGTCAACCTGCTTTACATAGATATTAGAAAGAGCTATAATATTTAGTGGACTTGAGAAGTTTAATTTCCTGAAAAACTATTTAAATCAAAATATAAATTTTAACCGATAGTTATATTGTTCGGTTAAAAATCCCAAACGTTTCCTGCATCGAAAAGACTAATTTTATTATTAAGTTTAATGTTAGTTCACTGTAACTTTTTTTTTTTTTTCATATTTCCTGGTTGAAAAATTGTAGAATTTTCTTTCCCTGTCTGTCGGTAACAGGAAGCACGAATCAAAACAGCAATTCAAAGCGAAATGTTGACGATACAACACATTCTCTGGTTTCCTGCGTGTATGAAAACGGCGGACATTAAATACTTTCTCTCTCTTTAACAGGACACTGGTGACCTTCCACAGTCGACAACGCGACCTTATCAGTCACTGAACAATATCATCAAGCATTTCAGTCAAATTTTAATAGAGGCATAAAAAAAACACATCAGTAGAGGCTGACAAGCTATGACCCTTTCACTAAATTCGGCTCAGGCGTGATATTTCATCAGCCCGCAAACCGAATAGAATATATTATGATTCTTAATGAATAACTTCAATAATGTTTTTTTAATATAAATCCAGAGTTTTGAAAGAGAGAAGATATATGTTGGTTTTCTGCACTCTCCACGGTCCACGACAGGCATTCAGTCAGTCAGTTAAGTGCCATACGTGATACACGCTTGGGCGATCATGTCTAGAAAGAGACTTGACTGACCAGGCAGAAGATTATCCCGCAGTAGGTTGCCATTGCTTTTTGCGGGAGACTGATTGCCAGCCAAGGCTATAAAACCCAATCTGTCCCGTTATTTGACTCATAGCTAGAGGGAGAAGAGATGTATTATATTATTACGTAGTAATTAGTGGGGGATCAGTTAATTACTTCATAGCAATAGAAAACCGATCCCCCACTTTATAACCTTAATCATGATTCCAACTATTATATTCAGTCAGTCAGTTCGGTGCCATATGTGATACACGCTTTGGGCGATCATGTCTCGAAAGAGACTTGACTGACTGGGCAGAAGATTATCCCGCAGTAGGTTGCCATTGCTTTCTGCGGTAGACTGGTTGCCAACCAAGGCTATAGAACCCAATCTGTCCTGTTATTTGGCCCATAACTGGAAGGAAGAGACGGATTAATACCTTTCCCAAGGGTATTTGCGCGTATATGATTGCAACGAATTCAACTGGAATTCGAACTCGGCTCCCCGACTTCTCGTTCCGAGTCGATATCCACTGGACCACAACGCACATTCTGAAATACGATAACTCTTTTCTCGCGACAAAAGGAAGGACTAATATAGCACAAAGCAATTAATTCCCAAAATACATGAAAACATTTTATGTACAACACCAAAGTACTAGAATTCAGTATAAGTGGAAAAAAATACGGCGAAGCGGAAAAAGTTTTTGAGTGACGTGTTTCGTTCTTCAGGACTTCATCAGACCAAACGTATGTTTACTTTGATGCGACTGCACATGCGCACAAAGGAAAGAGAAACGCTAAAAATTTTCAGTTAAAAATTTATTTATTTAAATTTGATATGTGTTTTGTAGATATAATCTGGCCGATTTCATTTTGATTCTGATATATATATATATAGGGAAGAAGGGGGAAAGAAAATAAGACGACGAATTCAAGTGATTGATCTCGCTTTGTCAAATTCCTGAATTCAACCTGAGACTTTTTTCTTTGGTTGAATTCCCATTTGACATATTTTTTTGATTGTTCGATGATCCCTTTTCAAATCCTTAGAAATTTGAAGCGAAGACTTTCCTTTGCTAATTTCTTTGGTTATATAGTTCTTTTCATTCATTGTTAGTTCTTTTTTACGAGCCATAATACTAAATTCTAGTTTTTGCAAATAATCTCTTGACACTGCAAATTGCTATAATTACTGAAAAAATACTAAATATCAATCTGAAATTGAAAATGCGACTTAATTGCTTTCATGCTTACTCGCTATACATAATAGTACAAATTATTTCATTGGATAACACATATCTATGAATTTTACATAAAATCTTTGACAATACCATCTTTTGCATATCATCTCTAGACGCAGTTTATATATCAACCGAATTTATAGGAAATAAAATAAATATTAATTTAAACTAAAGAAAGGATACATATACACATACACACAAACTTACATATATACCTACAAACACACACACACACACACACACACATGGAGCTCTCTTCCTGTATCATTTTTTAATATTAAAAAAATTTTTAATATTAATTAGGATCGGGTTTTTGGAATTTACCTTCCTGCTTTTTTCCCTTGGATTAAAGTATCTGAATTAAAATTAATATATATATATATATATATATATATATATATATATATATATATATATATATATATATATATACCCTTATTTGTAAGAAATAACTTAACATAAGAGATTATGGTAGGTAAAAGTGGAAGGATATTAGAATAGGTAAAATAAGGAATAGGGAAATAATTTAAATGAAAATTTTAGGTCGGGGAAGTATTCGGAAATTTGGAAAATAAACTTAGAATCTGTGATTAGTTCTATCTAAACTAATGGGCTCGGAAAATGTAAATCTTAAAAAGCTTGATCTATATGGTTGTTTTAATACTATAGTGACTAGAAAGAGGGAAGGAACGCTTCCATCAGAAATAGATTCATTTTGGATTACTTTTAGGAAGGTTTTTATATTAAGATTTAAATTGTACAAATTTAGATTTGTGGCGGCATTAGCTTATGAATTCCTTACGTACATTTAAAATTAGATTTTGTTTAGGATACTTTATTATTTTAATTTTTCAACTTAACATTGATTACATTTATCGTAAAAAATTTTGGGGGTGCGGGTTGAACCTATATATATACGGCTGAAAGACTAACGTCCATAAGAGAGATACGTGATAACCGTAGTGACGTGTCTTACGTTACTATTTAGTACTCTTAGAAATTGCGCCCCTCCACTAGGGTGTCAGCCGAATCTGGTCTGTTGTTATGGTGACTTACCCATATGACACATTGAACTCTTCCAAATTATATTTAAGTAGCAGTTCTGATTTGTAGAGCAGAAAGGCAGAGTGAGAGTGGAATCTATTTCTGTATAACTCTGACACCGTGCAGGGAATCGTTCATTGATATATGTTTGTACTACTGTTTTTGCAATATATTTATTTAACACCATTCCGTCTTTGTGCCTTTATTTCTGACCCCAACGAACCACAATAACTTTGATCAGATTTTGAGAAATATGTTCGGCTTAAAATTTTTCTGCACCAACGCTAGGGTTTGGCTACGTATATATATATATATATATATATATATATATATATATATATATATGTGTGTGTGTGTGTGTGTGTGTGTATGTGTTGAATATATATATATATATGTGTTGTGTGTATCTGTATGTGTGTGTGTGTGTGTGTGGAATATATATATAGTGTTGAGTCGTGATAATGTTTAGCGCCAAGGTTGTTGTTTTCCAGTGGCTTTACTGATAAAATGTATTTTGGCAAGCAGGATTTTATCGTAAAGTGCTCAATATCGGAGTGGAGATAGAGTGTTGACAAGTACAAAGAGTTTGTCACTTTAACTAAGCAGGTTTCTGCCGACTTCGAAGTTTCGTGAGAACATCGCTATGGTGTTTTCTCTCACCAGGACTGATTTGCCATTAGTCCCCGTTTTTACTTATTTATATGGAGCATGGCATGATTTTGTGGGAGTGGTCTTATTTGTAATTGGTTGATTTTCTTTTTCTTTACTTTTATTTTCATTATGTTTGACTTATTTTTATTTTTATTTCGTGTTGCTTTTTGTGTATAAAGCAATTCATTCATGCGTACTCTAAAAACAATAAACAATAAAAATAAAAATGAATCAAACACCTACAAAAGAAAAAGAACCAAAATAAAAAAGAAAATCAACGAAACTTCGAAGTCAGCATGAACCTTCCTCGTTAAAGTGATAAACTCTTTGTGCTTATATATATGTGTGTGTGTGTGCGTGTGTGCGTGTGTGTGTGTGTGTATGTGTGTGTGTATGCTTATATGCTTGCATATATGGGTTGCGATGGATGAATTGTTGCCTAAAGTATGTAAAAATGAAAATAATATATTTAAACAGGCATATTTACCAAAAATATCTTGAAACCTTAAAGAATACAGTTATTCATTAAAATCACCATTGGGTTCAACCACGCCTCCAGACGATTTCGAAATCTCCTGCAACTCTTATGGACTGTCTCCTTATTTAAGTTGGTGAATACTGCCATAATCCTTGTTTTCAGTCCATGTTTGGTGTTACAGGGCGTTTTGTTGCTCCCTTTCAATTGCACCCCGCACATAATAATCAAGAAGGTTGCCGTATGAGGGGGGGTTAAGAGGCCAGATGTAAGGGGTGATGTAGTCGCAGAAATTGTCTAAGAGCCATGACTGGTGTCTCCTAATTGTGTGGCATGGTGCAGAGTCCTGTTGCCAGACAAACGATCTTTCAGCGGTCACCCTCTTGACCTAAGGTAGCACTATCTCAACGAGGCACTTGATGTAGGCCTCCGTGTTGAGTCTGAGGCCCTGTGGGAACATAAATAGAGGCATAATGTCGCCATCACTAGTGATCACGCCAAACCCCATGATGTTAACGGGACATAGCCTCCAACTCTTTCCGAATTCTCGACACTGTCCTCAGACTGACACCCAGACACTTTGAAATGTTTGTATGGTAGCTTCAAGCGTGAATGACTAGCAGTACAGCATGTTGTTTCCAAATTTCTGATGGAATGAATTGTGTCATGGTGCTCTAGTTCTTACAGACTCTACTATACTGTGCAGTCTACAAAATCAAAAACAACCCACGCGGATGCGCAACATTTTAAATATGAAATGGTGACAATTTTCTCATCGCACTCCTTCATCATCATCATCATCATCATTTATCCATCACACCCAGATGGTGCATAGAGCAGCAACTTTTTGTTGCTGTTTCTGTAACAAACTGTTTTTTACGTGGCAGGGTTGTTAGCCCTGCACCCAACCCCCAAACCTGGAGGACCAGTAGACCATTCTCGGTCCTTACGTTTACAGCACCTGGTATTCCCAAATGGTCACCCACTTAAGTACTAACCAGGCTCGATGTTTCTTAACTTCGGTGATCGGACGGGAACCGGTGCATTCAACAAGATATAGCCGTAGACCATCGAACCCCCCCCCCCCTACGTATATATAATATGCAGGACAACTCAACACTGCCGACTGACTGCTGGGGAAACTCAGGGCTGAGAGAAATCAATACCAGAAAATCGTAACTTTTTTTTAACCGAATAAAAGTAATTAAAGATTAAACATTAATTAGTGAATATTTTTCTGCAAATAAGGCATTTCAAGGGGCATTATGTAAAACATAACAGTTTTAAAAATTATTTCTAATAAATTAAATTATAATGAAATTTATTCTTTAATTAAGTAAACTTTTTAATAAAGTAACTTTGATCAGATTCTGAGAAAAATGCTAACGATAAAAAATTTTCTGCACCAACACGAGGGTTTGGCTACGTATATATATATATATATATGTGTGTGTGTGTGTGTGTGTGTGTGTGTGTGTGTGTGTGTGTGTGTGTAAAATGTTTATATACATAGTGTAGAGTCGTTATAATGTTTAGAGTTAAGGTTGTTGTTTACTTAGTGGCCTTATCGATACAATGTATTTTGGCAATCAGGTTTTTATCTTAAAGTGCTCGATATCAGTGTGAAGTTAAGGCATTGATAAGGACAAAGAGTTTGTCACTTTAACTGAGCAGGTTCATGCTGACTTCAACGTTTTGTGAGAGCATTGCTATGGCATTTTCGCTCGCCAGGACAAGTTTTTCACTACCCATGAATGCAGAATTTCAGTTTTCCTTTCTAAAACAGCCAAGATGATCCAACCTAATTTCGGGTCAAACAGTCTCATAGATTACTGATTCGCCTCTTGGACTTCCCTTTCTTTTCTCCATAACTAAGAGTTAATGCGCCATAACTGTCTGCTTTTATGTGAAAATCTTTTGGGGGTGGTTACAAAATTTTAATAAAGCTATTAAAAACGGATACATTAAGAGCAATATAACAGAGGTAAAGAGAGCAATAAAGCAAAACAGGAAAACGGAAATTAAAATATTGAACTGATTGCCAATCCAAACTTTTCCGAATAATCAAAGAATAAAGGTATTGGTGTACGTGTCTACAGTAATAGTAAAATAAAGTGGGGATAAATACAAAATTCAATTACAAGATATTTCATATCTGGTCGGGTGATCCTACTATTCATACTCGTCTCGAAAAAAATCCAAAGGAGGATCTGCAACGTAAGTGATCCCGATTTAGTAATTGCAGTTACTTTCTCACTGTCGGGATATGGCTTCCCTCTTTTTTTTTTTTTTTTTTTTTTTACAAATATTTTCACGGTTTCCGCTCTGGTGAGTTTCTTTCCCTTGTGCCCTGACCACATCAATTTACCCGCACTACTAGATTGGCTTCTAGTTCCCACCATTTTACCGTCGAAATAGTTAAATGTAACCGTCACTTCTACTCCAACAGTTTCTTTTCTCGCACTTCCCGCTTGTAGAACTCTCTTCCATATACTTGCTTTCTTGACAGCCACAATTCCCAAAAGTTTAAATGCAACGTCAATTGCCATCTTCTATTCCCCTGATTTCCAACTTTTTTCGACATCCGCTGTACTTTTTTTTTTTTTTTTTTTCTTCAGATAACTCGGAGAGCTCTAGAAGTCCTGCAACAATCTGAACAACATAAGATACGCAGATGATACAGTGCTGATATGCAAACACCGAAACGAAACTATAATACTTCCTACAGAAAGTAGTTTAAAAAAAAAAAAGCAGAAAGAAACGACTACATATAAACTACAAGAAAACTGTTTATTTTCTGTCAATATTCCTCATTTTTTTTTAATCATATCACCCCGAGCAAGGCAGTAATGCCACAGAAGCGTAGGGGGCTACGTAAGAGTGAAAAGATTGGAAAAGAGAGAGCTGGAAACCACATTCTAAACAGGGAACAAGGGATGAGCCTCTTCACCTGTTCAATAGACGTGGGTGGAGTGTGAACAGGGCGATAGTTTTAGTCTATTTACTCCAATCGAAAGAAAAAAAATAAAAGAGTGAAAAGATTGGAAAAGAGAAAGCTGGAAACCACATCCTAAACAGGGAACAAGGGATGAGCCTCTTCACCTGTTCAATAGACGTGGGTGGAGTTTGAACCGGGCGATAGTTTAGTCTATCTACTCCAATTGGGAAAAAAAATAAAAATAAAAATAGAAAAATAAAAGAGTTAAAAGATTGGAAAAGAGAAAGCTGGAAACCACATCCTAAACATCGAACAAGGGATGAGCCTCTTCACCTGTTCAATAGACGTGGGTGGAGTGTGAACCGGGCGATAGTTTAGTCTGTCTACTCCAACTGAAAAAAAAAAGATAAAATAGTTCTTGTTCTAATAATTTTGCACAGTACTATATATCACTCTTTTATTTTTCTATTTTTTTTTTTTTTCCCCAATTGGAGTAGATATACTAAACTATCGCCCGGTTCACACTCCACCCACATCTATTGAACAGGTGAAGAGGCTCTTGTTCCCTGTTTAGGATGTGGTTTCCGGCTCTCTCTCTTCTAATCTTTTCACTCTTACGTAGCCCCCTGCGCTTCTGTGGTGTTACCGCCTTGCTCAGGGTGATATGATTAAAAAAAAAATGAGGAATATTGACAGAAATATGTATATCACACAAAGGGTAGGTAAATACTTTTTTTTAAATAACATTACCTCAAACAAGCAATAATGCCATTAAGATGCAAAAAAATGAAACGGAATGAGAAGAATTTAGTGAGAAGAAAGATTAATAAAAGAACAAGATTCAGGAAGACAGAATATAGCAATTGGCATTGCCTTTACATTTTAGAGGAACCTAGCAAGACCTCCTACAGAAGATAGCTGAAAAAATCAGAAAGAAAGGACTACATATAAACTACAAGAAAACTGAATGCATGGTCATCAGTAAAAAGAGGAGCCCAATATGCCAACTAGATGCTGGGAATACTAAAATCAAACAGGTACAGAAATTTAAATACCTGTGAAGTGTTCTAACAGGGGACGGAAAGTGCAACACTGAGATCCAAAGGCGTATTGGGATGGACAAGGATGCATTCCAGAAGCTGAGTAGAGTATTGAGAGACAGGAAAATACCTGGGAGGTGTTCTAACAGGGAACGGAAAGTGCAACACTGAGATCCGAAGGCGAATTGGGATGGCCAAGGATGCATTCCAGAAGCTGAGTAGAGTATTGAGATACAGGAAAGTACCTGGGAGGTGTTCTAACAGGGAACGGAAAGTGCAACACTGAGATCCAAAGGCATATTGGGATGGACAAGGATGCATTCCAGAAGCTGAGTAGAGTATTGAGAGACAGGAAAATACCTGGGAGGTGTTCTAACAGGGAACGGAAAGTGCAACACTGAGATCCGAAGGCGAATTGGGATGGCCAAGGATGCATTCCAGAAGCTGAGTAGAGTATTGAGAGACAGGAAAATACCTGGGAGGTGTTCTAACAGGGAACGGAAAGTGCAACACTGAGATCCAAAGGCGTATTGGGATGGACAAGGATGCATTCCAGAAGCTGAGTAGAGTATTGAGAGACAGGAAAATACCTGGGAAGTGTTCTAACAGGGAACGGAAAGTGCGACACTGAGATCCGAAGGCGTATTGGGATGACCAAGGATGCATTCCAAAAGCTGAGTAGAGTATTAAAAGACAGGAAAAGTTTGCTGGAAACAAAACAGAAAGTACTGGATTGTTATGCCATTCAATATGTGATGTCTGTCATTCAATAATGCTGGACAATCTCATCAAATATGAAGGAAAGACTTGAAGCAATCGAAATATTGTTCTACAGAAGGATGCTAAGGATGCCAAGGACCAAACATGTGAGTAACGACAAGGCTTTGGAGAGGATGGAAACGAAAATGAAAGTGATATTTAACATCAGGAAAAGACAGCTGAAGTTTTTGGGACATGTAATGAGGAAGGAGGGCTTAGAGAATCTGATGCTCGCAGGTCAGATAGAGGGGAAAGAGAGACAGGGGAAAGCAACGTATAACATATTCGATAGGGTTGACAGCAGTGTTTAGGAGGGTTAACAAAAGAACGAGTGTTAAGATCTACAAGGGATAGGGAGATGTGGAAGGCCTTGATCGCCTACGTCCTGAAGGGGTATGACACAAAGAAAAACCATACCATGGACTGATCCAAGCCTTGTGAGTGAATTTGGGTATACGGATCTCGTTGATGGTTGTGCTAGTTTGAACTCAAAAGTCATAGTGACCAATGGTTTGAGCGCACTGACCTTGTTCAAAATGATGTTCAGACTGGATAACGCGCTCTCTCCCGGAAACTGTAACTAAGGTCCTCTCACCATAGTTGCAGTATAAACCATATGTGGACTCTGTGGGTGTTGAACAAATATAAGTGTGCCTGAGCAGGCATCTACAATGGAAACTAGCTAGCCGCTCCGGTAGACAGATATCCTCGAATAAGAGTGGCCAGCCATTCTATATATATATATATATATATATACATCTGGAAGATTACACAACCTTGGTTTCAAACATTTTGGTATATCTAAAGGTTGAAACCAAAGTTGCATAATCAACTAACTTCCAAAATTAAAATATTTAAAACCTCTACATTATATATGTATTGAGCACTTTTTAATACATCTGTATACTGGTCTAATTCTGACTAATAACTGGCTTATAATAATTGTTATATATATATATATATATATATATATATATATATATATATATTACACAATTATACAGAAATTAGTGAAATTGGTATTAACTGACAAATGTATTTAAATTTATTTGTTCAAAGATTATTTTTAATGGATATTTGTATTTGAGTAGATAGTCTGTTTTTTCTATAATTAAACAGTACATTTTAAATATTCACAGGTATAAGTGCTCGAGAAATCATGTTGGGAAAATATCTTTCTTCCATTTAAACTAATGTTCAAACAAAAAAATTTAAATAAGAAGGTTGGTCCTCTGTGTAGGGCCAGGAAGTTTTTCCTGTCTGAAACAATTCTGCACATATACAAATCTACCATCCACCCATGCATTGAATACTGCTGGTCGGGTGCTCCTACTATCCACCTAGGGGTCCTTGACAAAATTCAATGGAGAATCTGCAATGTGATCGATCCTGACTTGGCAGTTTGGATACAGTTACTTTCTTACCGTTGCAGTGTGGCTTCACTGTGTCTCTTCTACTTTCTGCTCTGATAAACTTAGCTCATTTGTGCCCCCTATATATGAATTTACTCAAGCCACAAGATTAGCAACTAGGTCCCACCTTTTTACTGTGAAACCAATTAGATGTAAATGCAAATTTAACTCCAGCAGCTTCTTATCTCGCACTTGCCGCCTGTGGAATTCCCTTCCATTTACTTTCTTCCCCGACTGCTACAATTGAATATTTAAAATGTAATACCTCTATTTTATTAGAATTATCATCAGAAATTGCTGCCTTGAATATTTAAAACATTACATCTTTATTTTATTAAAATTACGATCAGAAATTGCTACTTCAGATATTTAAAACATTACATCTTTATTTTATTAAAATTACTATCAGAAATTGCTACCTCAGATATTTAAAACATTACATCTTTATTTTATTAGAATTAATATCAGAAATTGCTACCTCAGATATTTAAAACATTACATCTTTATTTTATTAAAGTTACTATCAGAAATTGCTACCTCAGATATTTAAAACATTACATCTTTATTTTATTAAAATTACTATCAGAAATTGCTACCTCAGATATTTAAAACATTACATCTTTATTTTATTAGAATTAATATCAGAAATTGCTACCTCAGATATTTAAAACATTACATCTTATTTTATTAAAATTACTATCAGAAATTGCTACCTCAGATATTTAAAACATTACATCTTTATTTTATTAAAATTACTATCAGAAATTGCTACCTCAGATATTTAAAACATTACATCTTTATTTTATTAAAATTACTATCAGAAATTGCTACCTCAGATATTTAAAACATTACATCTATATTTTATTAAAAATTATCAGAAATTGCTACCTCAGATATTTAAAACATTACATCTTTATTTTATTAAAATTACTATCAGAAATTGCTACTTCAGATATTTAAAACATTACATCTTTATTTTATTAAAATTACTATCAGAAATTGCTACCTCAGATATTTAAAACATTACATCTATATTTTATTAAAATTACTATCAGAAATTGCTACCTCAGATATTTAAAACATTACATCTTTATTTTATTAAAATTACTATCAGAAATTGCTACCTCAGATATTTAAAACATTACATCTTTATTTTATTAAAGTTACTATCAGAAATTGCTACCTCAGATATTTAAAACATTACATCTTTATTTTATTAAAATTATTATCAGAAATTGCTACCTCAGATATTTAAAACATTACATCTTTATTTTATTAGAATTAATATCAGAAATTGCTACCTCAGATATTTAAAACATTACATCTTTATTTTATTAAAATTACTATCAGAAATTGCTACCTCAGATATTTAAAACATTACATCTTTATTTTATTAAAATTACTATCAGAAATTGCTACCTCAAATATTTAAAACATTACATCTTTATTTTATTAAAATTACTATCAGAAATTGCTACCTCAGATATTTAAAACATTACATCTATATTTTATTAAAATTACTATCAGAAATTGCTACCTCAGATATTTAAAACATTACATCTTATTTTATTAAAATTACGACTGTAATTGCTACCTCAGATATTTAAAACATTACATCTTTATTTTATTAAAATTACTATCAGAAATTGCTACCTCAAATATTTAAAACATTACATCTTTATTTTATTAGAATTAATATCAAAAATTTCTACCTCGGATATTTAAAACATTACATCTTTATTTTATTAAAATTACGATCAGAAATTGCTACCTCAGATATTTAAAACATTACATCTTTATTTTATTAAAATTACGATCAGAAATTGCTACCTCAAATATTTAAAACATTACATCTTTATTTTATTAAAATTACTATCAGAAATTGCTACCTCAGATATTTAAAACATTACATCTTTATTTTATTAAAATTACTATCAGAAATTGCTACCTTGGATATTTAAAACATTACATCTTTATTTTATTAAAATTACTATCAGAAATTGCTACCCTCAGATATTTAAAACATTACATCTTTATTTTATTAGAATTAATATCAAAAATTTCTACCTCGGATATTTAAAACATTACATCTTTATTTTATTATTAAAATTACGATCAGAAAATTGCTACCTCAGATATTTAAAACATTACATCCTTATTTTATTAAAATTACGATCAGAAATTGCTACCTCAAATATTTAAAACATTACATCTTTATTTTATTAAAATTACTATCAGAAATTGCTACCTCAGATATTTAAAACATTACATCTTTATTTTATTAAAATTACTATCAGAAATTGCTACCTCAGATATTTAAAACATTACATCTCTATTTTATTAAAATTACTATCAGAAATTGCTACCTCAGATATTTAAAACATTACATCTTTATTTTATTAAAATTACTATCAGAAATTGCTACCTTGGATATTTAAAACATTACATCTTTATTTTATTAAAATTACTATCAGAATTGCTACCTCAAATATTTAAAACATTACATCTTTATTTTATTAAAATTATTATCAGAAATTGCTACCATGAATATTTAAAATATAACGCCTCTATTTTATTAGAATTATCATCAAAAATTGCTACCTCAAATATTTAAAACATTACATCTTTATTTTATTAAAATTACTATCAGAAATTGCTACCTCAGATATTTAAAACATTACATCTTTATTTTGTTAAAATTACTATCAGAAATTGCTACCTCAGATATTTAAAACATTACATCTTTATTTTATTAGAATTAATATCAGAAATTTCTACCTCAGATATTTAAAACATTACATCTTTATTTTATTAAAATTACAATCAGAAATTGCTACCTCAGATATTTAAAACATTACATCTTTATTTTGTTAAAATTACTATCAGAAATTGCTACCTCAGATATTTAAAACATTACATCTTTATTTTATTAAAATTACTATCAGAAATTGCTACCTCAGATATTTAAATCATTACATCTTTATTTAGTAAAATTACTATCAGAAATTACTACCTCAGATATTTAAAACATTACATCTTTATTTTATTAAAATTACGATCAGAAATTGCTACCTCAGATATTTAAAACATTACATCTTTATTTTATTAAAATTACTATCAGAAATTTCTACCTCAGATATTTAAAACATTACATCTTTATTTTATTAAAATTACTATCAGAAATTGCTACCATGAATATTTAAAATATAACACCTCTATTTTATTAAAATTACTATCAGAAATTGCTACCTCAGATATTTAAAACATTACATCTTTATTTTGTTAAAATTATTATCAGAAATTGCTACCATGAATATTTAAAATATAACGCCTCTATTTTATTAGAATTATCATCAGAAATTGCTGCCTTGAATATTTAAAACATTACATCTTTATTTTATTAAAATTATTATCAGAAATTGCTACCATGAATATTTGAAATATAACGCCTCTATTTTATTAGAATTATCATCAGAAATTGCTGCCTTGAATATTTAAAACATTACATCTTTATTTTATTAGAATTAATATCAAAAATTTCTACCTCGGATATTTAAAACATTACATCTTTATTTTATTAAAATTACGATCAGAAATTGCTACCTCAGATATTTAAAACATTACATCTTTATTTTATTAAAATTACTATCAGAAATTGCTACTTCAGATATTTAAAACATTACATCTTTATTTTATTAAAATTATTATCAGAAATTGCTACCATGAATATTTAAAATATAACGCCTCTATTTTATTAGAATTATCATCAGAAATTGCTGCCTTGAATATTTAAAACATTACATCTTTATTTTATTAGAATTAATATCAAAAATTTCTACCTCGGATATTTAAAACATTACATCTTTATTTTATTAAAATTACGATCAGAAATTGCTACCTCAGATATTTAAAACATTACATCTTTATTTTATTAAAATTACTATCAGAAATTGCTACCTCAGATATTTAAAACATTACATCTTTATTTTATTAAAATTACTATCAGAAATTGCTACCTCAGATATTTAAAACATTACATCTATATTTTATTAAAATTACTATCAGAAATTGCTACCTCAGATATTTAAAACATTACATCTTTATTTTATTAAAATTACTATCAGA
The DNA here is from genome assembly GCA_037127315.1 of Ascarosepion bandense. Classification (NCBI taxonomy): domain Eukaryota; kingdom Metazoa; phylum Mollusca; class Cephalopoda; order Sepiida; family Sepiidae; genus Ascarosepion; species Ascarosepion bandense. Next base: position 2,473,728 of record JBBBDQ010000558.1, read on the forward strand.
AATTCCTAACATGAATATTTAAAATATAACGCCTCTATTTTATTAAAATTACTATCAGAAATTGCTACCTCAGATATTTAAAACATTACATCTTTATTTTATTAAAATTACTATCAGAAATTGCTACCTCAGATATTTAAAACATTACATCTTTATTTTATTAAAATTACTATCAGAAATTGCTACCTCAGATATTTAAAACATTACATCTATATTTTATTAAAATTACTATCAGAAATTGCTACCTCAGATATTTAAAACATTACATCTTTATTTTATTAAAATTACTATCAGAAATTCCTAACATGAATATTTAAAATATAACGCCTCTATTTTATTAAAATTACTATCAGAAATTGCTACCTCAGATATTTAAAACATTACATCTTTATTTTATTAAAATTACTATCAGAAATTGCTACCTCAGATATTTAAAACATTACATCTTTATTTTGTTAAAATTACTATCAGAAATTGCTACCTCAGATATTTAAAACATTACATCTTTATTTTATTAAAATTACTATCAGAAATTGCTACTTTGGATATTTAAAACATTACATCTCTATTTTATTTGAATTACTATCAGAAATTGCTCCTTAGTTATTTAAAACATTACACCTCTATTTAATTAGAATTGCCATTAGAAATTGCTATCTTAGATATTTGAACACTTATATAATGCCCATAATTTTTTTAGTGTTACCATTGAAATTTCCAACTTTGGATATTTAAAACCTTATGTTTCTCTTTGGAGTAAATTGTCATTAGAAATTCTTACCAAGAATTTGTAAAATCTTACATCTTCCTTTTATTAAAATTACCATTAAAAAAATGAGATTTTGATGTTTCAGATCTTCAGCTTTTTTTTTTTATTAAAATTATCATGACAAATTGCTACCTTGGATATTTAACATCCGTCTATCCCTGCTATAATGCATTTATTATTCATATTTTTCTATAGACATAACTTACAACTGCTACTGAATGTCTAATATTTATAGATAATCGAATGAAAAAACATTTTCACAACAACTATTATAACACCTGCCACTGCAGTTTAGCTGAAACTCAAGATGTATAAATGGTTACCATTTAAGCCATATAATCCTGGCATCAGTTTCACCTGATGCTTTCTTATTTCCATATTTGAAGTATAATTAAATACTACAATTTTTGAAAATGCAAATTTCACCGAAAATATGTTAGAAAATGTTCAGGTCTTCATCTGAAATCAAGAAAGTATAAACATTAAGCAAAACAATCAAAATATATGGGGCAAAAGAAAACATCAGTTTTAACTGACAAGATGGTATGGGTTAAATAACATCAACACTTGATTTAATAAGTTGATTTGAACTTGTTATTAGTTACACATTATGTAAGACAATTGATGAGGTTGAAGAAATCAAATTTTGTTTCTGATAAAAATAATTTGTACATGAAACAAGTTGTATAGTGTTCATGGTAAAAACACTTCCTTATGACCCTCTTGACATATAAAAAAAAATTATTAATTTAAATACATTTTGTTAAACTATGCTATAACTGAATGCTTGTTTGATCTAATTCAGTCGTTCCTTTCAAATCATGTAATGAAAGTAGTATTGAATGGGCATGCTTTCAGATACTATCATATGAATGTGGATGTCCCTCAAAGCTCTATTCTAGGTCCTACGCTTTTCTGATCTCCATCATTGATCTTCCTGATTTAATCAGAACCCAAGTAGGCATCTATACTGATGACACCACCATTTACTCTTGCCTCGATTAGAAATCTGCCGAGGCTGACAAAGCTGATCTTGGTGTTGATCTTGAAAAGGACCTTCAATCTTTGATGAACTGGGGTAAGAAATGCTTGGTAAATTTTAATGCTTCCAAAACAAAGCTGCTATCCTTTAACCATCATACACAATTGCTCTTACTCCCCATTCGCATGGATCAGGCTAGTCTCCCTGAAAGCAAAACACTGCATCTCTTCAGCTTAACTCTCTCAACTGACCTCAAGCAGAATAGCTATGTCGAATCCATAGCTAAATCTGCTGCTAAGAAGGTAGGGCCAGGAAGTTTTTCTCATCTGAATCCATCTTGCACATATATAAATCTACCATCCACCTGTGCATTGAATACTGCTGTCACATTTGGTCAGGTGCCCTTGCTATTCATCTCAGGGTTCTTGATAAAATCCAATGGAGAATCTGCAATGTGACTGATCCCAACCTGATAGCTCAGCTTCAGTCACTTTTGCACCAACGTAATGTGGCTTCCTTGTGTTTCTTCTACGAATACTTGAAATGCTTCTGCTCCAATAGCTTAGCTCTCTGATGCCCCCTCTGCATGAATTTACTTGAGCTACTAGAATAGCAACTAGGTCCCACCCTTTTACAGTAAAACCAATCAAATGTAACTGGAACTTCTACTCCATCAGCTTCTTTTCTCACACATCCTGCCTGTGGAATTCCCTTCCGTATACTTCCTTCCCTAACAGCTACAATCTCCAAGAATCTAAATGCAATGTCAATTGCCATCTCATATCTCCTTGACTCCCATCCTTTCCCTGCCACCCTCTGTATCTTGTTCTTCTCTTTTCCCACTCTACTCTCATGCAGCCCTCTTCACACCAGTTTTCTCATCATTCTCTTACCCATTCTCTGACACTCCCTGTGACCTGTTCCTCTTTCTCATCACTCTCCTCTTATGTAACCTCTTGTGCACCAGTGGCAGTACTGCCTTGCTTGGAGTGAAATAATTATAAAAAAAAACAAACTACACCTAATGCCTGCACGATGATATTCACAAAAAGCAGTCTTTGAGAAAACTCAAATTTTCTACTGGTAAGTTTCTCCATGTGTAGCACTATCAAAATAAATCAACAACCTAAACACATTTTTTCAACAACCTTTCTCCATTTATATTTTCTCTACACTCCTTCATTGCATCTTTATCTAATATGCTAAATTGGCACAAACAATAATTAAATATTGAAAAAAATTACATATGAAATGTCCTCCTCAGAGAAAAATCAAATTGTCAGAAAATGGAGTTCTGTATTACCTTATGGTAATACAGGTTTTATTATTTCAAAGAAAATATGAAATTATTAATACTCTTATATGAAATCATTATTATTATATGAAATCATTGCATTTATATGAAATTATTCTTATTCTCATATGAAATTATTTTTATTATTATATAAAATTTTTATTATTATTATTATTATATGAAATTATTGATATATGAAATTATTGCTCTTATATAAAATCATTATTATTCTTATATGAAATTATTATTATTATTATTATATGGAATTATTGTTGTTATTATTATTATATGGAATTATTATTTTATAAAATTATTATTACTATGATATGAAATTATTATTATTATTATTATTATTATATGAAAGTATTCTTATTTTCTTATGAAATTATTATTACTTTTATAAAAATTATTACTCTTATATGCAACTATTCTTATTCTTATGTGAAATTATTATTATATGTAATTATTATTACTTTTATATGGAATCATTATTACTCTTATATTAAATTATTATTATTATTCTCATATGATATTATTATTATTATTATTATTATTATTATTATTATGTAAAATTATTACTCTTACATGAAATAAAAATTATTATACAAAATTGTTATTTTCTGTCTGAATTCCTGGGGTGAGGAATCATCATTATTTACACTATTTATATTCAAACTAGTCTCCAATTTTTTTTTTTTCTCACAACATTTCTGCTGTTGTGCATTCAGGCCTTCCTCAGGTGTATATCAATCTGAGTAACCTACAAGAAATTCTGAAATGAACCCTTTATTAAATCAACAGGTGTAGACTGTTCTCATTCTACTCTCTCAAGCTTGGGGATATTGTCTAATTCTTATTTGAAATTAGTACTGTTCAGTTATTTCTCATCCGTTTCTACTGAGTTCAAATATATGCTGTGACTATATCATCTTTATGTGTGCTCAATAAATCTTAATAAAGAAAATGTGCCCTCTGGTAGGATTTTTCAAGTACAGAGACCAGTAGACAAAATAAATACTGTTTAACATAAATGGAATGTCGACTCAAATACGGATCTTCACTAAAAATAAACTTTCAAGTAATAACAATATGTCTATAGAAAATAAAATCTATTAATTCTAAATATATATATATATATATATTCAAAATTGTTTGAGTTTCAGCCCCAGCAGGAAGCAATTGAATGTCTAGCTGTGCTAATGAGCTGTGATATGGCAAAACAGGACTGTATGCAGATGATTATTTATGCTCTCGTCTGTCAATTGAGCACTCTGGGGAAATGATAGATTTTAAAAACAGTAGCTACAGTGCTGCTTATACATTGTCCTTCAGCAATGAATTGAACACTATTGGTTACTGGTGTTTGTTTACATTGCATATATAACACACTAAAGTCTACCTTTCTCTGCCATATACCAATACCTTATGGGTAGAGTCCCCAACTGATGTCAAATTGGTTGATTTTCAATCTCAGCTCAAAGCAATCAGATGTCTAACTGTACTGATGAACTGTGATACAGTGAAACAGGACTGTATGTGGGCGAATATATATATATAAATATACCGTTACAAATTTATAAATATAAATTACTGCTACAAAAGTCTATTCTCAATATGGACACATGAGCGTCTGTGTGTAATGATTTTCGGGAATATTTTTAAGATTAACTGCTGTATCATTTGGGTCTGACAAGCTGCAAGGTCAGCGGCAAAATATGTATTACCCATGAAATTGTAGAATATCGAAAAATTCTTCTAATATATATATAGTGGTCTAAAATTAGGCAGACAGCTTTACAATTTCATATGTATTATCAAGTTCTATACCTTGTACTTTCAAAAACATCTTTAAATAGATATATATATTTTCATGAAACAACATATTTTATCCACAACCTGACATTATTTCTTATTACTAAATACATTATATTTCGTCTACAAGCCTATCCTCATTAGCATTTTTATCTTTTTTTGTAGACAAATCAAATTATATAGATATTTACTTTTGCTTTTACATATGGTTAATAGATAAAAAATAGTTCAAAAGGTTTATCTACTGATCTTATCAGTGCTAAGTAAATTGAATGAATTCATTAACATATTTATATTCTTTACAACAAAAATCATTAATTATTGGCACTAAACAAATATCATCTTCTTTTTCTATGTTCTATGTTCCTTCAGAATGTGGGAAATCATGGCTCTCCACAATTTCCTGTCTTCTGTATCTCTTAGAAAAGGTTGTCTTTTTGCTGTCTCTCCTAATTCCAGCTCTTCGAACCATTTATACAAGCTTGTTAGGTAGGTCTATCACTACTTTCCTCTGTTTCTTTTGCTTTCAATATGTCCTGTGAGTGTCAAATTTTCTTAACCTTCTTTCCTCATTATGAGCACTAGAAATTTCAACTCTCTCTTTCTGATGCTATGTAGGTGTCTTTTTTGTTTCTATTTTCTCTAAAAACTTTGTCATTGCTCAACCCATTGATTTCCGAGCATCCTTCTGTAGAACTATATTTCCATTGCCTCAAGGTTTTTATTCATCTGTGATGAGGTTTTCTAGCAGCCGCTTTCATACAGGAGGACTGGGACATCCCAAAATGGTGTAATGGATAGCAATCTTGTCTTTTGCTAGAACCTGTTACAACTGAGTATTGAAATCAATCCTCAATGGGTGTCCCATACTTTTGGCCTTGTGCCATATCTAAGCGGTGCTTAGAAAATCACCCATACAGGAGAACTGATATTACATGACAGTTCAGAACTTTTTTCTTTGTTTCTATCAAAATATTCCTATTTATTAATACTTTGCTTGGCTTTTGGAAGGCATGTTTCATTATTCCAATGCACTTTCGGATTTTGGTACAGCATTTTTTATTAAAACAATTCCCCAATATTTTACTTGTTGCACTTGCTTGATTTTTGTGTTTCCAATTTGTAATCAGCATCTTGTGTGTTTTTTTTTTTTTACTGACAAGCACAAATTCTGTCTTCTTACAATTGATAGCCTTTTCTTCTTGCTTTTCTCTACTATTTTCTATAGGAGTGCTTATAGTTTCCTATAATTTCCTTTTGTGCCTGCTATCAAAACTGTATCATCTGCATATCTTATATTGTTAAGATTGTGGCCATTAAAAATGAATCCTGGCAGGACTTCTAATTAGCTCAGGACTGTTTCAGTGTAAAGGATCATACATGTTCTATACAGGATTTCTCATCTTTGAGGATATTTGCCTGAATTTTGTAAAAGACACATAAGTTTTAAAAAAAGAAATTAATTTAATAAAAAAATTGACATGAATAATCTTTAGACCTTACTTGATGCATCTATTTAATGAATACACTACAAGCATGTATGACTGCTTCAATACGAAGTCTGAAATGTCAATATGCCCAAATCAGATGATCTTTATCTTTTTTTGGACCTTGTTCTAGTTATGGCAGACTTCAGAGACTTTATAGTATTATGGAGGTGTTGAGTCACTTCCTTCTCAAATATGTCTAACATTCAGGTCTGGAGAGATATGTTTAGGGTAACATGATGTGGATATTGTGATACATTTGCTCTTGGGTTCTCTTGGCATTATAAGATGGTGCAGAGTCTTGTTGGTAGGTGTACAGAATTCCTTTGTTCATTCTCGCTATCCAAGGCCTCACAACCCTCTCAAACACCTCATTATATTCAGCAGTCTTAACCTTTAAGCACCACGAAAAGAAGCAAGGAAGCATGACAGCTCCCTCAGTGCTCACACATTTCATGATCATCACAGTTGCTTTTTGCGCATGACTGTTGGCATGTACTCAGTGTCTCTGCATAACTACCTATCATACCTCCACTGGACCTTGTAGTCCTGCCCAAAATTTTTATCTTCAGAGGAAAAGCAAAGCATTCCAAGCTTTTGGCATTTCAATTTACTCAAAAATTGCTTTGCATGGATTATACAGTTAACTTTTGCCTTTGTAAACACGAATTAGCCTGTTTGCATCCCATAACTTGTTTTGAAGGTCTTTATACATAATTATTCTGAGAGTGTATTTAAACCTCAATCACTTTATCAATAGCATTAATTGACTTCTTATTGATAATTTTCTGTACCTATAAAACAAATTTGGTTGTTCTGATGGTATTAAGACCCTGAACAGGTGTTTTACATTTGGCTACTGCTGTACAATCCCATTCATTGAGACTTTTAATAACAAAGGATTGTATTTACTAAGGTGGTTATCTAATCCCCATTACAGATGCCTGCTCAGGCACATTCATGTTTGTTCAACACCCACAGAGCCCACCTATGGTATATACTGCATCCATGCTGAGCAAACCTTAGTTACAGTTTCTAAAATAGAGCTCATTATCTAGCGTGAACAACAGTCTGAATAAGGCCAGGACACTCAAACCCTTGGTCACGATGACTTGTGACTTCATGCAAGCATAACTATTGATGGTTTGGGTCAACCCATGGAATGGTTTTCAGGCTCTTTCCAAAGGTACCACATGTGGAAATTGTCTCCTTCAGACTGATAACATCATGAAGCTACCTTTTTGATAGATCAACCATGGTGAGATTCGAACCCAGACCACATGGTCAGAAAGCAAACATTATAACCACTCAGCCATGTACGCATCAAAGAATTGAGTAACATTGTCCTAAATATGTTATAATATTAAACATTTGAATATTGCAAAATATTATACCATTACAATATTTAAACTTAAAGGAATTAAATCCTATATATATTTTTCAACTAATAAAATCTCATCGGATGATTTTTTTTATAAAACAGCAAATACTGCCAATATTTTTGTAGATATAGTTTAGACCTACTATGTTTTATTTTGTGACCATTTAGAAAATTGCAATAATAACTTCCTTCATCACTCCCACAAATTTGAAGAAAAGATTTTCGTGAACCAATGTTATAGTATTTTCTAACTAATGAAAATTTTGTATTTAAAAAGTTCACACCACTATGTGAAATAAGATTTTGGATCTCCCTTATGGATATAAAAATAGAAGCATACTGCTTCTTGAGGTTCAAAACAATTTTGGTGGGGGCCAGTTTGATATACACATGCATACACACGCACCCACACACATGCACACAATGGAAGAGATGAGACAGCATCCATAGACTAAGGCCTTGACCAGGCACTGGATTAGGCTGACTGTCATAAAGTAAGTATTTCCAAACATTCATCACACACTGCGATCACTTAATCTAAACTTATTTATAAATGGAACTTTGTTGGTCTGTGTGTTACCTATAGACTCCGAAACGGCTGAACTGATTTTCTTGAAAATTTACTCAGTTGTACTATAAGTGTCTGCAAGTGTTTTTAGCTAGGTTTTGTGTCAAGGTACCCCCGATAAATATCAAAAACCGATAATTGAAAAGATTGGGTTATAGAAGGAGTGGTTCAATTTTAATCAAATTTGATACACTCATAGACAAAGTCATAACAAACAATATTCAGAAGTTTCAAGGTTGCAGTTATTACAATAGTGCAGAAAATTTGAAATTGATACCAGGAAATCAAAATTTGACTTGCATCCATTCATTTTTCTTTCAGTCTACGGTTTCGCTTTAACTGAAAACAACTATTGCTTTTTAAACTTTCATGCCAACGTCCAAAGAGTCTGAGCTCCAAGACCATGGATTAGTTTTAAAGCTTCCATGATACCCGAGCAACGCTGGGCTATACTGCTAGTTACTTTATAAAACAAACTTCACAGGAAAGAAAATTTAACATTTTATTGTTATTGTACATTTCTGAGAAGAAAACATGTTATTTCAACTGATGTTCTTCCTCTGTTTTTCATCCAGAAAATAACCTTTTTTTATGTTTCATTTAAAAGATGTGTTGCTGCTGTATATTTGGAACTCTGACATTCAGATAACAACAAAAACTTGAGTAGATGAATCCCAACAAACTTAAACTTTTCAATTGTTATATTCTGATATTTTCACCATTATAAATGGTATTTTAACTCAGCATATGTTACCGACAATTATTTAGCTCAATGTATTTGAACATTTAAGCCATTATAATATTAAAAATTAGCAACTATTTACTTATACATTTTTATTTTTGTTTTTATTTTATTTTTATATCGATTTGTATTTACTATTTTATTTTATTCGTTTTTATTATTATTATTATTATCTTTTCTATCACTAATCACTGATAATTTCTATTATGAGGAGTTAACATGATTTACATAATATACATGCACACTAGCATCTTCATTTTTGCCATTGTTATCACAACATTTCAGCCTTTGTACCCTCTGGCCTTCATGAGGTGCTTCAAGAGAATTTCAAACTGAACTCTTTATTTCATCTATGGAGATTGTTCTCATTCCACTTCCCATGCCTAGGGATTAATTGTCTGGTAGTTATTTATTACTATTCAGATATTGCTTGCCTCATTTCCACTTATTCCAAGTATCTCTCACCGACACAGTGTGGCTTCCCTGTGTCTCTTTTACAAATACTTTCACGGCTTCTGCTCCAATGAACTTAGCTCACTGGTGCCCCCTATATATGAATTTATTCAAGCCACAAGATTAGCAACTAGGTCTCACCCTTTTAGTGTGAAACCAATAAATTGTAAATGCAAATTCTACTCCAGCAGCTTCTTTTCTCGCACTTCCTGCCTGTGGAATTCCCTTCCGTTTACTTGCTTTCCCAACAGCTACAATCTTCAAGAATTCAAATTTAAAGTCAATAATCATCTCCTATCTCATTAACTTGCATCCTCTCTCTCTCATACTCCTTTCTCTGTCCACTCCATTCTCATCAGTATCCTCATCCTTCTCTTACCCTCTTCCAGACATCACCTGTAACCTGTCACTCTTTCTCATAACTTACCTCCTATGTAACCCCTGCTTAACATTGGCAGTAAAATGCCTTGCTTGGGGGGACACAATTATAAAAATTATATATAATGCCCAGCCTAGGGATATAACTTACAAGTACTATGTTATCAAATTCACTAACCCAACTCTTTAATCTACTAGGCATAATAATAATGTAAAAACTAATGTCTATTTAATAAATTTAAAACTGCTTCTATGCTAAAAACATTAAAATGTGAGGGCAGTTAAACATCAAAAACATTATTACAAGAAAATATTTAATTATCTATTATTATGCTTGTATATTCTCACTTTCATAAAAGTTGTATTGTAATATAGCAATCTAGCCCCCACCCGAAGAAGGTTGATGCAATCGATGATATTTCTCGTCGATGAAGGGTTCAGCGAACGACAGGACAGGTGTTTGAGAAATACATCCTGTCGGCGTCTGGAGCGAATGTCGCAGGATTATGAGTCGGGCTCGTTTGACCTTATTTCCGACAGCGGCGGAAATGACTACGGAAGTAAACAAAACAGGTGTCTCTTGGAATTATGTGGGCGTTGCGTAGGCAAGACAAAACCGGAAGGAAAAGTCCCGGTTCTAGAAGACTATAAAAAGAAATCGACACACAGATTCACTAGCAGAGAACGGCCAGTGGAAGCAGAGAGATACCATAGGCAAGACTTACACTCCCATCGACTCATTCTATGTGTGCTCTCACTCTTCCATTCTCTGTTCCACACAGGCTCGTCGTCAGGAATAGAAATATAATCTTATATTTTTATATATGCGTGTTCTCGTTGTTTGTCGTCGTACAGTGATATATAACAGTATGGTATTCATTAGTTTCGGGAAACTTTGAATCTTCACCCAAAGAGCTATTCCTCAGTTACTGATGGCAGTGCAGCATTTGTAATGGTTGTATAGGCCCACACATGAGTGACCATCTCAATTGTAATTATGAAAATGCTCTCCCCCAATGGCGCCTTGTTGTTTTGTCTTCATCAAGTACACTTCTCCTTGGTGACAAGCCTTCATTTTTGGCCTCCTTGCTCCAGCTGTCAGTGTAAATCACATCTTCAGCATGAGCAATCATTGGCAACTTCTTCCCACCTCTTGATGTCCATGTTCATTGCTCTCATGTCCCTTTTGCAAGCATCCTTGAAGCAAAGATGAGGTTGCCTTCATGCCCTCTTGACGATGGCCAGTTCCCTATACAAAAGGACCTTTGGAATTCTCCCATCTGGCATATGATATACTCCCAAGCCAACAGATCCAGTGTTGTTGGAGAAAGATATATTAAGAATAAAGCAGAGTTTAGCATCTCACAACTTTGGTTTCAAAGATTAATGGTGGCTCTGCAAGAGGGTGTTGAAAAACAGAAAACACTAGATTCCACCTCTATTCAATCAATTTGAAGTTCTTACATCCACAGCAGACAAGGTTGAGTGCTTTGCTTGCAAATTCTCATCCAACCCTACACTTGACTTGTCTGGAGTACCCACACACAATTTCCCACCCAGAACTGAGGCTCAACTGAGTAATATATATATAACCCCATCCCTGGTCTTTAATATAATTTCTGGGCTTGACTCTCATAAGGCAAGTGGGGGTGATAGAATTCTAATCATCAACCCCCAAAAAATGTGCATCTGAACTGGCTCCAGTTCTCTTCAAACTCTATAACTATTGCCTCACTTCTTCTTGTTTTCCTGCTTGTTGGAAGTTTTCCTCTGTAGCTTCTGTTTTTAAGAAATCTAGGGAGCCCTCTGACCCCTCTAATTACCTCCCTATTAGCCTCTTACCTCTTTTTGGCAAGGTATTCAAAGTGGATATCGACTCGGAACGAGAAATCGGAGAGCCGAGTTCGAATTCCAGTTGAATTCATTGCAATCATATACACACAAATACGCTTGGGAAAGGTATTAATCCATCTCTTCCCGCCAGCTATGGGTCAAATAACAGGACAGATTAGGTTCTATAGCCTTAGTTGGCAACCAGTCTACCGTAGAAAGCAATGGCAACCTACTGCGGGATAATCTTCTGCTCAGTCATGTCTCTTTCGAGACATGATCACCCAAGCGTGTATTACGTATGGCACTTAACTGACTGATTCAAAGCTATTATCAATGTTGAAATAGTTTGGCATCTCTTAACCTTCTCTCTGACAAACAGTATGGCTTCCTCTTCACTAGGTCTACTGCTGATATACTAACAACCATTACTGAATATATATACCAAGCTCTTGATAAGAACAGAGAAGCTTGAGCTATTGCTCTTAATATCTTGAAAGCATTTGACAGAGTTTGACATACTGGCTTTCTGGGCAAATTCGAGAGCTATGGTATTTCTGGACAATTGTTCAATTTAACCCAATCATTCCAATCAAATTGTGAAATGAAGGTTGTCTTGAACAGGCATACTTTCAGGCAAATGAAGGTGTCTCTCAAGGCTCTCTCCTAGGTCCTACATTTTTTCTGATCTTCATCAATGATCTTCCTAATGGGATCAGTTTCTAAGTAGGCATCTATGCAGAGGATACCACCATTTACACCTGTCTCAATTAGAAATCTGCCAAGGTTGACACATTAAACCTGGCTGCTGCCCTTTTAAAAGGACCTCCAATCTGTGATTGAATGGGGTAGAAAATGGCTCATATGTTTTAATGCCCCCAAAAAAAAGCTGCTTCCCTTTAGCTACTATAGAGAAATGTTCTTATCTACCATCAGACTGGATGATACTAGGCTCCTAGAGAGCAATATACTTTACCTTCTTGGCTTTACTCTCTCAAATAAAATGACTACATTGAATCCATAGCTTCATCTACTGCTAGGAAGTTTGGGTCACTGTGTCAGGCCAGGAAGTTTTTCTTGTCAGAATCCATTTTGCATATTTATAAATCTACCATTCCATTATGCATTGAATACTGTTACCAAATCTGGTCAGGTGCTCATGCTACTCCTTTAGAGGTTCTCGACAAAATCCAAAAGAGGATCTGCAATATAATCGATCCTGACTTGGCAGTCACTTTCTCACCAATGTGATGTGACTTCTCTCTGTCTTTTCTACAAATATTTTCGTGGCAATTGCTCTGATGAGGTTTTTTTCCTTGAATATCTAACCACATATATTTACTTGTACTACTAGATTGGCATCAGGGTCCCACCTTTTGATGATTGAAATAGTTAAATGTAACCCCCTCTTCTACTCTAATAGTTTCTTTTCTCACACTTTCTGTTTGTGGAATTCCTTTCTATTTCCTTGCTTCCCTGATAGCTACAATCTCCAAAAGTTTAAATACAACATCAATTGCCATCTTCTATCTCATTGATTCCCACCCATCTCTTATCATTTTTTAATATCCCCTGTACTTTGTTTTTTCTCTCACTGTAGCTTCCTGCACACCAGTGGCAGTTCTGCTTTGCTTGGGGTGAAATGATTATAAAAAAGGCTGGGTAACTGGGAATGAGTGAGAACTATGGCATTGGTCACCTGTTCTGACCAACTGATGCTCAGAGTACATCTCAAACATTGAAGATGAAAGGTACTGAGATGCATGGCCGTATCTGACTACTGGGCACACCGGGCATGGGTCCAGCCTAATCCGTGCAATCATAGCATAGCAAAGAAAAATGTCTTTGTCAGAAATCAAACTGAACAATTCACAAAGAAAGAAAGAAAGAAAGAAAGAAAGAAAGAAAAACGAAGAAACATTCGAATGAACGCAGTAAAAATCTGTTTGTTTATTTATTAATCTTGGGAGAAAAGACTGGTTATACTCAGCAAGTCCGAACCTGATTTCCTGCTTTCGTTCACGTTCTGTGCTTAATTTCCATTGGAATAGCCGAAAAAAATCCAAAAAAAATCATAGTTTCTAGAAACGGATGATCATATTGTCAACTAATAAATCCGGGCAATTTTCTCTGTGCCCGGGTTTTTTTTAGCGTCAGCTACTGCCCTGCTAAGAGGTCTTCCCTGTCATGAGTAGATGCTCCAAGTCTCACAACTGTAGAGCATCACACTGACGAGGCATACCTTATAGACTGCAGTTTTGGTATCTGTAGTAAGCTTTCTGTTCTCTCAGACTTTTGAGGTCAGATAAAAGTTAGTTCTGTGAAAAAAAGTTAAGGAAAATAAACTCAGCAGATTATTACCAACAATTATATAGTTTTGATTACTAGAAATCAAAGTGTTCAACAATTTATTTAGATAAAATCAATTAAATAAATTAATATAAAAGTGATATACTTGTTATATACCATATATGGTTGTGAGAGTAACATGTGAAGACGAGAAAGTATTGCCAGTGAGTTGGACAGAAAGGGAGACAAGATATGTTAAAATGAATGATTGTTTGTTTAATGGCATACCAACTCCTTATTAATCATTTAATACTGAAATTTAATTGTCTTGGGAACTTTGAAGTAATAAAAATATTATACATGTTATTCTGTTTTCACAGTTGAATACATGGTAGATGATATTCAGTTTTTTTTTTTTTGTTTTTTTTTGCATATACATGTTTGTGCGGGCATAATTACTGGATGCACTGATATATGTGTTTTATGTTGTAGTTTTGTTGTAATTATATTTTGAAATACAATTTGAAATTCTTTAAGAAATTGTAGGCTATATGGTTTAATGTCAGGAAAGACATTTTTCATGTTGGTTGTTTGATTGGTTGATTTTGTTTGGTGGTATATCAAAACCTCTATGGGTTATTTCATGCAGAAATCTGAATATTTTGAACACAAATTTATGGTTTTCAACTAAATATATTTTGAACACAATTGTATACTTTCGACTGCAGATAAAATAGTCATTTTGCTATAAAATTTATTGTTGATAATTCTACTATAAAATGTATTACTGGTCATTTTACTATAGATATGTATTGCTAGTAATTTCCTTATGCAAAAATGCATTGCTGGTATTTTTACCACAAAAATGTGCTTTCACACTTTCATATTATTTCTTTTTTTATCTGTGGGTTCACTATTTTGCCTGGACCTTAACAGGTGCTGCCACCTTGGGGTAGGGTAGACCTGGGAACAACAGCAATTAAGAAGTGGTTTCCAGCTCATCAAAAACTTCAATCTTCTGATCAGAGATCTTCCTGCCAGATGTAGTTTATAACCATAACTCATATGTTAAAATAAAAATTATCTGTATTGTCACTATAATGAATCATTGTTGAACATC
This sequence comes from Ascarosepion bandense, assembly GCA_037127315.1. Taxonomy (NCBI): domain Eukaryota; kingdom Metazoa; phylum Mollusca; class Cephalopoda; order Sepiida; family Sepiidae; genus Ascarosepion; species Ascarosepion bandense. The sequence continues at coordinate 2,488,833 of JBBBDQ010000558.1, forward strand.
TCCATGTGGGCAAGGGAAGTGACCTGAAAGATAGGAGAGTTAATTGCCTTGCTTTAAAGTAAAGCTTGTGTTAGGTTAGTTGATTGGAAAGGGGTCAATAGTGAATTCTGTGACTACCTACTTACTGCTTTGAATGTCACAGAGCAGGTTTTTTAAGCAGGCAGGGTGGATATATGATGCAGTATTTTTTGCCATGCTTTTGCATTAGTGGCAACATTTATAATTGGCTTCGACATTTAGATTTTATTTTGAGGGATTTGTTTTTTGATGCTCAGAGTTCCTGTGCAGAGAGTGAGTTTTTTTAATTTTTTATTTGGCTTTCATAGCATTCACATCTAATCAGAGGTTTTGGGGAGGCGGGAATCAAAAAGAGGTCTAACACTAAAGCGGAGTATAATGTATTCAATTCAAATATTCCACCCTTCTCAGCCTTAATCCGTTTATTCGCTCTTGGCAGAAAATTATCTGCTCTCTTCCTCAAATATGTTTCATTCATTGAACTCATAAATTCATTTATGGCTTCTTTAATTTGATGCTGATAGTGGAAGTGTGGTGCAAAACAGATAAAAAACTGTAATAACAAGATATAAGGGCAACAGTCCAAATGTGAATAATGATAATTTCTCAACCAAGAAATTCAGGCAGAAAGCAAAATGATCGTGTGACATTCATTTTAAGTGATGACAGTAAATTTACATTGGATGGAATTTATGAATGTAGAGCTACATTGGATGGATGAGATGATGAGGCTAGAGGTTAGGTCTTTCATGAAAAAATAGCAAAATCTACTGCTAAGAAGGTTGGATCACTATATCAATCCAGGATGTTCTTTCCACCTGAATCCATCCTGCATATATACAAGTCAACCATCCGTCCGTGCATGGAGTACTGCTGCCATTTATGGTCAGGTGCCCCTGCCGTTCTCCTCAGTGTTCTTGACAGGCTCCAAAGGAGAGTCTGTAATGTGATAGATACTGATCTGGTGGCTCGACTGCAGCCACTTCCCCATCGTCGAAAGCTGGCCTCCCTTTGTCTGTTCTATAAATACTTTCATGGCTTCTGCTCAGACGAACTTAAGTCACTGATGCCTCCTCAACAGGTGTTTACTCGTGCAACCAGAGTGGCAACTGGGTCCCACCCATTCACAGTCAGGTTAGCCAAATGCAGACAACAATTCTACTCCTGCAGCTTCTTCTCTCGCACTTCCCGCCTGTGGAACTCGCTCCCATATTCTTGCTTTCCTGATGGCTACAACCTCCAGAAATTTAAATGCAAAGTCAATACTCATCTACTACCCTCTGGACTCTAGCTCTCTCCCCACCCCTGTATAACCTTCCCTTTCTCTCCACCTATGTATCTGTCATCGCACCTGCTTTCTCAGCTTTCTATTGTTCCTTTCTAACTAGTTTGTAGTCCTCACTCTTTTCTAATTAATCTTTTTACATTTATGTAGCCCCCTGCACATCAGTGGCGTTTCCGCCTTGCTCGGGGTGAAATGATTAGAAAAAAAAAAAAGTTAAACAAAATAACTTAAGAAAACAATAGTGGGGAGTGAGTAATGTTCTGGACTAGTATTTAAGTCATAGATAGATAGATAGATAGATAGATAGATAGATAGATAGATAGATAGATAGATATGAAGAAAAAAAGATTGATTTTTTTTTAATCATATCACCCCAAGCAAGGCGGTAATGCCACTGATGCACAGGGGCTACTTAACAGTAAAAAGATTGCAAAAGAGAAAGCCAGAAACCACATTCTAAACAAGGAACAAGGGATAAGCCTCATCACCTGTTCAAAAGACATGGGTGGAGTGTGAAAACTAGAGAGAGAGAGAGAGAGAGTGAGAAAGATAAACAGATCATTGGATATGAGCATGGATAGATAGATAGATAACAGGAGAAAAAAGACTGAAATATGAAGATAGATAAATAGTGTTGTGGCAAAATCTTCACCGCTAAATTGTTGTGGCCTGTTTGGGCCAGGAAGAAAGTCACAGAAACAAGAAGGTAAGTTCAAACAGTGTATTAAAATAACAGAACATATATACAAGAAAGAGTGTTAGTAGTCAGCAAAACAGAAGTGTAAGTCCAAACAGTATAGTTACGACTGTCTCTAGACTGTCACACGACTGCCTCACAGCTGCATCCCCGAAAGTCACACAGGTTATTATTCATTGACAGAGGAAGAGTTCATTTCTATAGATAGAGCACCATAACACATAGATAACTAGAGAGAGTGAGCAAGAGAAACAGATCATTGGATGTGAGCATAGATAGATAAATAGCTAGATAGATAGGTAGATAATAAAAGGAAAAAAGACTAGATAGATAGATAGATAGATAGATAGATAGATAGATAGATAGATAGATAGAAAATGAAGAGACTGACATAGATAGATAGATAGATAGATAGATAGATAGATAGATAGATAGATAGATAGATAGATAGATAGTGTAATGTTGAAATGCATAAGCAGGGATAGTTCAGTGAAAATTGAAATAATTGTGAATGAACGCTCAAAAATAGTGCCCCATGAACACCTTTTGTTGGATGCAAACTTATTAAGGTTTATATGGAACTGAAAAGAGATTATTGAAAATAAACTGAAGCATCAAAATACAAACAGAGACAGCTTCTGAGTGAAATTTGTTTAATTATTAGTAGGCAGGAGAGTCAGTGCAAAGAAACTAAGACACATTTAAACAAACTTGGGAGAGGGACATTTGAAAGGTGAGAAAATAGTTAGAAAGAGGAAGATGAAACCAGGAAGTTTATCAACATTCAGAAAGATTTATGGTCAATGGCTTAAGCTGTCCTGTTCAAAAATATATCTGCATTAACCTCATCATCCTGACAGTTCAAACCGGTTGGGAGAGAAGAAAAAGAAATTGAAAAACATTAAAAAATACAACAAACCAAAGATTGCAAATGGATGCTAGAAACTTTGAATATTACTAAACTAAGCATCTCCTCAGAAACACGATACCTACAATTTAAGCTGATAGATTAAATTTTATATTTCTAATAAGCAAAATATTTTTTCTCAATTTCAAAACTAATTTAAATTGACTGGAAAGCGTTTTCTTTTTAAATCAATAAAGTTAGCAGTTTTAGTGCCCTTTTTAGTCATCTGACATGTGTTGCAGTGGGTATTGGCTCGGAACGAGAAACCGGGAAGCTGAGCTCAAAATCCAGTTGAATTCATTGCAATCACTTATGTGCAAATACCCTTGGGAAAGGTATTAATCCATCTCTTCCCTCCAGTTATGGGTTAAATAACAGGACAGATTGGGTTCTATAGCCTTGGCTGGCAACCAGTCTACCGCAGAAAGCAATGGCAACCTACTGCAGGATAATCTTCTGCCCAGTCAGTCATGTCTCTTTCAAGACATGATCGCCCAAGTGTGTTTCATGTATGGCACTTAACTGACTGACTGACATCACAATGTAATTCTCTTTATTAAAATGATCTTTAAAAAATAAAATTTATTTTCTGAAACTCTATTTTAAAGATATTAGCTGATTTAATGTTTAATTAATCTAATTTGAAACAAATATTCATCATCATCATCATCATTTATCCATCACATCCAATGGGGCATAGGGCAGCAACTTTTTGTTGCTGTTTCTGTAACAAACTGTTTTTTACAGGGCTGGGTTGTTAGCCCTGCACCCAACCCCCAAACCTGAAGGACCAGTGGACCATTCTTGGTCCTTACGTTTACGGCACCTGGTATTCCCAAATGGTCTACGACTATATCATGTTGAATACACCGGTTCCCGTTCGAGCACCGAAGTTAAGCAACATCAAGCCTGGTCAGTACTTAAATGTGTGACCATTTGGAGGGAGTCAGATACAAATTTAATTAATTTAAATTTAAAATATTGCAGATATGCATTTTTTAACACAGTAGAAGGTGTATATTTAATGTATAGGTTGACTGACTGAGAGACAGAAGTTTATAAATTGTTTTGCTCTACAGTAAACATAACTGTAAAAATAACTTGAGAAAGATAATGTAAGCATATTTTTATATAATTTTTAACTACCCAGTCATCTTAAAAATTTAGGAAAATATACTCTATAAGCTAATGTTTTATTGAGTTTTACATTCTTTGACTTTAAATTTACTCTACTTATTGATTTTATTTTCTGATAATGTTATGTATGGATGTTAAAATTTCCTATACTAATCTTTGGTTCCCTCACTGACACAAGAAAAACAAGAATTTTAGTCAAAATTTTAAACATTCTGAAAAGGATCAATAACTATAGTTTAATAACTAAAACATTCTTTGGTCTTTCTTCTCAATAATAACATAAAGATTTTGATGATAAAACTTTGTTTTTATTAAAGTTAGGGCAATTTTTATCATGATATGCTCATTTTTAACAAATCTGCCTATACTAAACCTTTTATATACAATGTTTGTATTTATTTTTTCTTATGTATACATTCCTATGGCAAATATTAATTTATAAATTATAAAGAGTTACACTAAGAAATAATAAAATAGAACAATTATAAAAATATAATGCAATAAAAGTTGGAAGGAAGAGTCTTTCTTGCTGAAGATCTTATTAGGCAGAATAAGAGGTCAGCAAAAAATAACTAATAATAAAATAGAACAAAGATTTATAACAATACTAGCAGTATAGCCCGGCGTTGCTCAGGTGTAATGAAAGCTTTAAAACTAATCCATGGTCCTGGAGGTCAAACTCTTTGGACATTGGCATGAAAGACTAAAAAGCAATAGTTGTTTCCAGTTAAAGCGAAACCGTAGACTGAAAGTAAAATGAATGGATGTGAGTCAAAGTTTGATTTCCTGGTATCAATATCAAATAAGTTTTTTTCGTCATGAACTGAATTTTGAAGGCTAAATAATTCCTCTGAGTAAATGGTATCATGACTGAGACTAAGAACTACAATTATACCTACTTAGAGCCAAACCCGAAGCGAAAACTAAAATAAAAGGGCTGAAAAAAATATAGACATACAGGCAGATAAACAGACACACATACAAACATCTTGCCTTTTATATATATATATATATTATCGATTTTCTGCACTATTGTAAGAACTGCAACCTTGAAACTTCTGAATAGTGTTTCTTATGTCTTTGTCTATGAGTGTATCAAATTTGATTAAAATCGGACCATTCCTTCTATAACCCAATTTTATCGATTTTCGATATTTATCACGGGTACCTCAACACAAAACCTAGCTAAGAGCACTCGCAGACGCTTATAGTACAACTGTGTAAATTTTCAAGAAAATTGGTTCAGCCATTTCGGAGTCTATAGGTAACAGACACACACACACAGACAAAGTTCCATTTATAAATCAGTCTAGATAGTGCGATAAAAGTTATGTGATGGATAGGAAATTCATTCTTACCTTATCTGATTTGAAACAATAAGACATTAACAAAATGTAACTACTAAGAAAATAGAACATTTATAATAATATCAGGTAATAAAAGTACATTGCAATGCAGTTGATATAAACTCAGGACAAGAAATCTCAGAGCTGAGTTCAAATTCCAGTTAAACTTACATGCAAATGTTCTTGGAAAAGATATTAATCCGTCTCTTCCCTCCAGCTATGGGTCAAATTATAGAACAGATTGGGTTTTATAGATTTGGTTGGCAACCAGTCTTCTGTACTGCAGAAAGTAATGGCAACCTACTGTATGAAAATCTTCTGCCCAGTCAGTCATGTGTCTTTTGAGACATGTTCATCCCATATGGTACTTGACTGACTAGATATAATATTTGAAAACATAATTAAAGCTTCAACTGGGTATAAAGTGGGGAATCGGTTTTCTGTTGTTTTGACATAATAAACTGATCCCTCACTAATTACTACTCATTAATATAATAATATAATATAATCCATCTCTTCTCCCGCCAGCTTGAATAGCAAGACAGATTGAGTTCTATAGCATTGGTTGGCAACCAGTCTACTGCAGAAAGCAATAGCAATCTACTGTGGGAAAATCTTCTACCAAGTCAGTCATGTCTCTTTCAAGACATGATCACCCAAGTGTGTATCACATATGGCACTTAACTTACTGAATAAAAGTTATCTGTGATGGAAAAATATTTTTGTTCTTAACAACCTCAGCTTATGGTTTAGTTCTTTCTTTATTATTGTGAACTTTGACATAACCACTTACAGAAAGAATTGTATCATCTTTCTGACATATCTGAATAGACAGCATCACTTCTCTTGTGCTTTGGGGTCATTATTAAGTTATTTATTTGCCTCCTCATGAAGTCCAACTTGATATAGTTTAATACACAGAATACCAACGCATTTTTAAAGTAGAGGCAAGCAGAAGTAGATGGCACCCAGTGAGAATCAAACTCACAATAAATGTTCTGTGAGAAGAATTTGATAACTTTATACAGCAACAAGGTATGCATTCAGACACTAACCTCTTCATCTTTGTTGTTGTTATCTATTATCTAAAAGTTTATACTATTAACCATTATAAAGTAATGAGGTATATATTGAGACACATGTCTTCATCTTTGTTGTTATTATTAAAATGTCCATACCATTAACAATTATCCAGTAATGACATATACATTAACACTGACTTCATCGACTTTGTTGTTATTATTAAAATATCCATACCATTAACAATTATCCAGTAATGACATATACATTTACACTGACTTCATCGTCTTTGTTGTTATTATCAAAATATCCATACCATTAACAATTATCCAGTAATGACATATACATTTACACTGACTGCATCATCTTTGTTGTTATTATCAAAATATCCATACCATTAACAATTATCCAGTAATGACATATACATTTACACTGACTGCATCATCTTTGTTGTTATTATTAAAATATCCATACCATTAACAATTATCCAGTAATGACATATACATTTACACTGACTTCATCGTCTTTGTTGTTATTATCAAAATATCCATACCATTAACAATTATCCAGTAATGACATATACATTAACACTGACTTCATCGTCTTTGTTGTTATTATCAAAATATCCATACCATTAACAATTATCCAGTAATGACATATACATTTACACTGACTTCATCATCTTTGTTGTTATTATCAAAATATCCATACCATTAACAATTATCCAGTAATGACATATACATTTACACTGACTTCATCATCTTTGTTGTTATTATCAAAATGTCCATACCATTAACAATTATCCAGTAATGACATATACATTTACACTGACTGCATCATCTTTGTTGTTATTATTAAAATGTTCATAGCATTAATTGCAAATCTTGATGAGTTTCGGGTGAAACACTTCATTCAGCAGTCCTACACAGTGGTGCTTCTAAAACTGTTTCTGGGACTAAATGATATGAATGTCTTCTAGAAACCATTTCTGTACAACAACAACAAAAATAAATGTCTGTGACGGAGTGAGAACTTACAAATTTGGCAATGGAAAGAAACTAAAATTCCTCTTCAGAGAAACTTTATCATGTGTCATTGCCCACATCAATGTCAGTGTTGTAGCTGATGTTGTGGGCTTAGACATTCCACTTTTATTAAGTAAAGATGGCATGGAAAGAGACAAGAAATGATTTTCCCACCTGCTCTAAAGAAGGTCTACGCATCGCATTGAGAATAATGACAGCTGACCATTGGATGTGTAAATCCATAGACATAAAACTGCATTTCTACAGAGTAAACAGGCCAATTGGTTTATATGGATCCTCTGAAAGAAGCTAATGTACTTCCAGATTATATTTGGAAATTCTCTGGATGTGTATATGGCTCGACTGATGCTTCAAGATCCTGGTATCTGACCCTCTAGGATGAATTAATTAAGTTAGAAGTGGTAAGATCTCCTACAGAATGAAGCTGAAGAGAGTGACAAGAAAGGACTACAAATAAACTGCAAGAAAAATGAATGCATGGTCATCAGCAAAAAGAGGAGCCAAAAATGCTAAATACAGGTGAGGGACTCTAAAATCAAGCAGGTACAAAAATTTAAATACCTAGGAAGTGTTCTAACAGAAGATAGAAAGTGCAACACTGAGATTCAAAGGCAAATTGGCATGGCGAAGAAAGCATTCTAGAAGTTGAGTAAAGTATTAAGAAACAGGACAATTTCACTAGAAACAAAGAAGAAAGTACTGAATTACTATGTGATGTCGGTTCTTCAACATGGCAGTGAATGTTGGACAATATCTTCGAAGATGAAGGAAAAACTTGAAGCAGCTGAAATATGGTTCTACTGAAGGATGCTGCGGATATCATGGACCGAGCATGTGAGCAATGATGACGTTTTGGAAAGGATGGAAACAAAAAGGAAATTAATACTGAGCATCAGGAAGAGACAACTAAAGTTCCTGGGACATGCAATGAGGAAGGAGGGCTTGAAAAACCTGATACTAACAGATCAGATAGAGGGAAAAAGAGACAGGGGAAAGCAGCGGATAACATATTTGAAGGACCTGATCAGGTAGATGACAGAACGAGGGTTGCATTGTGCAACAGGAGAAAGCATGCTAAGAGCCACCAGGGATAGGGAGATGTGGAAAGCCATGATCGCCTACTTCCTGAAATGACATGGCACATAAAAGAACAAGAAGAAGAATTTCAAAATATGACCAGGCAATATTTAAATAGCATTTTGGAAAGAAACTGCAGAGTATAATTGCTGCCCATGTTGATTATTTCTGCTTTGCAGAAACAGAATCTTTCCAACCAGAGTTATATACAAAATTCATCGTCCATTTGAAGTCAAATATAAAGAAGTTGCCAAATTTCAATATCTAGGATTAAACATAAAGTAAAACGGGGATAATCTTAAACTAGGACAGAATAAATATGTCAAAAGTCAAAATATATCCCAGCAGAAGTCAGCAGATATTTGAAACACACTATATCTACACCTGAAGTAACAGAGACACAACAGCTGGTTGGTCAACTTCATTGGCTAGACACCCAATCAGGCTTGATCTAAGTTACTATGTTAGTGCATTAAATTCTGTATTAAAACAACAAAAAAAAGTAGAATGTATAAAAGAAGCAAACAAAGTAGTCCAGAAAGCAAAAGAAGAAAAATTCCAGATAGGCATTTCAGATTTAAGAAACGGAGAAGACTTAAAAGTTATTGCCACATTTGATGCCTCTTTTGCCAATTGGACCGATGGTGGGTCACAAGGAGGGTGTATACTCTTTTTTTTTGCAGAAAGTACCAATAGACATATGTCCATTGATTAGCAATCAAAACATATTAGAAAGTCATCGGTAAATGTTCGTTTTAACTCCCGACGACTTTCCCCCTTCCAATTTAACCAAAATAGCATTATCTCTGTGCAAATGTATATGCTGAACTCAAATCAACAATTAGTTATTGAAGAAACTTACCTTTTTTTATCTTAATGTCCATAAAAAAAACGAACTATATTTTGCACTTTTTATCTCCAGTAACTCTCACGAAATCATGTAATTAACTGCAGAATGATGTACTGCGTAGGCAACGAATTTTGGCAGATTTCTGGTCGATTTTCTTCATTTACTGATACATCTGGCGATGTACTTCCTGTCATGAAAGTAATGCGCTATTGTATTTCTACGCTTATTACTGTCATGACAGGAAGTACATTGCCGGAAGTTTCAGTAAATGAAGAAAATCAACCAAAAATTGACAAAAAATTGCTGTCATTCTGCAGTTAGTTACATGACTTTGTGAGAGTTACGGGAGAGAAAAAGTGCAAGATATAGTTTGTTTTTTATGGACTTTCAAAGCAAAAAAGGTAGGTTTCTTCAATAACTAATTGTTGATTTGAGTTCAGCATATACATTTACACAGAAATAATGCTATTTTGAATAAATTTGAAGAGGGAAAGCTGTCGGGAGTTAAAACGAACATTTACCAAGTCATCAAAAGTATTCTAGCAGTCGAAATGTTAGCCATGGTTGACGCAGCAGAAGCATGACTTATTTAAAAGAAATTTTTATTCTAACTGCTGTAACTTGAAAATAATAATGAAAATATAGAAATTATATATAAAACTGACAAATCCTGTCTTGATGATGCATTACATGTAGAATCACATGTATGGGTCACTCAGTAAGACTCAAATTCACTACACAGTAATTATGGATACACAGAGTAGCTTGTTAATCATTATCTTACATCAGTGATTCCCGAACAGTGCAGCGTGCCTTATAGGTGCAGTGAAAGAGAACAGCAGGTGAGGTGGAATGATTGAAAAGCAATCAAAAACACGGAAACAGTTTTTAAAAATTCATATGCCAAAAATAAATATAATTTCAACATTTAAAATATTATGGATTACTTGTAATTACATGCATGAGACACAGTATAAATAGCTATATATAATTATTGACTGATTTTATCTTCGTGAGATTATATCAAGTATTAAGGATATAGTAACTAGGGTCTGCAAATTGAAGGAGAGAGTTATCAATGATAATGTTTTGACTTCAAATTTGTGGTTATCTCCCTTTAACTCACTCTCTCTCTCTCTCTCTCTCTCTCACTGGACCTTCTTTGGTGTAAGGCTGCTTGTCTTTTTTTCACTAGGACTTTCTTTCTCTTGATTCAGTATCTTCAAACATGTATTTTTATCACATAAAATTTGGTATGGCATTTTCATTCTGAAAATTCAGCCCAGAGAAAAAAGTTTGGGAATTCTGCCTTATACTAAGGTGCCCTAAAATACTAAGTTTAGCTTAATTCTGTCAAAAGGTCAAAAGTATGGGTACCTACTAAAGACCAAGCTCAATGGGGAAAAATAGCTTGTAAGTTTCAGTACTACAAAAACCGAGCTACTATCATTTATTTTATCATCCCTGAGCAAACTCCAAGTTTTTGCAGACACAGTGAATGGTTGCACTCTTAACAAGAATTCCTATTTTGAATTTCTGTTGGGACTCAAGTTCTCTCGAGACCTCATCTAGAATATTGCTAAAGAAAACTAGGAAAATGGTCTGCTTGTTCTATCATTCCAGAAAATACCTTACTCCTTCTGCCATGCTTTATTTTTACAAGAGTTAGATTAATTATTTTTCACGCTACAATTCCTTTCTCACAGATGAAACATGACAAGGCCCTTGCTGCTCTATCACTATTCCGATGGAAAGTTTTTAGACGTACATTCCTTAGTTCCAAGAGTTAAGACCCACCATCCCATGTACATTGGTAAGATGTAAGTTCCAACTGAGTAGCTTCTTACTACAAACCACTGCTCTATAAAACAGACTCCCAAGAGGATGCTTCCCAATCACTACAATCTTAACTTGTTCAAATTTGGGGTTAATCATTATCTTCCCCACATATCACCATAAATTGTGCTTCTGTAACTCTCTACCTCGTGTGGCTCTTGGGCCTTAGGTGAACATCACTGTAAAAAAAAAGAAAAGGTAAACATGGAGCATTGCTGCTATATCTGGAACGCAGTTTCACAATCCTCACTTTCCAGGCTTGATGGAGTTCAAAATCCTTTACATGTTCTTGTGAGAGAAGACTTATCCACCACTCTGCAGTCTTTTTCCCATGGACGTAACCTTGCAATGGTGACAGAGTAGTTGTTATCGATCCTGCTTATCCTCTTAATCTTTGCATCCTACCACCTGCTCTTTCATTCATTTCACATGCTTCATTCATAATTACGATTTTCACAGTAATCCTCTAACTTGAGTGGCCATTGAACCTTGTATTGGGTGAATTTTAGTTTTAAAAAAGTAAGCTCTCATTGGGCATACCAAACTTGGGGTCTTGTAACAGACTAAGATAAACAATAGATAGATAGATAGATAGATAGATAATGAACAGGCTGAGATAGATAGATAGATAGATAGATAGATAGATAGATAGATAGATAGATAATGAACAGGCTGAGATAGATAGATAGATAGATAGATAGATAGATAGATAGATAGATAGAAAGAAGTGCTTTGTTATAGATGAGAAGTTATCAATGTTGTCAGTGTTAGAATGCTTGTTCATTGATTGATTTGTTTTTCACAGCTTATCAATCCTTGCAGGTTATTTAAAGGAAGATAATGTTTTTATATTGTAAGAATTTTTTAGTAGATTATAATGATTGACAGATACAAGTCCTACTAATTAATCCATAGCTGAGGGGCAGAAGAGGTGAATTCATACCTTTCCCAAGGGTATTTGCATTTAAGCAATTAAAACAAATCCAACTAGAATTGGAACTTGGCTCTCCAGTTAACAATCCCAAGCCATTATCCATTACACCACCTGCACATCCAAGCTAATGGTATTTCCAAGCGGTTAGCCAACTTAGTACTCATCATTGCTTAACTTAGATGATCATACAAGAACTGGTGTTTCAACATGATATGGTTGTAAGCCTTTTCAAATGTGTGTGTTTTTTTTTCCAGTAAATAGTGTAAGAAAATGTTATAATAGGCAAAAAATATTACATAATTTTGTTCTTGTTTGTCTTAAAAAAAAAAGGAAAAGTAAACACGTTTTCCTCAGAAAATGAATTTAGCTCAACCAAACTTATGCAGAAATATCCAGTATTAATCTAAGGATTTAGTTAGTTTAAAGTCAATAGTCATTTTCATTAACACCTTCTCTCTTGCCTTGATTATCAATTTGTCTTTATGTATATATATATATATATATATATGTGTGTGTGTGTGTGTGTGTGTGTGTGTGTGTGTGTGTGTGTGTGTGCACGTGCGTGCTTGTTGAAGGGATGTGGGGGATAATCAATCTGTCTGTGAGTGTCAGCGGAATAGTGTCTCGCAAGAGGATGGCATGAGCATGCTAGGTAAAAAGAGATGTAAATGACGTCAGAGTTACCAGCTGCCGCCGCCTTTACTACTACTACTACTACTTCGTCTGAAAAGTCCTACTCCCACCGCAGCCAAATATGCAAATGAATCGGAAAGGCGAGCCAGCCAATCAGTGTCGTTCTAAGGTGTGTCACGTGTACCCGGTGAGTCGCTTTCGTTGGGGAAAAAGGCTCTCTAATGTCTGTGTGACAAAGTTACGGTGAAAGGTAAATGTCTTGATTTTATTTACTGAAAACAACAAGCAATAATAATAACAACAATAACAACCACTACTACCTTAAAAAAAGATATATATATGAAAGTATAAACAGCGTGAAGAAGTATGATTGGGGATTTCTTATGTTTATTCAATTGTTTAAGAAATAATTTTGATGAGGCGGGGTAAGGAAGAAAAAAACCATAACAATAATATCGCGAATTGTTTTTTAATTTCTCATCTTACTTTAAAAAGGATTATACTAACGCATTTTAAAATCCGCTATTGTTGTTAAATTTTGTTCTTTTAATATGTAGAACTCTTATATTGCATATATTGTAGGCTTAACGTTAAATGTCATTTTTTCCTCCTGTGCACACGAAAATCTGTATATGAGTTGCGTAAAAAAAAAAAAAAAAAATCTGAAAGCGAAATTAATATTTCTAAACGATAAAAAATACAGCGATCATTCTAACTTAAGTCTTATATTTTTGTTTTAAATTTGTTACCTGCAATCATTTGTTTTTTTATTATCATCAGATGACCAAATTCATCCAGTTTTCATTTTTTTAAATAACTACCCACGTTTTTTTTACGTGTGTTAAAATATTTTAAATAAGTACACACCTGCGCGAATTCCAGTCATACATACATACATATATATATATATCTCCACGCTTGCACCCACACACACACACATTTTATATAATATCTAATATATCTATATATATATATATATATATATATATATATATATATATATATATATTAACAGAATGAAAGAGGAAAGAAGATATTCTCATGGGTGAGTAAATGGAGGAAACAGACACTAGAAATATGGCTGCCAAAATGTTTTGGAGTGATGTTTGTTACAAAAATATTATCAGGTCGGAAGACAATGAACAAACATATTACTTTCTTTTTCTTTATTTTATTTTTATTTTTACTCCTTTATTTTATAATTATCAATATTGTGTTAACTTAATTCTTTTTTTTTTTTACTTTGTATTATTCTACTTATTAATACCGAAAGCAACGATTGGATGTATCTTTCCTTCTTCATCATTGATGTTTACACACGCACGCACGTATAGAGAAATATATATATATATATATATTATATTTTTTAAAATACCGCCAAATAAGGACCGCTTTATTTTAAACCTTTACTACAATTAGAGATTCTTTTTAATTCTTTAAATGTCATTTCTTGATAATAATTGATTCTTACATTTTTTTTAAAAACTTTATACGCAAATAAATTGTATTCACTATTCAAAGTAATTGGGAGAAAATATTCTTGTGTACTTAGTTAAAAGCATGATTCTTACTTGCAATTAAATTTTGATAAACGAAACCACAACAAACAAAAAAAGAACTGCTTTCATTTTTATTGCTTTAGAGTTCTGAATAAATTTTAAGTTGTTAAACTTGTATTCTTTATTGGTGCCGGTTTCTGTTTTTTTTTTTTAAATTTGTATTTTTCTCGGCAATAGATCAAAACTTCTTAGTTTTTTTTGTATAAGCGGTTTTCTTTTGTGACTTTGTCCGTAGACTTTTTAATTTTTTTTTTTTTTTTTTTTTTATTAAACAAAAAAAAAAACTTCCTTTAAAATTCCGGCATATTTTTAATTTTAATATTTTAATCTAAAAATTTAGTTTTTATTCATTTATTTTCTTACAATTTCTTATGACTTTTTTTTTTGCTAGATGTATTTTTAATTTATTTTTATTTGTTGACAGTGATCGCATGTAAAAGAATATATTGGGATATTGAAATTGTCTTTTTTTTTTCTTCTTTTTTTTTGTGTATAAAAATAAAATAAAACTGTTAAAAAGAAAGGAAAGCTAAAAATGTCTTAGAAAAAAAAATAAAAGCAATGCATTATTAAGGTTTGCTTCAGCTTTTGTGTGTAGGCGGAATAATGGTGAATTTTCTTTATTAAGCTATCTTCTTGACCTTTTTTTTTTTCCATTAACATCTTCCGAAACGTAATTTAGAGATTGATAATAACATCCATTCTTTTCTAATTCAAATATGAATTATCATCATTATTTTTTTTTTCTAGGTCACTTAAAAAAAATTAGCTTGTTATTGGTTTCTCATCATAGAAAGAAATTAAAGATTTTTTTTTCAGCTTCTTGGTCATTTGTTTTTGCAAATCATTCACCTTAAAAATGAAGAATTATTATTTTTCTCTTTTTTTTTAATTTTTTTTTTTTTTTATTATACCCGTGGTGATTCTTTCAAATTTATATTAAAACACCTGGATCAATAGCCGATGTATTCATCAGCTGACGATTATTGTGAATAAGTAATTTTTTTATTTTTTTTATAACAACCTTTCTTCTCTAGAGTAGAAATACTTGTTTGTTTTGTTTTTCTTTTCTCTGTTGTTAACATCATCCAGTTCCAATACTGTGTTTAAGAAGAGTAATTCTTGCTTTATTCTCCATTATTCTTGATCTTCGTTCCCGACGCAAAAAATGATAATTACCTTAACAATTTCTTATCTCTTGATTCTTCTCTCTCTCTCTCTCCATTCTTTTTTTTTTTTCTTATCGAAGACAACTGCTTTCTTTCTCTCAGCTTACTCTGGCACAAGGTCACACATGTGGAGTGCTCAGAATCGAACTCGTTAATCTGCTTTAGAAAATCTCTGCTCGAAATCTTTACACAATTTGAATTTCTTTTTCCTCTTCCAGTCTTCACTTAAGCATTTTATTTAAATTCCACCAATTGATTTATTTATATTTTTAAAGACTTGTTTTTATTTATATTCTCAAAGTAAATAAGACATTTTTTTTATTTCTTTGTATTCATACTTTTTGATTTTGTTTTTTGTAAACCCTATTGACTAACATTTTACATCTTTAACCTTAAGTTTTACTTTTAATTCAAATTTCAAAAAATTAATCTTTTGCCATCTCCGTTGAAAAGAAAAGGAGTGTAATAATAAAAATAATTCAATTAAACTTTGATTTAATTAGAATATTAATTAAGCTATGAAATTTATTAAAAATATATTTTATGGGTTTAGAAACAAACAGCAAACAATTTTCTTCTTTTGCTTGATATATTTCTGAAACTGTTTATATATGCGAAAAATGTGATGCCAGTCTCTTATAATTTCTGTTGGCACTGCATACATGCAAAATGATGTAATTCTTGATGCTTGTGCGGAGGAGGCGAAAATAGTAGTAGTAATAGATGGGCTACTAAATAGTCAAAATATTAGTCTTATTAGTAATAATAATCATGGTCATTGTAATGGTGTGCTTAATTAATTAACCTCTTCGCAGACATCGTTTTTTTTGTGTTTTGCAGCAACAATAACTCTAGAGAATACTTTTGGTTTTTTTTTTTTTTTACTTTAAATGTGAATATTTTTTTTTTATACCTTATTGTGTAACATAGTTGCTTTTTATTTTTTTTATGTATTAAAATAGTGGCACATACATATGTTTGTGCGTCCCTGCAAGTCTTGGACTGCCACAGATAAACTGTTCATTTTAAATTCGTTTTCCGCTTTCTTAGTCTTTTTAGTTTGTGATCAAATCTCTCTCGCCTTCCTCTCCCCATCACAAAAAAGGCGAGACATGTTTTTATTTTTTAGCTTTTTTTTCTTCTTACATTCAAATTAACCCCTGTTTATTATTAATATTATTATTATTCATTGTTTTATTGTCTTGTTAGTCTGTCTGGGATGTTATGTTTCTAAAATTATTTTTCTGCATTGTTTTCTCCTTTTCGCCTCTTAAGTTTCTTTTTCCATTGTAGGATTTCAACGCCTCCTTTCGTGGATTTATAATAATAATTATTACTTGAAAATTTAACAACTCGAAATACTTTTTGTCTGGTGGAAACAATCGAGTTATATATATATATATAATCTTGTATTTTATTCAACTATACGACTGGTCTTTCTTTGACATGAGAAAAAATTCATTATGGCTTCGGTTCAATATCCTTCTGTTGTCCACATTTTTAATTTGATATTTTTGTCTGTTATCTTTCATTTATTTCAATGGATGACAAATAATCGCACTATTGAATTTTAATGTTTCAGTTGATGTTGTCTTGGATGTTGCAGATCTTTACAACAATGGATGATGTATCTGCTAGTCGAAGAAGCATTTTGAGATCCATTTTTCATTGATCTCAACTAATCTCAACCAAATCGATTTTATTTTTACATCTCAGTTGCAATATAATCACTAAAAATTCTTACCATCGTTATTTATTGGTAATTTAAATGTCGAGGCTTTTTTCTGGTAGAAATTAATTTGATATTTTTTAGTAATTTATGATTATGATCAGACAAGCAATTCCCCTGTGATTCGATGGTAATTCTATATTATATTCAAGTTCTTATTTATATACATTACTTTAAGAATTTACCCTCTTGTCTAAAATAATATTGGTGGCATGCAATTTTTATTTTTTACTAATCTGCAATAGTACATAAAAATATATATATATAAAATTATACATTGCCAAAATTACTATTCTGAGAATTTTTTTTGTTTGAAGCAAAATTTAGGTCCTATACATGTTTTTGTTTGTAAATGACCCTCCAGCCCACATTAACTTAGATCGCGTGCACATTGGTAATGACTTATTTAGCTCATTGTAAAACTCCTGCCTGCATTTACTAAAGTAGATAGCATGTGGAAGTAGGTCAAGACGTGTGTTTATTTAGTTCCACTTGACTTGCAAGTGAGGTGATGTCTTCTTACTCTTTGAAAAGACTTTCTTGTTCATCAGACATTGTGAAAAAAACTCTTTTAAACCCTCATTTTAAGATATCATAAAAATGTTTTGTTTGCTTTTTCTCTGTAATATTTTTTTTTTTTTTTGTTACGATTTTGGAAAGGAAAAAAATTATGTAAATGTTTTATTTTTAATAGCTTTTAATATTATGTAAAAAGAAAAACTAGATAAATAACCATATTACTCACTGATATTTAGTGTCTATTGAGAACAGTTTAATTTCATGTACAATTCAATATTCTTGTCTAGACTCTGACAAGCAAACCTCGAAGGCACTATTTGATAAGTATTGTGAATGTCTTTATATTTTTGATGATCACGATTATTGCTTTAGATATCTTTTGAATGCTTTGACAAAATTCTGTTCACCTTGATATATTAAATTGCATTATTTTACATATATAAATAGGTATCATTATTATTGCTATTTTTTATAATTCAATATAAAGTTGGGATTTACCAGAAATGTCCAACCTTCTATATTCTGTATATCAGTTTTTCTACAAAGTTTAGATGTTCTATTCTTGATAAATCATAATTACATTTAGCATTCTTATATAATTTAATATAGAAACAAGATGGGCATTAATAAGACTTTTTGAGCCTTTTGATTTTGTCAAATTTAAATGTTTGACTTTAATTAGTTACTGAGAACAGCAGACTTCTTTAAATTTTGTTAACCTGTCCTGTCTGGTTTTGGTTTTAATCAGCTGAAAATGTTTTTACATATGTCTATAATTCTGAAACAAATACTTTTGAACAAATTTTCTTAGTTTGGAAAACGTTAATGTGTTAATGATTGCCAAAAGTTAATGCCAGACAAATTTAGAGAAGGTCATCAAATTTTCAATAATGGATTTAGTCACAAGTCAATTTTAACCAACTCCTTATCTTTTTTTTTTTTTATTCACTAAGTGAAAATAGGTGATATTCAAGAATGTAATCTTTTCATTTTATCATTGTTCCTTGAATTCAAGTTTGCTATCATTTTTCTACCTTTTCTATTGTGATGGATAACTGAATTTTTCAAGGTATAAAGCGGCAAATATTCACAAAGAGGGAAAAAAGGTATGGCTTTGGAGCATACAAATATCAATTGTAAACTAATTAGCAAAAATCACTGGGATGTAATGTCACATTTAATTATGAAATTCACCATGAATTGGTCATTCCCAAGATAAATAGTTTTTACTCTAATGCATTCATCACTTGTATTTTGTTATTAATATCAAGTTTCTATGCCTTGCCTACACCTTGTTTGTGGTTTTGCTGTTTGGAATGATTTTATGTAATCTATTCATTCAGTAGGATTTGAATGAAAATTGATAAGTTTTTAATCCAAAATCTGCTTTATATTTTATTTTCTGTCTCCATCTATTCCACATACCCATGCTGTATGGTTTTTGCAGTGTTTTTCTATGATAAAAAAAAGATAATAATGAATATTTGTTTCAGCTTCTTCTGATCATTCACTTAGATATTTAGTTCAAACTGAGAAAATTGGTTTTGGTGCTGCTAAACTTATTTTCAGAGTCCCTCTCCACTTTTCCTTTTAATCTCTCAACAAATGTTTAAACTAAGATCCAGACTGTTATTGATGACACTTCCTTCTTCAGAGCATTAATGTCTATTTGTAATTATGAAAATGACCTTCAGCAGTTGAATCTTATTACAATAATATAACCCTTGCTTTTACTTGATTAAGAAAGAATGCCCCTATCTAAATGGAGCAAATTCCCTGTGGAGGTTCTATTCATCTTTCTACCTGTTTGTGGAACAATGTTTTGATATGTCTAAATCGCAGGTTTGTAGAAGATGAGTACAAACCAATAATTGATGGCATGATAACACTTGCTTATTTAACACTGATATTCTGAGATCTCTGGAAAGGTAATAATATCATTATCAGGCTGTTAATGCATAGAAAATACCTTTTTAATATTTACTTAGCTTAGTAAGGTATAAGTTGTGTGAAAATAAAACTTTCAAGAATTATTTAAATAGTGGTCTATGGCAAGTTTTTTTCCAAAGACTTCAGATTTTTTGACAAAATATTTTAAAAAATTTTCTGTTATTTCCTGATATATTAAAACAGTCTTACTCTCAATGTATACAAGGTCTCTTCTGGAAAGTATCCAGCCATATAATATTAGCAAAAAATACCTATGGCAATGGTATCTTTTAAAATACTCCCTTTGGACCTTGCAGGATTATCTTAATGTCTCTTCTGCTTTTCAAAACAGTGTGCAAGATCCTCTTTTGGGATTGCCTTCTGTTACGACCTCATTCTTCTTGATCTATTTCAAACAACACTTATTATAGCTTTGGGAAAAGCCAGAAGTTGAAGAAACCAATAGTGGTGTTGACAGACATGCAGTATTTTGCCAAAACAAGATGTGAAGAATTGATTTGCTTGGTCCTACTATATGCAAGCTTGTTCAGGAGTCTCTTGATGCATGCACATTAAGATTCTTTCTGATCAGTTGCCAAGTTCCATCATGGCAGACACATCTGGTTTTTAAGATATTCAAAACTTGTATGCAATTTGAACAAACTTTGTATACAAGGTCACCTGCATCATCATTATCATTTAACGTCCGTTTCCATGCTAGCATGGATTTGATAGGGTTTTCTTGATCACTCTTTTCCAGGCTGCCCGATTTTGTATAAGGGCTGGCTGTAATCTCGACCTCCATGTTTTAAACAAAATGGATGTTCACACATCAAAAATCACGAATAATAGAGTAATGGAAATTATATTTATTGAAAGATAACATCTTAGGATCTGCCACAATTTAGTCTCAAACATAAACCAAAAATGTCCAGAGGAACCCTAGAGTACATGCTCCTGACGTCTGCTGTTCAGGCACTGTTGAAAGTCATGCAAAGTTGTTAATACATGAACATTCATCTTGGGTGATTGCTTGAATCTTCTCAGTGATGGTTGCCTTCAATACACAAATTGTGTTAGGGTTGCCTTGATAGATGTTGTCCTCAAGGGGTTTTTAGGTCAGGTGATTGAGGTGCCTGTTCCACTTTAGCTTTTGCAGCTGATGAGATGCTCCCCAAATTTTTCATGTTATCATGGAATATAACACACTTTTGTCACTGTATTACCCTGACCATATGCTTCAAAATGGCAACCACTCTTTGAATGCAGAGGGCATCCAATGACTGAGTGTTCTTGCTTCTCCAAAACACCCAGTTGAGGAAGTGGACCATTAAAAAATCAGACCTCATTCAACAATTCCTTGTCATCATCAATCTTTTGCAAAAACCACTGGCACATGGCTATCCTCTTCTCCATATCAGTCTCGATCAGTTTGTTCTTGATCTGAATCTGGTAGGGATAAAGTTTGAGATCCTTAATCAGACTCTGTGAAACAAAAGATACAGAGATTCCAAGTTCTCGGTTACTCTGTCACAAAGATCTGGCCAACTGATTCTTGGGTGTTAGGATTGTTATTGAAGGCCCAGATGGTGAGGAACCTGTTGCCCTATAAGCATCATAAGTGCCATGAGCTTTAAAGTTCTTGACCAACTTGAAAATCTGACTCCTGTTTAGAAATGTGTTGAAATTGAACTTCCTTCTGTATCTTGCTTGAACAATCTTGAAAGATTTAATTTCATAATGTCTTCAAACGAAAGATTTCCATCATCCAAGGCATGATTTTGCTATATTTTGTTGAATATATCAATGTTAACTATTTTCTTGTAATAACTGGAAAGAGAATAAAGTCAACACGGAAGATCTGAGAGGCTGCTTCTTTGTACAAGGTGTTTTACAATAGTGTAAACAATGTAAGATAGACTAAGCTATCACCCGGTTCACACTCCATCCACGTCTATTGAACAGGTGAAGAGGCTCATCACTTGCTCCCTGTTTAGGATGTGGTTTCTGGCTTTCTCTTTTCCAATCTTTTTACTCCCCCCCCCTTGTGCATCAGTGGTGTTACCGCCTTGTTTGGGGTGATATGATTAAAAAAAAAAAAAATCTGCTTTATATATGTCAATATAGCTTTACATTTTGCTATTAACGCCTATCAATTACATTTGAATATTTCTCCAAATGCACTGTTAAAATCTGTTTTTCATCATGTCTAGTTTCTCTTGATTCTTCCATGCATTAAAGCATAAATTATTGATGTATACTAGGACATTTTAATAATGTATTTTCTATATACTGATTGTCAAAGAAAAATCTTACAAATTTGATTTTTAGAATGAATATATAAGTACTTGACTACGAATATATTCTATAGTATATTATATAATAGTGTGTCCTCCCACTCCTAACAAAACCTCCCGTATATCATAGAATAAAAATCATGGTTTGTGTGATATGTTTAAACTGTTCTCTTGAATATGGTTTGAATTTTAGTTTTTTCCTAAACATCATATGAATAAGTTGTCTTATGTGCTTGTGTACAGAGAAGGGAACTAAAATTAATTCTTACCTTCTTAAATATGTAACCAAATCATGTGTACGCATATACCACTATGCTGATTAAAGAAAAATAAGCTAAGAGAATAATTTATAAAGATGTTAGCAGTATCTCTAGTGCTTATTTATTGAAGGGTCAGAGCAGCTCATATATATATATATATATATATATATATTATTATATATGTAAAGTGAGCTTACATGAAATAGTTTTATGAATTATGATTGACTGTTGGATGTTAACTTGTGATGCTTTTCTTATAAAGAGCTTTCTTTCTTGAATGTTCAGATTTAATGCTAAGTCTGAAATGCAGGAGATTTTCCATGTTTATATAATATGAGTGGGCCTGTGCTGTCAAAATATTTGCATCGATATGCCATTTAAAATGACGGCAACATATATATTGATATACCTACTATTGAGTCTCTTACATTAAGACATAAGAAAAAAAAAAATCTAAACCCCCTGAGCATGGCAGGAGGGATAAAAAGGATATGTATCCTTGACTACTCAATAACATAATTATTGTAAAAAAATAAAATAAGGCACTGTTAAAGAGCAAACATGTGGCAAGAGCTTTCATAATTGGCAGTAATGGGAATGAACTGAGCCAACACTACTTTGCCTTTGTCTCTCTCTCTCTCTCTCTCTCTCTCTCTCTCTCTCTCTCTCACTCTCCATGAGTGTCAGATGAGGGATATATATCTATATCTATATATACACACACACACACACACACACACACGTCTCTCACTCTCACTGATGACTTTGAAAGTAATGCTGGATACTCATTATTTTAGCTCATGTTAATGGCATGTCAGTAGAGGTTGGTCCTTTCCTAAGTAACCCATAATTGTTTGCCTTGTTACAGTTAGTCACTCAGTAGCGCTCTGGCAAAATATTTGACATGAAAGTGTTTGTAGATGTCTTATTTCTCCATATGGAAAAATTGCACTTACTGACCAAACATTGGATGTGATCACAGTTAGGCAGTGGGTGGTATCACAAGCTATGATTACAAGTTTAGCATGTTGTTCATCCCCTGGTGAAAATGTAGGGACAAGCGTGGTGACTGGAAAAAGAGTGTAGCTAAAACCTTGCTGTCTTTATTTTACTCAAGCAACCAAAAGAAAGTCTAACAAATGAAATCTTGGCAATATGACAGTTTTCTTAAAAATTATACAAATTGATTTAGAGAGACTATGTATAGGAAATGCAATGTCTTTATTTTTTTTTTATATGGCAATGTCATATTAAGCTAAATATGTGGGCTGTATAAGGGATAGCAGCTCAGAATCAAGTTTGAATTCCAGTTGAACTTTTTTTTTTTTACATTCACATTTGTACAAATAACATTGGAAAAGGTATGAACCTATCTTTTTTTTTTTTTTGTTTTTTTGTTTTTTGGTTATGGTTAAATATGCAAATTGTTCTCTTCAATATTGGTTGGCAATCAGTTTAGAAGTAGAACTCTGGATTTAAAACTGTATGTAACCATGAAATGAATGAAAGGAGTTTACATTGACTCTATGACCCTGACTGCAGTCGTTTAATTAAGAAAAAAATGGAAAATTCTCCAATTTCATTCATTCCCAATGTAGTGGCAAATGCCATAGCTGAATTCATATGAATTCAGATGTTGGAATTACTTTTTCTGCTTATTTTGGAACATATGAGCAAATTTACAGAAAAAAAATGCAGCTACTGGAAAGATGAGAAAAAAATCAAGACATTTGTTGAGAAAATTAGTACCAGTAGAATATGAAAATTTTGTAATACTGGAGGGAAAAAAAAAAGAAGAAATTTGCTTTGGAGATATGTTAAATACTTGGATTGAAATTTTTAGCATCAAAAGTTTATTCAATACTCAGAAGTGTATGAATCTGACAAAAAAGACAGATTTTGTCATGTATGATGAAATCTTTAACAAGGAGTGTGAAAGTTTCAAATTAAATGAGCTGATTCCAGATATGTTTAAAGGGTTAATTTTCATTCAATGATTAACAGCGAAAAAAGATGCAGCAATACATGCTAGAATCCCAACAAAACTGGAACTGAATCAAAAACTAACACTCCAAGGAATATCTAACAAATGTCAGATACCTAAATCTGGGACACTATACAGAGGAAATTGAAGAAAAAGAATGCACATATATACAATCCAAAAAGAAATGAGGAAGAAAAAACTGTAAAACTAAAACAAGGAAAAGTTCTCACAGGAAAAAAAAAAATTTCTACACAGCATTGATACAGAAAAAAGTATTACACAAATTTCCTTTGGTTTTCTGTGTGTGAAAATTAATAATGTTGATATAAAAATGCAACTAGACACTGATAGTAATATCACAATCTATGAAGTCACATGGAAAGTAAATGAAATGCTTTTATTAGAAAGAACACTGAAAATCACACATGGCATGTCTGGTAAAAAAATTATTTGTTATTGGTGAAATAACTTTCAGCATTTCATTTCATACCAAGTGTGTAAAAGCTAAGGCTTATATGTTAAAAAATACTACAGACTTATTTGATACTGACTGGATGTATTTATTTGGGATTTACCTATATTTATTGCAAAAATATAAATGGACAAGTGATCAGTTTACAAAAACAATGTGAACACTTCAAGACAGAATTGAACAAAAATGTTTTTGGGATGTTCTGTGGGATATCAAAGCAAAATTTCAAGTGAAAGGAGGATCGATACCAGTATTTAAACTGAAAAGTAGTGTACCATTCACCACAGCCTTGGATCAAGTCAACAAAGAATTAGACAGACCTGAAAAAATTGGTCATTCAAAATAAACAGCACCAGAAGTGTAAAAAATAAATAATAAAGTTCATATTTGCTGATTTTTCAACTGGATTAAACAAATGTTTAGAATACAAAGTCCAGAGGCAAAATTTTTTAAAGCTGGATCTTTGAGGCATATTTGAAAAGACAAGTTGAAGAAGAATGTTTAGAGTTAATAGCAATATGCACAATGGATTTTATAAGATCTTCCAACTTTTAAAAAAGTCCTAAAGTGGAATTGGGCTTATGAGTGTCAAAAAGCATTTGAAAAAATCGAGAAAATACTAACGTCGGGTTTATCATCAGCGTACCACAATCCAAAAGTAGAAATCATATTGGCTTCAGATGCTTTTGACTTTGGTATAGGAGCAGTAATTCTATATAAATATGATGGTAACATGAAAGCTGTCACATGTGCTACTACATACTAGGGAAAAAAAAATTACATCCAGCAGACATCAGGGAATTTTGAGGACAAAATCTCTTATGTAAAACTATGTATACTGGACCAAAATAGATTAAGACATTGAAAAAGTAGAAAAGCCTGCAGAGGTTGTGTTCTGCTAGCAAAGTTACCTACAATGAAAATACAACCTTGGCCAAAGACATGCTCTGGTAATGACTGCACATCAATTTTGCAGGTCCAATAAATGGATTGCATTATCTGGTGGCAGTGGATATCTTCACTAAGTGGCCTGAAATTTGTAAGTGCAAAAAACCAACTTCCATAGTGGATTTTTTTACATGAACTGCTTTCAAGATATGCCATTCCAGATGTCGTCTCAGATAATGGTACACAATTCACTGCTTAAGAATTTGAAGAATGTTCATGTTTGAATATATTACTACTCTGCTTTGTCACCCAAGTTCAAACAGACAAGCTGAATGGTTTGTGGGTACTTTTAAGAGATCTTTGAAAGAAGCAAGTAATGGAAAAAATGAATGAAGACACAATACAAAAATTCTTGAGTATACCATATAATGCCAAATCCCAATACACCAGCAGAACTGATGTTCACAAGAAAAATTAAATTATTGTTACCAAGTCAAAAAGAATAACTGATAACAAAAAGGAAACAAAACTTTTCAAAGTTGGTGAAAAAGAGTTTTTCAGAGTATATAAAAATGGAAAAGAAATGTGGAATGACTGCGTAATAATGTCATGAATAGGAAAAATAATTTATATGGTGAAAGTGGGGAAAGTTATTGGAATCACTTAAGTTTTATTGAAGAAAGGACTGCCAAAAAAAGGAAGAACTCCTGCAAATTCCATATGAGATTTTTAATGTACCAACACCCCAAGAATTCTTTGAATGTACAAGCATGAATACCAGAAAAAGAAAACGTGTGGAAAAACTAGTGGTTGACCCGAAAATTAAGAAAGACAATGACAAACTCACCAGAAAGAGGGATTGAATATTAAGAAATAGAATAAGATATTTAAGAAAATAAAAACTCCCAAAAGCGAGAGTGGTTGTAGAGTAAATAAGACCTTTTCCAGTAACACAAATGAGGCAAGTTACCTTCAATGAAGAACTCGGTTCCAAGAGAGTTCTGATAGTGTTCAAGTATTGGTGTCGGCTGAAACATAATACAGGATGCGATGGGTAAACTGTCGCCAGTATATATTTATTCCACATATGTCATTGTTTATTTTGTTGTCTACACAGTATAGTAGGGTTAGTTGGGCACTATCTGTGAGAAAAGGTGCACAAGGACACTATTCACTCAACCAGAAATTTGGAAACATGTTGTACTTCTTGGCATTTGTGCCAGGAGCTTCGATGTGAATATTTCAGAGTGTTTTAGTGTCAATCTGAGGACTGTGCAGAGGAGTCAGAATGAATTCAATGAGTCTAATAGTAATTACAAAGGTACAGGAGCTGGAAAACTCTGATAAAAAAAGAAGTCCTGAATTTGTTGGTGAGAGCCTCAAACTCGGAGACCTACATGAAGTTTCTTAAGGAGGCAGTGCTACCCTGGGTCCAGAGGATGGCTGCTGGAAGATAACAGGACTCTGCACCATGCCACACAAGCAGACAAATCTGGTCATGGCTGTCAAACAATTTCTGCGACCTCATCACCTTTTACATCTGGCCACCTAACTCCCTAGGCTGTAGATTCCGAAGTCAACTGGAGGTCATGATTAAAGCCAATTGCGATTTTATTGAATAAATTTACTCTTTAGTATTTCAAGATATTTTTGTGAAATTTTAGCAGATATTAAAATGAGATGCAAGTGTTGTTTTCATTTTGGTGTAATTTAGACTATTTATCCATCGCACCATATATTATGACTGTTAGTTGCAAATTATAACAAGTATGTCTTCTTACCAGATTAATTCAATCACTACAATTAGCTGGACATCCTTCCAGAGTTTAGTATCTGTGAGCATAATGTTTACAGAAGGTATGCAGATGATTCTGTGATGATGACAATTATCAAAAGAAAACGAGAGGACTTATGATAAGAAAGAACTAACCATAAGCCAATGTATAGTCCTCAGCAAAAGGAATAAAACCTGACACTAGCTATGAATTGAAGATGTCAAAATCAAACTAATACAGAAGCTCAAATGTCTGGGAAGTGTATTAACAGAGAATGGAAACTGTAACAAAACTTGAAGGTGCATTGGAATAGCAAAAAATATTTGTAAAATCTAAAAGAGAATACTGAATTATGTAATGTAAAGCTTCCTGTAAATGCTGGACAACTTTGTCACAAATAAGAGACTTGAAGAGGGTTTGTTTTTCTATAAATCAGTTAATTTTTTTTTCTCTAAAAAAAACTTCCAAATGCAAATTAATATAATTATTTTTTATTCTTTTTGTTTGTAAACAAGTCTTCAGCCAAACACTATTCTGAAGCATCTCCAGTTGTGTTGTCTTTACAAATAATTATATTTCAATCTTCCCCATTCATCAAACAGAATTTGATGATGAAATTTTTCACCCCCCTCCACTTCAATTGTTAATTTTCTCCTAAAATCTTTTTTTATACTTACAAATTAATGACTACCATTGATGCTGCCAAATAGTAAATCTCTAATTAGTGAAAATCTACAGAATTATATATATATATATATATATATATATATTCACACATTCTGTGAATGTATTGTGAAATTATACCAGTAGATAGAATATGCAGTAATACAGTGTAATCTGCAAACTTATTATCACATCTCCCCTGGGTGATAATGAATTACTTGTTGATCTGTTCTCTTACTTATATATATATATATATATATATATATATAAAAGATCCTGTTATTGTGACTTTTGAAACCACCTCTAACACTAACATCAGATTGGTTATTGATTGAGAACAAGTTTTGTGTTAATCAAATGTTATTTATTGGCTTTCGTTTAGAACATTCTTCTTTTATTTACTCTCTAATTAACATTTACTGTTTGATTCTGTTTTATTTATGAAGTTATATCCTTGTTTTTAATCCAATCAGTTTTGACTAAAGTTTTAGATTTGTTTTATTTTTCTTCTCTTGATGCCCTGTTGAAAACAAAATCCTTAATGAATGCTTGATTGTTTCTCTCTCTGGTTCTGTTCTTAAATACATAAACATCTAAAAAGCCAAACTGACAATGATTTTGAAGCCTCAATCTAACCAGATATCTATGCCAAGCATAAAACTTTCTTTTGCCCCAAACAGTTTTGATAAATAAGCATTCCATACAATTTTTAACTTTGTTAAGGATAACATCAGAAGGGGATAAATCTACATGTGGTTAAGAGATTTTGGCACAAGATTAAATCTTTATTAACATTTCATTTTTCCAATTATGTCCTATTCTTTGTTGCAGTAATGGAGTCTGTTTAAAGATTTCTAAAATGACAGAAACAGAATAACTTTGTTTTTTATATTCCTTCAGAATTTATAGATTCAAAACTAAAATGCTGTATAAGTTTTGAAAAAAGATATTAAAAAGAAAAAATTATATTGCAATAACAGGTTTGATTTCAGAGACAGGTTTATTAAAATTTATAATTATTAAATTGACAATACCATACATTAGAAAAAAAACATTTTACAGGTGTTGAGTGAAATGGTGGGGATTTGGGCGATGAGTGATCTTGTTAAAGATTTGTTATTGCAAAAAAAAAACTACTGGTATAGAGATAGAAAGAACTATTTTTAAAGTAGAAAAACTGTAAATATTTAAGAGGTGAACTTATTATTTTGTGTGACAGGAATATAATATGCAGTCTTAATATCTGAAACTGTTCTCAAATACGGAATCCAGTATTATCCTCATTGTTCCGTCAATTGTCACCATCTTTTGTGTTCTTAATACTATTTTCATGGCATTTTGGTTGATTCATTCTTCAGCCTTTGTGAACTGTACAATCCATAGAAGTTGATTCATTATGAGAATTTTTTTTTTTCATATACAAAAGATTGTCTTTATAAAATGGAGAAAATTATATAAGGTGGAGAAGCTAATAAACTTGAAACCAGGCCACAGCCAAGGAGAAGAAAAAGCTGTTCTATCTAATATCTGGAGAGAGGACATGCATTACATTCTGGAAGAGGAGTAGTAGTCTGAGTTAGAATTCACATACCTGACCAATTCTTTCCTCTTTAAAAACAAGGAACCTTCAATATGTATAACATGCCAAGAACTACATACCATCAAGTACATACTTATAGATTGTACTAATCATAATCATGTCTGAGGAAAAATTCTATAAAAGAGTCATGAAAGAGCTTTTCAGACAAACCAACCCAAATAACATCCTTAACTTTATAAAACAGGTGAGGCTTTTATACAAAGATGCAATTTAAAAAAAAAGAAAATCTTTAGATCAAAAATTCATCTCTAAAGAATTTAACTACAAACTTTCTTAGAAATCATGAGTTTACTAAATAAAGGATTCAGTACTAAGATGACCTACAGAGATTGATATGCTATTAAACAAGAAACAAACAAAGAAATGCATTACTTTGTTGGTTGAGGCTCACGTAATTGACAGGGAGCACCTGGTAAGTGAGGAAGTTGAAAGAAGCAGCTTATATCAACTTGTCAGTCATGTTCGTAAGGCCAATATAGATGTTAACATACTGTTATTTTTGAGAGATTGGGGGAGAAAATGTCTGAAAGCTTGAAAATAGATTTGTCTGAAAAATAAATTTAAATATAGAGATGAATTATGCGGTGGTGCTGATAAATTATTGGCTTAGTACAACAGGTTCTATGAGGAAAAAAAAAGATTTTGTGTTTTGAAAGGGGTTTACATTTTGTCACCTTCTTGCATCTGAATATAATTCAGAATGCTAATTCTTGAAAATTATTTTTTTTTGTGTGTGTGGCTACCAAATATACTTAATGAAATGTCATTGTTTTCTCTGCTTAAGATATGTCTATCTTTGTGCAGTATCTAGAAACAGATATTTGAAAGTTTTTTTTTTGTTTTTTATTTTATATTCCTAGCAGTAAATGCTCTTTAACACACATTCTGTTATTAGCACTGATTGGTTGTCCTGTGAAATTACATGATTTTATATATATATATATATATACATATACACCCTATTACTTAAAAAGAAAAAAAAATCATTTTTTACCAAGTATTCTAAAAACTAGGATTTACAATAAACCTTTCCAAAACAAAAACCATGATCAAGAATTGGAATGAAACCAGTGATGGTGCAGAACCTGAATCTGTAATAAAAATTCAAGATGTGGAATTGGTAAATACTAAACACTTAAAATACTTCAGTGTATGAATCAACAAATCTAGTATAGGAGATATAAAAATTGGATATAGAATTGTCTATGCTAGGGATAGTTTCACCCAGTGTCACAAGTTGATAGAAATGCTAGATATTAATCTAAAAGCTAAAGTCATATTCTTAAATAGCTTTGTCAGATAGATACTATCCTGTAATTTATTATGCATGGCATCCAACTCCTTGAGAAATGTTTAAGCTAGTGCTTCTCAACTGGTGCGTCCTAAAAGTAGACTGGTGCACTCCAAGTTAAGAGAAGAGTAATTTATGAATTATTTTTTCTTTTTAAAATTCTAGCGACACCAAGGAGATGGTTTTGATGTGTAAGTTTTCTTATTTTAAACTGGATGCTAAATCCTTTAATCTTTAAGAAGTTTCTCTTTTGGCTTTCTCAAAGAATTTAAATCTGTCATTATTGGCCTCTCTAAAAAGACAAATGGTTTTTTATAAATCTCTTAAAGTAAAAACTGTACTGCTAATCTAGAAATGCTGAACTAAGATTTCATATTTCTAAATTTCATAACTAAATTTTTCTTAAAATTTAAAGTGTGCATCCTGAAGTATTAAAAAAAAAAAAGTTGAAAATAAGTCTGAACTATCAACTATATAAGTGTTTTTCTCAGATCAGTTATTAAAAATAAATTCAAACAAATGAACTGTCTTAGAGAAGATTGTATTTTGTCGAATCTTTAAGATTGGCAATACAAAATCACAAAGAGCTTTACCAACTAACAAAGACCATCACTTTAGGACCTTCAAAAGCAGCAAGAACTAAAATAGATAGCACATGTAATTTGAAGAGAAAAGTTTATCAAGGTGACTTTTTACACTACCTTAAAGATTAAGGAGCCCCACCCACCCACCAATAGTCGAAAGCTTAACTATGGCCTTGATTTTGAATATTTTGTGCATGTACAGCAGGCAAGTTTGCTGAAGATTATTCACAATTCAGAAAAGATGGATAAATTTAATAAATGTAAGTCTGTAATTTTTCAATTACATGTTTAAAAGAACTATTATTGCTTATCTATCTATCTATCTATCTATCTATACATACATACATACATACATACATACATACATGTGAAATGCTTAATATTAGTGTTTATGGGTTGCCAGTTTCATACTAATATGTAATTTTTAGCCCCCATCTAGGTTTGAAGATCTCTAATAAGTATGCTTCTTGTCACCTAGCCTTTACTTTTTGCCATAGTCAATTTTGGATACAAATAAAAAATAATGGATTAGAGAATTAGATACAGTCTTTTATCACCAGTTATTAAGCAATTGTTAATGGCTATTGGCTGTTGTCAGTACAAGTCTATGATGTTATGAAAATTAACATCTTGAAGTTGATACTGGTACATTTTTAAGATAGTGATGCAAATCAAAAGCTCAAAGTGTTGTTTATTTCTCTCAATTTTTGGTCAGTAATAATCATGTCAAGCTGCGCCCAGTAACTGCATGAACGTTTTTTTATTGTGGTGAAGTGGATATTGACTCGAAACGACAAATCTGGGAGACAAATACCCTTGGGAAAGGTATTAATCCATCTCTTCCCTCCAGTTATGAGTTAAATAACAGGAAAAATTGGGTTCTATAGCCTTGGCTGGTAACCAGTCTACTGCAGAAAGTAATGGCAACCTACTGTGGGATAATCTTCTGCCCAGTCAGTCAGGTCTTTTTCAAGACATGATCGCTCAAAGCGTGTATCATGTATGGCACTCAACTGACTGACTGATACAAACAGTATTGTCTTATAATTGACAGTGGGCATTTCTGTAAAAAAAAAAATTCAAAATTTTTTTTTTTTTTTTTTTTCCAAACTAAATTGTATTTAATATTTTGGGGGTTTAAGATATCTGCCTTCAAAGATTTGCTAAAAAATGAGCATACATGATTAAAAAATGCTGCAAACTTAATAAAAATAGTTTTATCATCAAAATCTTTACTGTGAGGAAAGATCAATTATATTTTTTTTTTAGAATGTTTGAAATGTTTATTAAAAATTGTTTTTCTTGTATCAGCAGAGAATCATAAATTTTGTAAATATAGCATCCATACAACATAAGAAAATAAGACCAATAACTATAGTAAATTTAAAGCCAAAGTATCTAAAATTCAATAAAACATTAGATTACAAAGAATATTTTTACTAAAATTTTAAGTTAAAAATTATAAAAATGGCACTTGCATTGCACTCATAAATTTTTAGATATGTCCCCTCCATAGAAAAAAAAATTAATAAAATTTCTGGTTGTCAAAGCTTTCAACATCTTAAAAAAACACCTATGTCTGTGTATAAATAAAAAAAATAAAAATAAACATCCATTTTTGTGATATTTTATACTAAAAGTAATATTTGTTTCAGAACAGTATATTTTATTTTTTTTAAGAGAACTAACTACATAACAAGTGGCTGAAATCAGCAATTTTTTTAAAGAAAACCTTCCAATCAATTAAAATTAGTCTTGAAATATACCAAACTATATTTCTTATTAAATTTAATCTATTAGCTTTAAAGAACAAAAAAAAATGCTTCAAGAAAGATTTTTCAATTTTAATTCATTTTAAACTCTAGGAATCTCATTTGTGTGTGTATATATACATTATATATAAATATAACCATTAACTTATACTATTGCAAACAAATGCATAATAGTTAAAGACATGAAACAACTTAAAAACATATGTAGAAATGTTAAACCAATAAATAATAATCAAATTATGCTCATCATATATTATAAAAAATTTAAAACAATTGACCTCATAGCCTCTAATAACCCTACAACCACACAACTAATTCCTCTACAGAAAACCAATGTAGTATATCAATTTACATGCCCATTCAGAGATTGTATCTCTGGTACTAATAATAAACCCACTACACATATTGGTTTTACTACAACCACGCTCTCCCATAGACTTACCTACCACCTTTCTGATTAGAGATTAATTAAACAATTCTGAGAAAAATATAGCTATGTATGTAATATTAGACAGATTGTAGTCGATAAAACAATAATACACGGTAAAAAGAACCTTCAGATATTAGAGGCCATCTACATTAAATCAAAACAACCCACACTTAAAAAAATCACATTTCAATGTAGTCACAACACATTACATTGCATTTAGGCATATGGTTCTGTTAAGATTTCAAGCTCTCACATGGTGTGATGTCATAGAAATGCATTGCAAATTTACGAACTGCATCTGCTATTCAGTGTCTGTTATTGCATAGCAATGTTTTATGTCAACACAAGATAAAATCATCTTTGATGGTGGATATCTTTATGCTAACGTCTCTGTAACCTCTATGAAGATGGCTCATGTGAGCCAAAAGCTGAGAACCAGCATAATTAAAACATACCCAAATGTTAGACAATTTTTGTCTTTATTTTCACTTGAAATTAAAGCCAAAATCTGATGTTTAGAACGGCTAATGATTAAACATAAGATATTCATTTCTGTTATATTTAACAGTATATGTTTAGAAAATATATACATACACACACATATACATAACATTTTAAAAAATACTTGAAAATTACCAGAACTTAAACACCTTTTCTTTTTTTTTTTTTTTTTTTTAAGGCCAGCAAAATTTTTGACCAACTACAGTTTCACTTTACAGTACTTATCAGCATCAGAGTATCTGATAAGTCAAATTATCAACATATCATATCTATAGTTCATAAAACAAATTGTAAAGTATAACTATATCTGGTAATGATTCAGTAGAATTATTGGATCTCCTGGCCCTGATGAGTATTAAGTGAATCTCTGGAGATAGAACCTTTGAACATTTTTTTAATTAACTTGTGGATTATAATTTATTTCCTCTTGGTATTTCAATGGGCTAGAATAGAAATGATTTCAACTTTGCTAATGCTGTCTGATTCTAAAATATACTTGAGGGTAAGTTTAAAACTCTCAACTTGCCAATTTTACTTTTTTTTCACTCTATAGACATTTCAGGTTGGCAACATTACCCATAAAGGCTCCCCATTTAACTTGGTGAATTAGATAAACAGTCTTTTTTTTTTTTTCATAAAAATGAAGTTTTATCTTGTAAACTTATTCAAAGGAATTACTGTGGCATAGAGAGTTGTAACATTTAATCACTAAACACCTCACTTTTTTTTTCCTGTGCTTTCATCTAAAATACTTTATTCAACATGAAAGCAATTTTTTCTCTTTGAAAAATAAATAATGTTAGCCCATAATGTTGTTTATAATATAATTTTATGCAGTGTTTAGTCATTTTGGTCTTATACTCCAAATGTTTTATTTTTTTAACATTCTAAATTTAAATATGATAGGAAGAAAATCTTTGCTGAACTTGTAATATGTAATTATCCAGCACCCCCACCCCCATGCATTTTTTTTCTTCTTTACAGGAAATTTTTGTCTTTGTTCTCAATAAACAAATATTTCAAACAGCATTCTTTTTAAACAAAGTTGTTTTTCTGTTGCTTCAGACTTTTTTTTTTTTCTTTAATTAAAATTTGTAATGCATATTAGGGATATGTGTTGTGGTGCAGTGGATATCAACTCGGAATGAGGACTCTGACAGTCCAGTTCGAATTTGTTGCATTCACTTACATACAAATACCCTTGGGAAAGGTATTAATCTGTCACTTCTCTCTGTAGCAAGACAGATTATGTTCTATAGCCTTAGTTGGCAATCAGTCTACCGCAGAAAGTAATGTCAACCTCCTGCGGGAAAATCTTGTAATGCCTCTTTTAAGACATGATTGCACATATGCCACTTAACTGACTGAATGCTTATTAGAACCAATAGAAGCAAACTATTTTTTTTTTTTTTTTTTATATATTTACTGGTTTTCTATTCAATAGTTTGTTTTCTAATCTTTTTCTTTGCTGTCACATTATTTTCTGAAATTTATCTTTGAAGTCATTAACATACTCAATATTGACTGAAGAATATTGCATGGTCATCTTTGTCATCATAAATAGCATTTTAAATGTTATCAGAATATTACATTATAGCTATAGATCTGATCAAGTGACTTTTTTTTTATCTTATTTTTTGTTTTTGCTATGGTCTATTGTTTTGGCCAAGGAAGTTGTTTTATTGCTATCTAATTTTCTATTGATTTTGATGGTCAGTGTTGTGTTGTTTTTTTTTGTTTTTTTTGGGTTTTTTGGTGGGGGGGGTAGTATTTTATTTTGCTATAAAAATGTTCTTGAACTAAACTCTTCAGTTTTGTTTTTGTCATCTTATTTTCACTTCAAACATTTTAGCAGTGACAGAACATTAAATATTTTAATGCCTTTGTGAATGATTACTTCTTTGCAGTTATTTTATTTTTTTTTTTTTTTACTCTAAATGAAAGTTGTATAGTTAAAAATTTTCTTGCTAAAAATGTCTTTGAAAGAAATTGCATTTGATTGTTAAGATAGTCTTTTCACCAGAAAATAATTTATCTGGTTTCAGTTTCTTCTCAAAATTAAAACTTTACTGAATAAACTGTTTTGTAAAGAAATGAGTTATTAAAGTTGTAGCTAATATTTCTTTCATCTTAATTTCAGTTGATTTTTATTATAGCTTCTCATTATTTATGATGGTTACCAACAGCAAAAGTCTGTTGGTAACCATCATAAATAATAATATTCCAGTGAGACTTGAACTCTCATCAATTTGGCATGAAAGACATACTAAAAAAAAAAAATATTAATAAGCAATGTTTCTTGATGAAATTGATTTGTATATTGGACATTCTTTCAAATCCCTTGAAACATTTCTCATATTTGATCTTTTTAAATTATTTATATGGACAAACTTTTGATTTGGAAATGATTTTTTTTTTTTTTTTTTTTTTTTTTTTTTTGCTAAAAAAAAAAGCATTGCACCAGTATTAAAGTTACATATGTAGTTATGGACATTTTCTTTCTTTCTGCTGCCAAATATTGGCAATTATGAAATTTTTAACTTATATACTATTTAAAGTATTTAATATACATCTGATAATTACTGTTGGCATAACATCGACTCAAGTTGATGCAAGAAAATTGATAAGTGTTGCTAAATTAGTTATCAGCATATAAATTAGTATATGCTTTGCTATTCAGACCGGTATATTCACTTTGGTTGCTTATATTTACAATAGTTTGACTATTATATTCTCTAGCCTTCTTCAGGTAACCTTCTTGGAATGTCAAACCAAACCCTTTATTCATCTTTGCATTATTGTCCGTTTCTTATACTGAAGCTGATCATGTGACATTTCACCACTAGCAGATGCATGGATTTAACTACAACTGCCAGGGAACTAGAGATGTTTTAAGCAATGCTTTAATCCAAGTGACACATGGCAGTTGACTTCAAATTACCATATCTTCATTTCTCATCTCTTAAATTGTGGTGGAGAAATCTTCATGTAAATGTTAAAAATTGGAAAATCCCAAATTGTTTAAACCACAAACACTTAAATATGAACACATAATTTTTTATATATAAGGCAAATTTATAACAGTCCTGTGGGGACTGGAAAGTGTTTGAGCACCTGTCACAAATAAGGTTGTGTTGCATAAATGATAACTAAACTCCATAAATAACACAAAATAGTTTGAAGATGAGTGAGATTCTTTTGAAACCATATCACAAGGTTATTGAGAGTCCAGAAACTAAGCACTGTATGGCAGACTTATATCTGTTATCAATATATATATATATATATATATATATATATAAACATTACACACCAAAGCACTCTGCTTGGGGATAGTTCCAGAAAGCAATATTGATCTTAGGTATAGCATATAGTTGCTCTGCAAATTCATATACCAATAAAAGCAATTTATTTTTTTATGGGTAGTATGCTAATATATATATCATGATGCTCCATGGGCCCTGCTGACAGTGAACTTCAACTGCTCATGGTAGAATGATACCCTTAATATACTGGGTGTATGTTATCTGCTGAGAACAAGTGACAGTTGGGTGCAGTAGAAGACGTTGCTGGCCCAAAATGACTTGATGTTTTTTCAGGAGGACAAGGAAAACTGGGCCTAGAACTAGCTGATGCTAGTGACAGGTGTGAGTGGAGAGGTAAACAGAGATCCTCTGTCAGGCAGGATCCACTTTGATATTAATCCTGGTCCTACCTCAAATTAAAAAAAAAATCATGGCTATGATGATTATTTTCAGTATTTATAACCTAATCTCTCCTTTCTAATGATAGCATTTAGCTTTTTTTTTCTTTTTCTTTTTTTTTTTTTTAATAAAACCACTAAAAATTGAATCTAATATTTAAAACAATTTTGCATACAAAAGCAGTAGCTCAAGAACAACTGTTCTAATATATTATACATTATGATTTCTAGGATCTTAAAATAGTTAAACTGAAAAACTTTGCTCTGACTTTTTTTTTATTATTATTATTATTTAAACTCTGTTCAATGTTTATATTTGCTGAGTAATTTCAGCTTTGGATTCTATAAAATAATTTCTTTATATTTATTTTACTAGTTTACCCATATATAATCATCATTTATCCATCACACCCAATGGTGCATAGGGCAGCAACTTTTTGTTGCTGTTTCTGTAACAAACTGTTTTTTTACGGGGTTAGGGTTGTTAGCCCTGCACCCAACCCCCAAATCTGGAGGACCAGTCGACTATTCTTGGTCCTTATGTTTACAGCACCTGGTATTCCCAACTGGTCACCATTTAAGTACTGACCAGGCTTGATGTTGCTTAACTTCGGTGATCGGACGGGAACCGGTGCATTCAACACAATATAGCTGTAGACATATATATAGCATATACAAAATTATTTTAAGTTCTTACTAACACATCACTCAATAAGTCTTGAGCCTGACATAGATGATACAACTAATAAAACATCCATTTAATTTTTATGAAGTACTAACCTTTAAATGACATGTTAGAAAATTTGGGCCCAATCAGATTATTAATTTACAAATTACAGTTATTTAAGTGAATCTACTGTTGTAAGTTTTCAAAAAAATGGAAAAATCTGAATTTTCACGTGTTGCTTTCTAATGGGGGGAAAAATACTGTTCAAGCAAAGCAATAACTTGATACATGTTATTTGAACCGTTCCTCCGTCAGAAACAACGGTTACGAGGTGGTATGCTGACTTTTAACGTGGTCATACAGACACAAATGATGCTGAACACCCTAATCATCCAAAATCATTGGTTGTCCCAGAAAACACCAAAAATCCACAAATTCATTTTGGCTGGTCGTAAATTGAAGTTGTGTGAGATAGCAGAGGAGTTAAACATGTCAGAAGGCAGTGTATTCACCATTTTGCATGAACATTTGTCAATGAGAAAGCTGTGTTCAAAGTGGGTGCCACATTTGCTCACAGTCAGTCAAAAACAACAATGCATCGATGATTCAGAGCATTGTTTGCAACTGTTTTAACTCGACAAGGCATTTCTGCATTCATATCTGACAATGGATGAAACATGGATCCACCACTTCACACTGGAGTCAAATCGGCAGTGGACAGCAGTAGTTGAAAGCCGTCCAAAGCAACCAAAGACACAAACATCAGCAGACAAGGTTTTGGCCTTCGTATTTGGAATGTGCATGGTATTTTTTCATCAATTACCTTGAGAAAGGAAGAAGCATCAATAGCAAATATTATATGGTATTATTGGTACATTTGAAAAAGAAATTGCCAAAAAACAGGCACAAATGAAGAAAAAGCAGTCTTTTACCAAGACAAAACAGCATGTCACAAGTTGATCACAACAATGGCAAAACTACATGAATTGCACCTAGAATTTTTTTTTTTTTTTTTTTTTTTTTAATCGTATCACCCCGAGCAAGGCGGTAACGCCACTGATGTGCAGGGGGCTACGTAATAGTGGAAAGATTGGAAAAGAGAAAGCCGGAAACCACATCCTAAACAGGGAACAAGAGATGAGCCTCTTAACCTGTCCAATAGACGTGGGTGGAGTGTGAATGCTCCAGCATTTACCCTATTCTCCAGATCTGGCCCCCAGCGACTACTGGCTGTTTGCAGACCTCAAAAGAATGCTCCACTGAAGAAGTGATATCATAAACTGAGACATATTTTAAAGCCAAATAAAAATTGTTCTACAAGAGAAGTGTTAGAATAGTGTATCACCCTAAAAGGAGACTGTTGATGAATAAAGTTGAATTTTGCCTAAAAGTTGTTTTATTTGTTAAGCCGAGTGAGTGATGTGAGTTTTTAAAAATGTGCTCTTTTTTCCTCCTCATTATTATTATTATTGAACTTTACCTTTTTAAACAATTAATCTTTTACTCTCCCAGCTCCATAAATAATTTTGAATAGTTGGGCATTCTTATAAAGACAGTGTCACCTGGTATTGTTTATACTCATAGAGCCAAAAATTAGACATTATGAAACAAAATCTACAGTTATAGATGGGTGTGTTTGCTTTACTACAAATGAATCATATCAAAGTCTGTTCAGCTAAAATTGTTTAACCAAATGCTAAAACTCAAAGAAAAATCAGTAATCTGACATCTATATTATAACCAAACAAATGAAAAATTTTAAACGTCTTTGTTACTTATAAAAAAAAAATGTTTTTAGAAAAATAACTGTACTCATTAATTCACTATAAAATCTGCCAAAGAAAAGGTGTAAAGATATTTGTGAAACTGAGTTCGTCATCTTCTGGATTATTTTCTTTTTGATATTTCAAAATATTTCAATGACTGAGTATATGCAGCAATCTCTAATCATAAACAGAC
The DNA here is from genome assembly GCA_037127315.1 of Ascarosepion bandense. Classification (NCBI taxonomy): domain Eukaryota; kingdom Metazoa; phylum Mollusca; class Cephalopoda; order Sepiida; family Sepiidae; genus Ascarosepion; species Ascarosepion bandense. The sequence continues at coordinate 2,529,370 of JBBBDQ010000558.1, forward strand.
TTGAAAATTAAAGCTATAATGAAGATTCTTTGATACAAGCTAACAATAGCTGAATGTATTCAGACGTATTTTCAAATACAAGCTGGGAATTAAGAGAATAATCAGGAACGTTAAAATAGGAATTAACAAGAAACTTGACTAGATATTTAACCAGCCATGTATAAATGAAAAATTGGAATATATATTTTTATTTTTCTGCTGATTATAGAAATTATTTTTGATTTACTTCTATTTATTGTTAATGTTTGTGTTCACTATCATGCAATATTAACAACTTATGAGAAATTATGAAAGTACTGTACTGTATTAGTTGCCTGAAAACTTTTCTTTTCCCCAAAGTGTCTATTTGAGCAAGTCTTATATAAAGAACAAAAATATCAATTTGTCTTTAGCTCTGAAATGTAGAAATTGTCTATCAATTGTAATTTTTTTTCTCTTTCCTTTTTATTGGAGGAATCATTAGCAAATAAATCCAGACATTATTGAAACCAATTATGCAGAACCATTTTTTCCTCCCTATCGTCTTGACTCCCATTTTTTTTCTTCCTCCCAATGGCTTTACTATGACATTCAGATCTAATAAACACCTGACTAGCCATCACCCCATAATAAAGCATCCTATTGCAAGTGATGTAGTTCTTTATCATCTTGAGTCAATCAAAAGTCATTCAATCTACTATAAAGTTCTGTACTGACAGTTTTTTTTTCCAGTTCAACCAATCTCAATAAATTACATGCTGTTTTTACAGGACATTTTCTTCCCTTTTTTTCCTCTTGAATCAGTGATAGCTCTCTTTTTATAACAATTCAACTACTAGAATTTACACACACACACACACACAGATAGAAATAAACAATTCCACTCTTATGAAATTCTTTCTCTTTCAATATACACCTTTTACTTTTATTACTTACCACTATTGAAATTTTTTTCTATGCTGCTGTCAATTATAGTGCTATGGCTTCCTGATATTGTGAAGAAAAAAAATCTCTTTAATGGATTACTCTATTTTATAGTTTGTATCTTAGTTTGTATCCTCAACTTTTAATCCCATTGGATTATAGGTGGGAAATCAATCTCAAGATAAAATGATTCTTTGGCTTATTCTGTAATAACTGCAGAATTTGGTATTTAAAGGTCTGCAGGACCACTAAAATATGATGCTATGACAGATTTGATTTACTAAAAATCTTTTTTATCAGCTTAATCTACAAGTATCCAGTAATTTCTTTGTGAGACATTTTCTTCCTGTCTACATTACTTTATTCACAGTATAATAAAATAAATTCTATAAGCGGGTGAATTTTCCAGTTAAATTTGTGATCGGATTTTGTCATTGGACTAATCTTTCCATGTCTTATTAGTTTTCTTTGCTCTTGATTTAATATCAAACAATGAACCTCTAAATATAAAAAGAATGATAATGTCAGTAGTTTGCATCAAAAACCCAAGACAACACAAGCTTTCATAGAAACCCTGACAATATGCCACTGAATCTTTAACTTATTAAAAAAAATACTTCAATTTGAACAAAAGAATTTAATGACTTTTTTTTTCTCTTGCTTTTATGTTTCTGCTGCTTGTTTTGTCAGATTAGCATAACTATAAATTCTCTTTGGTTCAGTCAGAGTTGTAAGTGAATATGGTTAACATAATTTAGAAAGGAAATTTTTCTTTTCAAGATATGTTGCAGTTTGGACACTGCAAAGAAGTGGGTGTGACTGAGAGAAGCCAATGAAAGTAGTTAATTGAAATAAAGCAGGTCACTTGCATATTAAATGTAAAAGACCTGCTTATAAATCTACAAATTTAGTCTGTGGGTAACCAAGAGACATGGTCAAGGAATTAAATTGCCTACTAGATCAGTAACAATTTTTTTTTTTTTTTAATCGTATCACCCCGTGCAAGGCAGTAATGCCACTGATGTGCAGGGGGCTACGTAGGAGTGAAAAGATTTGGAAAAGAGAAAACCGGAAACCACATCCTAAACAGGGAACAAGGGATGAGCCTCTACACCTGTACAATAGACATGGGTGGAGTGTGAACCAGGCAATAGTTTAGTCTATAAGTTGAAATTCTAATGGTGATATGATAATGAACAGTTTGAAACATCTCACTGATTTAAAGAAATAATGTAAATAATTTTTGTCTTTCTTTTCTCCTAGCTGTTAATGGGACCATTTCAAATATTACCAGACACTTTATCTTTTGTATTTGTTAGTCAAGATTCTTTTGGTAATTGACAAGCTCTTATAGATCAGCTTAAAATAATCATGGATAAATTTTTGCTTCATTTTACTCTTTTTCTATTTTAACAAAGTGATTAAGTATGTAAACTTCCAGAAACAGAAAAAAAATCTTTCAGCAATGCAGAAATTGTAGCTTCATCACTTAGCAATTGTTGACTCTTGTTCAATAGAAGTAAAATATTGCAAGAATGTTTTGTCTTGCAGAGTTTTAACTTTATACATATTTTTTCTCTTTCCTGGCCAATTCCTAAGCATCTCCACTAAACACTGGCTTAAGCAAAATAAATAAAATGTAAACTGTCACAAAAATACATTACTTCTGTATTCCAAAATTCTACTAATTCAGTTACATTGAAATGACTTTCTCTTATTAGACATATTAATAAAAAAATTAAGCAACTGTAGTACTATTACAAAAATTAGATAACACAAGTAGTCAAAATCTGAAGTTTCTAAAAAAAAAAAAAAAAAAAAATAGCTTACAAATTTTCAATGACAAGTTTGAAAGGTCTTTTAATTTTGTCTACAATTCATGTACAGATTTTAATTTCAAGATGTCTCTGTAACCAAGGTGATAAGTAAGCTTAGATTTCTAATTTTATTTTCCTTATGTAACTTTTGCAACATTAATTTTAGTAGCAAAAGTTTATCTATTTCTAGCAGCTCTTGTTGATAGGCTGGAAGCAATTTGAATTTGCAATTTAAATAAAACCTGTCATTTATTGGCTTCAGAGTAGCTCCAGGGAGTGACAGGAGAGTGCATTGGCCCTGCTGTCTAGACAAGAAACAATGGCATATCTTATTCTTATTTTATAATTTTCAAAGATTAAGAGGATTATAAAATAACATGTGGCTTATTAAATGATGATTTGAATTGTGGCATTGATAAATTAATTTTCAATATGGAGTCAATTGGAAAACTTAACATTGGCTAATATTTTTTTGAAAATTGGTAAATTGTAGATAAACAAAATGTACAAGGATTTTAGCAAAATTTTTCCAAGTTTACATATCCAAATACATTTTTTTTATTCCAAAACTTTCTGTGTTATGGTTTTGAGTAATTTAGCTAAACAATTTATATGAATCAATAGTATCACACAATGGAAATTGCCTCTTTTTAAGGTTTTCATCATGATTCCCATAAGATTGGAGGTGCAGCATATATACTGCAGCTGTTAGTTGGTGTCTGGTAATATTGGCTGATAGTCGATTCATCTTCAGGTTAGTTTTAAATTACATTGTCCTTCTTGGAGATTAGTTGATATCTAAGGCTTTATAATCTAATTTATTTTGCTATTTAATCTATAGTTGAAGAGATAAGAGATGGATTTGTCATTCTTTGAGAGAATTTGTGCAAAAGTCATCACAGCAGGCTAGTGCAGAATTTGAACTTGATTCACCAATTTCACTTTCTGGGCCAATATCCATTACACTACCCACACATTAGATATTTTATCATGATGTCTTTTAAATAATTTCATAAGCTCTAAAATTTGTTGCAGTAGTAGAAATGTAGTCAGATTTATTTAAGCACTATGCTGATTCTTAATGAACAGATTATAATAAAGGAAATATTGGCAGTCATGTAAATTGAAGGTGACTTAAACATTAAAATTGTGTTTTAATTTTTCTGAAATGAGAAATTATTATATATTGTTCAGAATCATCTTTTTGTTACAGGCACAATGTTTCTGACATTCAGTTTCTTAGTTGGTAACCTTCCAGAAATTTGAAACTGAATCCCCTTTTCTTTATATCCTCACGGTCTTGTGGATATCTTTCATCAGTTAATTCTTTACTCTAGGACATCAATTCTATCTAGTTTATCACGGAGATATCACTTGACTTATTTTTACTTTAACTGACTGAGAATTAACCAACACTTTTATCCATGAGGTCACATGATCTGTAAAACAGTTCAATGATGGAAGCTTACCTCCTTAAACTTAATATCCTTTCTCTACTGAGAAAGTTATTAAAGCCTAGTATGTGCATTAATTCTTTTAATTGCTTTATCTTTGGTGTTTTTATGTAATGACTCCACCTCACCCCACCTACCCATTCTATATATGATCAGCCATACCTAACTTCATAACCTCCTTAATTACATTTTCAATATTCTTCCAGCCTTACTTTTAGCACATGGCTTGACTTGCCTTTGTATTTCCTGGCATAACTGTATAGAATAGAATATTGATTTTTTCTTATTTCCTTGACCCTTATCTCTCTGCCTATGAAAGCTGATGTTATGCTTGCCGAATAATTGTTGCTCTGAAGGGCAATTATAATGTTTGTCATCTGTTTCCACTTAAGTTTTAGTTGATGTTAAGGACAGCAGTCAGTGCCTTTCTTCTGGTAAAGTGAACTGAACAAATGGATTTACTTTAAATTTCTAGAGAATTATCAACTAAGAAATTTAAAAAAAAAAAAATTACCATAATATATGGACACTACTTTGAACAAATTGGTCTGTTTTTATGTCGGCCATTAGTTTATATAATCAAATATTGGCAAATGAATTCAATAATTTAGTTTTTAATTGCTTTCTCAATTTTTTTTTTTTTATCTACTCATATAACTTGTTGCTAATTTTAATTCTATATATTTATATTGGGGATGAGATTTTATTTTACATGTACAAAATCATTGCAAGTTTTGTATATGGAATTAAAACATTAATATTTTAATAATGAATTTATGAAAACCAAGTTGATGCTTGCTTCTATCAAATATTCATGGAATGAATAATTTTCAAGCAATATTTTTCATCGTGCACTTGTGATTGAGATTTGATTATTTAAGATGAATGTTGATATCCTTGTAAAGATGCTGTATATAATGTATATCCCCCCCCCACCAAAAAAATAGTAACACTGCTATATTCTGAAAGGTGATAAGATCAGCCTGAATCAGTGTTTCTCGACCTTTTTACTTTATGGTGCACTTTTAGAATAGCTAAAACTCTGTGATGCATTTTGATTATTTTTTTAATAAAAAGAAATTAGCCATGACATTTGAAAATATTAAACTTTGGATTAGCATCAACAAAGATTAGCAGTACAGTTTTCATTTAAAGGGATTTATGAAGAATCTACTTTTTTAAGAATGACTGATTTAGCTCCTTTGAAGGCAAAAAGTAAAGGATTGTCCACTTCTTAAAGATTAAAAAATCTGGAATTCAGCTTAAAATCTCAAATGACTTTGTAGACATGGAAGTTATATGCTTGGACTCTGTAGCTTAAAAAAAAAAGATTTTTAATATAAAAATAATTCATAAATTACACTCATATATTAACTTGCAGCATACCTGGTCACCTTTCAGTGTTCGTTAGTGTGCCCAGATGCACTGAGTTTGAGAAATGCTAGTCTACATGTATTAATTTTAAGATAAGACAAATTCAAATTGGCATTTTGTACTTGAAATGTATTTGGGGAAACAGCGTTGAAAAGGTATAGAGAATAGTGAGATTTTTTTTTTTTTTTTTATTCTATACCATTTGGTAAGTTATGAAACAAATATTGGTCCTATCAAAGTACGAAAAATTGTTCACAACATAAAAAAGCCCACCCAATCCTTTCAATAGATTTTTTTTTCTCTCCATTTCAGCATTTTGATTTCTTGCCAACTGGATCAAACGTGTCTAATTTTTCTTTGTACTTATAAATAGAACAATCTTAACCCAACAACCAGAACTTTTTTAATCATTACAACACAGAATTAAATATTAGCCTCATTAAGTTTGTTTTTTGTCACTTGGCCTAATTATGATTAATAAATTCCTGTTTATAAAACTTGTCCTATCATGTACATGGTCTGCATCTCTTTCAATAACATACGCGGCATCCGCACCAACTTCCTCAGCGTAGATTCATTCCTCCATAATAACTCACCTGATATATTAGCCCTATGTGAAACTAATCTTAACCCTTCTATCCCCTCATCTGAGTTCTACGTTGCTGGCTACCTTCCCCTCTTCAGGAAGGATTCCAATGTTCATATGCATGGGCTTGGTGTCTATGTCAGCGAACACCTTCCCTTAGCTAGGGTGTCATCTTTTGAATCCCCCAGATCATTCTTTCATGTGCTTCCACCTCTCACTTCTCAGCTTGATTAGCTATTTCTTCTTTCTCTACCGCTCTACTTCCTCCCCTGACTGTTCGTTACTTGACATCATTTCTGACAATATCGACAAAGCCATTTCTTCCCATCCCTCCACCCATGTATTAGTGTTTGGTGACTTTAACGCCCACCACACCAAGTGGCTGAAGAATGCTGTCACCGACCCTGCTGGTGTCCACACCATGAACTTTTCAATCACCCAATCCCTTAAGCAAGTAGTGGACTTCCCCACGCGTTTCTCCGACAACCCTAACGGAAGGGACTCACTTCTAGACCTCTGCTTCACTTCCATCCCAGACTCTTGCACTACCAGACAACTCTGCCTACTCGGAAACTCTGACCACACTGTAGTGTCCATCAATATTTCACTCCACTCTCGCCCAACCCATGAAACCCAGACAAGTAGAATATCCTACTGCTATCAAAGAGCAGACTGGGATTTGTTCCGAGACTTCCTCTGTGGCATCCTTGGAACAACATTTTCAGTCTTCCCATCGAAGAATGTGCATCCGAGGTCTCCTCCTGGGTTAAGGCTGGCATCGATGCCTTCATCCCTGCTAGGAAATTCCAGCTTAAATCTCACCCGCTTGCTCGGCTGCCATTGCCCACCGGAATCATTTCTTCCAACTCTATCGTAACTACGCGTCAGACCAAAACAGGCGCCTTTTCACTTCAGCTTGTAATAAGTGTAAAAGTATACTTAACGAAGCTAAGATGTTGTTTGCTGCCAGAATGAAGCAATGCATAGCATACTCTAAATTCGGCGCTAAAGACTACTAGTGACTATGTAAAAGAGTACTTAACAAGAGCAAGTCCACAATAGCCCCACTAACAAATTTGAGGTCCTCACCTCCCCAGCAGATAAGGCTGAATGCTTTGCCTGCAGATTCTCTAACAATTCAAGTCTGGACTCATCTGGAGTTTTTACACCCGACTTCTCACCTAGAACCGAGGCACAACTGAATGATGTCCACATTACACCTTCGCTTGTCTCTAAGATAATCTTAAAACTTGACCCTCACAAAGCGAGCGGTGGTGACAGAATCCCAACCATAGTCTTAAAGAAATGTGCCCCTGAACTCTCCTCTGTCCTATCTGCTTCATGCTTTCCTGCCTGTTGGAAATCTTCCTCTGTAGTTCCTATATTTAAAAACACTGGAGAACCCTCTGACCCTGCAAATTACCGCCCTATCAGCCTTCTTCTGATCTTTGGCAAAGTGTTCGAAGCCATTATCAACGCCGACGTGGTTCAGCATCTCACAGCACACAGGCTCCTCTCAGACAAGCAATATGGTTTCCGCTTCACAAGGTCTACTGCTGATATGCTAACGACCATCACCAAGTACATATACCAAGCACTCAACAGGAATGGCGAAGTCCGAACCGTTGCATTGGATATATCTAAGGCGTTCGACAGTTTGGCATGCTGGCCTTCTATATAAACTGCGGAGCTATGGTATAACTGGACATTTGTTTCAACTAATCCAGTCATTCCTCTCTAACCGCACAATGAAGGTGGTATTAAACGGACATGCCTCCCAGAACTACTATACAAATGCAGGTGTCCCCCAAGGCTCCATCTTAGGTCCTACACTCTTCCTGATATACATTAATGATCTCCCTGATTCCATAAGAGCCCAAATAGGTTCATACGCCGATGACACCACAGTTTACTCTCGCCTCGACCAAAAATCTGGTGTAGGCATCAAAGCTAACCTCACAGCCGAGATTGAAAAAGACCTCCAATCCATATTGGACTGGGGTAAGAAATGGCTAGTAAATTTTAATGCTTCTAAAACGAAGTTACTCTCAATTAACCATCATCGACAATCTCACCTACCTCCCATTAGCATGGACCAGGCTTGCCTCCCAGAGAGTAAAACACTACGCCTCCTTGGTCTCACACTTTCAGCGGACCTCAAATGGAATGACTATATCGAATCCATTGCTAAACCCGCTGCTATGAAAATTGGTTCTCTGTGTAGGGCCCGGAAGTTTTTTCCATCTAAATCTATCCTGCACATATATAAATCTACCATCCGCCCGTGCATTGAATACTGCTGCCATATCTGGTCGGGTGCCCCTGCTATTCTCCTCGGGCTTCTCGATAAGGTTCAGAGGAGGGTCTGTAATGTGATAGATACCGACTTGGCAGACCGCCTGCAGTCTCTCTCCCACCGGCGCGACATGGCTTCAACTATGTCTCTTCTATAAATACTTTCACGGCTTCTGCTCCGATGAACTTAGATCACTGGTGCCCCCTAAATACGAATTTGCATGAGATACTAGATTAGCAACTAGATCCCACCCTTTGACAGTGAAACAAATAAAATGCAACCGCAACTTCTACTCCAACAGTTTCTTTCCTCGCACTTCCCGACTGTGGAATTCTCTTCCACACCAATGCTTCCCCGACGGCTACAATCTCCAGGAGTTTAAATGTAAGGTCAATAGACACCTCCTAACACACTTACCTGCTCCCATTCTATCAAACACTCTTCCCATCTGCCCAACCCTCATTCCTCGGTATCCTTACTCATCTGTCACCTTCCCCCTGACATTCCCTATGTCTAACCACTCCTTCTCTTTACCTTCCCCTATGTAGCCCCATGCGCAATAGTGGCAGTGGAATGCCTTGCTTGGGGTGAGATGATAAAAAAAAAAAAATAATATACATATTTGGCTGTGTAAATATATAATACTATTTATATTCAGCCCACCACCTGGACCATTTTTAATAACAACCAAATTATTATTAATAGGATCCGTTTTTTGGGATTTTACCACATGCTTTTCCTTTACTGGATTTATTATATATATATATATATATATATATATATATATATATATATATATATACAGTAAAGTTTTGTAATTTGCTTGAAGCATTGCGTAAAATAGTTGTATGTGTTATGTCTTGATGCTCCCATTCTATCAAACACTCTTCCCATCTGCCCAACCCTCATCCTCGGTATCCTTACTCATCTGTCACCTTCCTCCTGACATTCCCTATGTCTAACCACTCCTCTTTACCTTCCCCTATGTAGCCCCATGCGCAATAGTGGCAGTGGAATGCCTTGCTTGGGGTGAGATGATTTTAAAAAAAAAAAAAAAAAAAAATGTCCCCCATATGACCTGTTTGTAAATAATCAAAATAGTTTTATATTGAACTTGTTTTGTAGGTTTATAAGGATTACTTTGTGACAAAACCCAAAGTAAGGTATGACTTTAATGATAACCTTATTTATATTTTTATGTAGATGTTTAACTTTATAACTGTCTTATTCATTATAACAACAATGAATACTAACAAGATTTTTAAATAAATAAAAAAAATTGTAACAACATACAGGTTGTATCTCTTCACTCTAGTAACTTTGACATAGTCATTGCCATCCCATGCATAAAATGCAAGTAAAACAGAAATTGAGTAAACAGTTGACAAACTTGTATGAAATTTAATGTAATGCCTAATATAACAAATGAAAAGTTTTTGTTTATGCTTTTTAATGGGTTGTATTAAAAATATGATTCTTTAAAAATGGAATTCCTGTCTAATTTGATGCTAAATTAAGCATTAACAATTTTTTTTTGTTTTAAACCTGCTAGATGACCTTATCCAAAATGTATTAGTTTATGATTTGTAAAACTTGATATTAATTTTAAGATTTATTGTATAAATTGGTGTGATGGTAGTTCAAAATGGATTTCATTGTTTTTTGTTTTTATTGTTTTTCTCTTAAAGAAATTTACTCATGAGTTCAGTTGATTTTGCTTTATGGCTTATCAACCCTTTTTGGGTTATTAAAAAATAAAACATTTTGGATGTTTTTTTTTTATATATATTATAGTGAATACTGTGCAATTTTTTTTTTTTTCTGGGTTTAATAATTCCTCACTCCCACCCCACCAAGACGTTTTATTGTTTAACCCATAGTTGTGGGGTATGGAATCATACTTTTTCAATGGTATTTATTCATAAGTGAATGTAAGAAATACTACTGAAATTCATACACTGTTCCCTAATTCACATTGCAAGTCAATTTTCCTTACACTAGCCAAGCATAATGAGTAAAGCCTTACTCTGTTTTTCTTTGTTTGATTCATTTAAGCAATCTAGAAAAGAATTCAGTAGCGCTGAATTAAGGAAAGAATCAGAAAGGGTAACTGGAAAATACTGACGGAAACTGTTCTCTATTAATCTTCTTAACCAGTTTGGGTTTTTGCCTATTTTCAGCAAAGTTGATGTTTGCCTCCAGAAGAGCAATTTATTGTGCCTTCTTGCAGTAACATTTTCCACTGACATGAAATGGAATGACTGTATTGAATCAATTGCTAAGTCTGTCCAATATTCTGTGCTACACAATTTTTCTCACCAGAATCTATCTTGCATATTTATAAGTCTATCATTCATTCATTCCGTACATCAAATATTACTGCCACATCTGGTCTGGTGCTTCTGGTTGTTTTTATCTAGAGATTCTTGATAAAATCTTTATCTGAAATGTTAAGGGTCCTGTCTTGGCATCTTTACTTCAGTCACTTATACAGTGTGCTCCCCTCCCAAAATAGAACCTACAAATCTTTTAATAAAACTGTTGATCATGGGGGTGGAATGAAGGATAGATCGAGATTAACAATGGGTCCAGCAAGACAGGGTTACCCCCACACATCAAATGTCTCTTTAGCCTGGCTGAGAGCGCGATTTCAGGAGGGAGTATGATGTTGTATGGACACCGCACACGCAGATTCAAAGCCCCCCCCCCCCCCCCAGATGTTTATTTGTAGGGGTATCCCAAGGATAATGTGTACCAGAAAAACCGACAAACAATTGGTGAACTGAAGGCAGCTATCACGGCAAAAATCAGGGAAATCCCCAAAGAGGAATGTGTACAAGTAATTGACAATTTTGTGCAAAGTAACCAAAACTTTAGAGAATGATCATACACAGCCTGAAGTGTAACTCTACCAAGTTTCTTGAAAATAACTGGACATTTGTAGGAACTATTACAATATTTATGGGTTCTGTTTTTTTGTTTTTTTTTGTCACCCTGTATTGTTCTGACCCTTTCTCTTTGGTATCAAGACTTCATGAATTTAAGCATAATACTAGATTGACAGCTAGCTCTCATAATTTCAGCATTAAAATTGCTAGTTCTAACCATAAGTTCTATGCTAATAATTTCTTCTCACACTTTTTGCTTCTGTGGAACTCTTCTTACTTTCATGTCATTTACAATCTCTAGAAATTTAAATGCAATTTCAGTTGTCTTCTGTATATTTGAATCCTGTTCTTTTATTGTCCTTTGTTTCTTATTTGCCATAAACTTCTGCATCTTAGAGGCTTTTATTGCTTTGCTTTGGGTGAAATGGGTTTTGTTTTTTTTTTTAAATCTCTTGGACAATGACTGTTGCTGTTATCAAATTTATATTTCTTGGTCTGTATGAGTTTAGATTTAATTTTAACATAAAAGACCTTTTATTTTTTTTCTAGCTTTGAATAAAAATTTTAAAATCTTTTGCATTGATTTTTGAAATTCTAATCAATATTACCAATTACATTTCTGATGTCTCCATTGACTTAATCATAATGAGCTTCATGCATCCATTCTAATCAATTGGACATTGAAAGTTATTTTACATCAAGATTTATTCTGTTCTTTTTTTCATCCAGTAAACCCTTTTACCATTTTTTCTAAATATGGTACAATTGAAATACTAACTACAGTAGGTCATTGTGATATATTTCTTCTGTGTACTTACCAGCAATGGTCCCAGATCTTTTTTTTTTCTTTATGTGTGTGGTGGGTGGGTAAGAGAGGTTTCCAGTAGGAATTCATCCCCTCTCCTAACTCTTACCATTCTATTGATGTACTGCAGTGTTTCTTATCAATCTTCTTGCACTCCTCTAACTTCTTCCCTGCTGCCTTTCCTGACAGGAGATGTCAGTTGGGCTATTTATAGTTTTGACTTTGAAGGTTCTTGTTCTTCTTGAAAAGTGAGACTGTGGAATGATTAAAACTGGTCCTAGCTAGCCTACTGATCTATTAATGTGTGTTGTGCCGCAGTGGATATTGGCTCGGAACGAGAAATTGGATAGCCGATTTCGAATTCCAGCTGAATTCATTGCTTTCACTTATGTGCAAATACCCTTGGGAAAGGTATTAATCCGTCTCTTCCTTCCAGTTATGGGTTAAATAACAGGAAAGATTGGGTTCTATAACCTTGGTCGGCAACCAGTCTACCGCAGAAAGCAATGGCCACCTACTGCGGGATAATCTTCTTCCCAATCAGTCATGTCTCTTTTGAGACATGATCGCCCAAGCATGTATCATGTATGGCACTTAACTGACTGACTATACTGTTTTCTTTTCTTCTCTCCTTTTAGGTTAACATTTAATCTATTATATTAGATAGGCATTTTTAATAGGTAAGGAACGAAAATGTCCTGAATGTTTTTTTTTTTTTGTTTTTTTGACATCCCCCTTGTATGTGTGTATTGCATACTCTGAAAAAGCTAACAAAGAAACAGTACTAAGTAACTAGTAAGAGGAACAACAGTTGATCCTGACTGACTGGGTTAAATTTTGGCTGAAACAACTGGACACCTCCCACCTTGTGAAAGAAGTGGAGTTAATGAGCAAACAAATAAAAGGAAAAAAAAAAACCTCATCAATCAAAGAGATAAGAGAGGACCTGGCAAAGAAGATAGACTTTCTTGTCACTTTCTTTGAGATTTCTGTTCTCATGGCTTTTAACATTTCTAATTATATCTGGGTGTTAATGATACCCATCCCTTCTAAAAAATATTAGGGTGGGGATGGCAGGATGAATAATGACATTACTGTTGATCTATAGTCAACAGGGACTCAGAGCAAATCCTATAATTGTAATTATACATCTATGAGGCTGGATCAATAAATCCACTGTCTCGCCCATAGTTATTAAGTGAATTTTTACCTGAATTTGTCATGTGATTTAATGTTTATGATAGAATTATATTGTAAAATATTTGTGTATGTGTTCTCTATCACACACACATACACACACATGCTTTGAAAAAAGCAATACCTAAGGTCTAAAAATAAAATCTTAAAGCTTTTTATTTTTAGTTCTAATTTCATGCTAATTGATTATAAATTAATATTTCTAATAAGCAAACCAACTTGTAGTTGTAGGATGACCAACAATGCATTTTATTTGGAATTTAAGGCATACAACTGCGTTCAAAATATTCAGTAAACACCAAAAAACAGCATCTAAAATATTTAGATTTTGTCATTAAATAATCCATAGAGGTTGATATGCTCTTTAACAAAAGCAATTCAATCAACCAAATCCAATGAGCAAAATACTTTGCTGTATTTCAAACTAAATTTAAAATTGATTGGATTTTTTTTTTTAAATCATCCCTATTGACAACTCTAACACAGCATAATTCTTTGAGAAATAGAATATACTTTTCTGAAACTGAGGAAGATTGATTAAAATTTTAATATGAATTAAAACATTACTTTTAATTTAAAATATCGTAATGCATATTTTAACATAGAGGAGCTATGTTTTATGTGGTGTTGAGAGATTTATCAATAACTTTGAAATTTTTGAGTAAAGGGCCAGTCAGTTAAGTGCCATACGTGAAACATGCTTGGGCGATCATGTCTCGAAAGAGGTATGACTGACTGGGCAGAAGATTATCCCGCAGTTGGTTGCCATTGCTTTCTGCGGTAGACTGGTTGCCAGCCAAGGCTATAGAACCCAATCTGTCCTGTTATTTAACCCATAACTAGAGGGAAGAGATGGGTTAATACCTTTCCCAAGGTTATTTGCGTGTAAGTGAATGCATTGAATTCAACTGGAATTTGAACTCGGCTTCCCGATTTCTCGTTCCGAGCCGATATTCACTGCACCACAACGAAGTAGTTTAATATTTTGAATTTTAGGTAACCTAGCTTTTATAATCTTATGAAGACACTTATTGAGGAAGTTTAAAAAAAGTATAGACAACTCGAAAAATTTTCTTGTAATTTTTGTATAAGTTCTGAAAGTTTCATTAAAATTAAACAATTATCTGATTTTTGCAAGAATTTCCAAATCAATGTATTTTCCACTACAAGATTTCCCATGCTATAGTCACCCACTGATGCAAGAAAAACAATTTTTAACTAAAATTTCAAAGATTCTAAAAAGAATCAAAACATTTAGTCTTTTTGATAATAAACATTTTGTTGATAAAACTGTTTGTTTTTTTTTTTTTCATCTTCTATGCTCATTGTTTATATTGTATCCCGGAAAGGGTACAGTTAAACAAAGTGGAAATCCGAGTGGAAAGATTACCAAGCCAGGTGTAATAGAATGAAAAGTTTATTCAGTATGAGAATTTTTTACAGATGAGAATAGTACTACCCAGTTCTAATCCATAACCAAAACTCACTAGTGAAATTCTCTTGCTCATTTATTCATGATAGACTTAGTCCACCGTGGTGTTCATAGATGGTGCTGGGATATTCTATTTTAAGTTTAGCAAATCTTTGAAGGTAACTATAGATAGATATGTTCCTTACCACATAATGCTACTCAGTTTCCTCTGTGAGGCAATCATCAAGCCAAATTCTTGTCTTGTGCAGTACAAGAACAGTGATATAATTATATAATTAGGCTCATTCTTTTTTTCTTTTTTTTTTTAATTCTTAGCACTTTCTTTGTACTAAAAAAGGAAATAAAATACCATTAGTAGAATATATATTAAAAAAAAAAAAAAAATGAAGTAATCCAAAGTAAGAAATTGTGGAGGAGAAATTGAAAACCTCAAAGAATTCAAGAACATAAATGACTTAATAAACAAAAGCAATGAAATTTGAACTCTCAGCTTGCTGACACATTCTTCTTGAAAAGTATGAAAAAGAACAGTTGGGGTATGTCCAAGGATATTAAACACCCATTTTGAAAATCACACTGAAATGAAAATATATAACTAAAAGCATTATTTTTAGTGGGTTTCTGTAGATATGCCTTCCTTTTTCTTTTTTTTTTAAGCTGAGTGAGAGCATTAAAACTTGTTCTAACAAATCAAACCTGCATCAATAATTGCATCACTTAATATCCTTTGTAGATTACCTTGACTTTCATAATTTAAAACAATTGAAAACCCAGCAAAATATTTTACTTCTTATTTATAAATTCTTGTTGCAAAATAAATTATTTTGTGCACATGAGTGAGAGAGATGAACTGTTAATTTCAATGCATAAGTGCTTAATTTTGAGAGTTAAACTGCTAAACTATCCACGTAGATGATTTGGTTATAGTATTGAAGACTAGTATGGAACCAGTCACACTTTTTAGAAGTACTAACTTAAAAATAGTGCAATGTGCCATGAAAGCTGCAAACAACCCTCAAGCTTGAAGTTTTTCTTTTAGGCTGGCTGCCATTTGTACACTTTTAAATTTTGAGTGCAACAAAGTTTACAGCCCAACTAAGAGGACCTAAAAAGTATTGCAAAGTTTCTTTCGTTCAGCTGGGTCCAGCTGTGGGAACTTTTCGACAACACCTTGTACTGTAACTCCAAAAAAAATACCTGCATATTATTCAGAATAAATGTTTGGTGTTACTAAAAGTAAGCATATACTTACTTTACCTTAACAAAATGTTTCTAAGACATTAAACATTATTGAATTTTTAGAATTTAAAATTTCAGCTCATAGATAAGCTTAAGTTGTATGTTTCTAAGTTTCTTGGGGGAGTTTCTCTGTGTGTATGATTTAAATTTTGTCTTGTTTCTTTCACTCTTTGAAGAAAAAAAAAAACCTTTTAAAGGCTCTGAATTTTAGTCTAAAAATTAGGCTGCATGTTATACACGAGGGAGAATATATACTGCATGAAATGTGGTAATACCTCCTTTCAAAAGTGAATATTATCTTTTATTTTCAGGCATTTAAATAATTGGAAATTGAAAATTGCTAGTATGTTGTGATACTGTGGATCAGCTGATATCCAAAATACCCTGGCATTGATTACATTATCTCCAGGTAAAAAAAATAACATTTTTATGTATTCTTCTCGGCAAAATAATAATTTTTTTACCTGTATACTAAAAAGAATTCAAGTTTGTTTTTTCTTTTTTCTTTTTGTTTTTCCTTTTTGTTTTTGTGAAGGAATTGCTAAAATCAAATGAGGTAGGTGAAGAGTGGCTTATTAAGGAAACCATACTTATTTACTAACTGTTCCTAGCTGTCTTGTTGCAGTTCTGCTCGGAGGATTTATTTTCCTTAAAGTTCTTGTTTTCTTTTCTCTCCTCCCACCACACACACCACTAAACATGTGATCTTAAATGACTTGTTTCAGAATGCTTTCTTCCTTAGATGCTATGTGCTGACACATCCTCATGGGATCATGTCTCTTCATGACTGACTTGACAAAAGACTTTTTACAGTAGGCTGCTAGTATATTACATTAGTTGTTACTGGTTCTCCATATAGGTTCCCTATTTGGCCTCATTCAAAATGCATTTATTACAAATTTATGAAATTTTAATATGTAGTGAGAAGGTATACATATAGTATTTTATCAAATACAGTAATAAATATAGATAATACATTGACTTAATTTTTATTGGATAGACCCCAAATAACTTAAAGCCTGTCATAAAATAATTACTATTATTTACTTTTTAGCTCTAATTAGAATATATTTTGTTCTAAATAGCATTAAATCACAAGTTGGATATTTTCCAATATGTTTATTTTTCTTAACGTTATAGAAAGAAATAAAGGGTAATTGGAAGTCTGTTAGTGTACATAACTTGCAAAGTATTTTCTAATTCACTATTTTGTAGTAAATATCAAAATAATGAAATATTAATTTTTTTTTAAATTGCAAATATGTAAATGCTGATATTTTTTTAAATTTACTTTTTAAGATGTTTCAGTCACTTGTACATTGCTTGACATTTTCTTCTGAAAACTGAACTCAAATGTTCCATGTTTTTAATGAAATGTTGAAACAGATATATTTAAATTCTATAATTTATGAATTTTAAATTCCGACATAATTTCAGTATTTCAAAAGGTGCGTGTTAACAAATTGGCAACTATGTCTGTTTGGCTGTTGAACTAGCTAGATGCAACTCTCTTCTATTTTAACAGTTTCTTTTCTCACCTGTAAAACTTTTTACAGTTTCTTACTTCTCTACCACCTACAATTGTCAAAAATTTATATGCAACACAGATCACCATCTTCTGTCTTCCTGGATTGTTTTTATTGTCCTTTCTCTTCATTAAATTCTATTCATTATCTTTTACTTCCAGTAACCTATGTGTCCTAGTGACATTATTCCCTTGCTTGGGATGACATGATTAAAAAGGGAAAATAAATTTTAACAAATGCTAGGATGGAAAATATAACTGATTTTTGTTGCAAATGTTTTGATCATTATGAATTTTGTCTTATGAAATTAGTCATAAATAATGTGTAATTATGAAATACATTGTAAATCTTGGCTGCAATTTTTAAACTAATTGATTCAAATGGCAAAATCAAAATGACAGTTTGACTAGAATCTGTGAATGTATATGAAATTTATTTAAAATGGGTATAGTCTCTGCACCTTCAGTTGATGCATAGCTACTCTACCTTTTTTCATTGCCTCATAGCACTTGAGATACTTAGGCCATCCTTATTTCTGAAATGCATTTCGAGGGTTTCTATTTTTGTTACTCCTATCAGTTGTTAATATTACATCAAAGTTAAATAGAAATAATTGGGTTTCAGCATAGCAAATGAAACGCCTTTTATATTTTAAGTTTTCATTCCAAATTAAGGTTAAAAAATAATTAACTAGCCCAGTGGTTCATGACCTATTCTTTATTTCATGACCTATTATCAGCTAAAAAAAAAAAAGAAAATCAAATGGCTGAATACATCTGAAGATTTTTTGTAATTGGTTAAGCTGTAACACAATTTGGTTCTTGGCTGTGGAATGTTTCACTTTTTTTGGGAGAAATTCTAAATTGCCTCTGAAAAGTATTCCAATTATCTTTGTGTGCTGCATGTGGAAACACTGAACTAGCTCTAGCGTGTGCAACTGCAATAATTTTTCTGTTTCCTTATAAGGAAACCTTCAGCATTCATTGACTAGGGAGCCATTACTGCTGTTGATTTGAAATTTATAAAAACTTTCTATTAAAACCATTTTTCAGCAAAATAGTTTTCTCAAGTCCACTAACTTATTGCTTTTCCAAGTGTTGATGGTGGCTTTCTTCCTTCCTTACCTTTTAGTTTAAGGTAGTGTAGAACATCAACATATTATGTCATTCTCTCTTCAAATTACATGTGCTGACCATTTGGTTGTTGCTGCTGCTGTTGAAAGCCAACATGTGATGAGGTTTCTGTTGTACAGTTTTTACTTATGATTCTATAATGCCAGTCTTCAAGGAAGGATGGTTCTTGAGGAGGCACATGCTTCACTTGCACAAAGATATTTTTAACCATTGATCTTTCTTCTTTTATTTATTTATTTTTTTTTTTATCGTATCACCCCGAGCAAGGCAGTATGTGCAGGGAGCTACGTAATAGTGAAAAGATTGGAAAAGAGAAAGCTGGAAACCACATCCTAAACAGGGAACAAGGGATGAGCCTCTTAACCTGTTCAATAGGTGTGGGTGGAGTGTGAACCGGGCGATAGATCTATCTACTCCAATTAAATTCTGAGAAAGAAGCTGTATATAACAATTTGTTTCTGAACGATTTTGGTAACATATATGACAGCCATATGAAAGTTTTGATGTTACAAAATTATTTAAAAACATTAGTTAGGTTAATATTTTGGTTTTGTAGCAGCTTGTGATGTTGGGTGAAACTGTCTCAAGCAAAACCTATTCTGTGTTAAATTTTCTTATCTCCTATATTAAATTCGAAACATTAAGGTATTTGAAGTGTCTAGTATTTATTTATTCCAAATCTTGAATGAGATTCAGGATATGTGCCATCACCACACTTTCATTTTGGCTTTCAAATCATTGTTTCTGTTTTGGAAAGGTTTATCTTGAGTCTTACTTCTTGGAATGCTTGACAAAAGATAACGAGTAATCCATTTCCAAGCAGTAATTCTTAAAGTTCAAATTCTGAAAGCCATTTGTCTTTCAGAAAATATTGATTTTTTTTTTTTTTTTTTTTTTTTTTTTTTTTTTTTAATGACTTTCTCTTCTAAATAAAATACAGTTGTGTAAATACTAGCTTATTCTAATCTACATGAAAAAAAAAACCAGTAAAAAATGTCCTTTATAACTTATTTTGTACTTTGAATTTTTTGACAAATTTATAAATTAATATTTTATTATTAATGTACACTACTGGCCATAATTATTAGGTCATCCCAGTTTTTTTTTTTTCTTTTTTTCTTAATTATGTATTTCATACTATTATTAGTATTTATTGCTAAATTAAAATAGAATGGTTCTTTTGTTATTATTACTTTGCAAAATTTTACAAGGCAAGGAAGCAAAGATGAACTCATCTGAATCACCCTAAATTTTCATTCTTTCATTAATGAAACTGCAATAATGGTAATTATTAAATATTTATAAATTCATTTGATACACATGTTATTGTGCAAAAGAATCATTCTATTTTGATTTACAATTATTCACTTGGTAATAAATACTAAAAAAAAGTATGAAATACATTATATATTTTTTTAAACACTGGGGTGACCTAATAATTATGGCCAGTAGTGCATATGGGTACATAGGTAGTCTAATGATGAAAACATTTTTTTTATATATACATTTTCAACATAATCTATTTTATCAATGGACTTAAATCAGAGAATATTTAACTACACAGATCAGATATTGAGTGAATGCTGAAAAGTTTTGGCTCATTTTCTGAAGATGACCCAATATGCGTATTTATTTTGGAATTCCTTGGAAAAGCTGAGAATGTTTCACCATCACATTTTTACGTAGTTCAAATTTGAACTAACTATGCCAGCATATTGAAATGTTTATCCATCCTTACATATATATGTCTGTCTATGTTTCTTATTATAAATATCATATTTAATGAGTACATATTTGAGTTGACATCCCTATTTTAATCAGAGAAATTAATGCTAACAGGTTTAGAGATCAAGAAGTGTTTATTAGGCCAGTTCACATTAATTTCACTGTTCAATTTAGTCACTTGTACCCATTAAAATATAATGTTTACAGTAATAATAAGCATACATGACTGACAACTATGACCTTCACAATAGGTGTTGCTCAAAGCAGTTGCCACTCATTGTGGGCTACCCTTCTTGTGAGGGATCATTGTTACTGCCTGAATGTGCAAAATAGGCATAAGCAATGGAACTAATCAATTTTAAGTGTGTGGCACTTGGTTTATTAGTGTAAAACTTTTAGGCTTGGCATGTTTTTAATAAGATATGAAAGATATAACTTGTACATGGCATATGGCTGTCTCAGATATTGTGCTTTATTAGCCTGAATTATATTTCAGTCGATTGTCTCTAAAATTAATATAGTTTACATTGCCTCATGGAAATTTCTGTTTCAAGATTTTTACCTCATCAACAAGCAACGTTAACTCATTGTTGTGAAAACTATATTAATTTTAAATAAAAATAAAAAATTGAGTTATATTATGCTCTACAATATTTGCTGTATTGAGCACTTTTTTTTAAAAAAAAAAAGTAAATGAGAGGGAACTCGGAATTCTAAAACTGTTTCTCTTCACCTGAATATATATATATATATATATATATATATATAGTTAGAATATAAGCTGAAGCATAAAATATAAAGTAAATTAAGGGCTCACTGCTAAAGTCAACAGCTTAAATATATTATGTAATAGTTATAATGAAACTCTAAGTTGCAAATTTTTTTTTTTTAATTAATTTTATTTATTAATCTAATATATTTATATTACATCAAACATTTTTGAATTCTTTGCATTCACTTACACACAAATACCCTTGGAAAAGGTATTACTTCGTCTCCTCCCTCCAGTTATGGGTTAAATAACAGGTCAGATTGGGTTCTATAGCCCTGGCTGGTAACTAGTCTACCACAGAAAGCAATGGAAACCTACTGTGGGATAATCTTCTGCCCAGTCAGTCATGTCTTTTTTGAGACATGATCGTCCAAGTGGGCATCACGTATGGCACTTGACTAACCCATATTTATGTAAATGCCCCCCCCCCCCTTTAAGCAGTATTTTGGCTATCAGCCTGTGCACTTGAAAATTTCATAAAATGGAGTGCGCATTTTCTTTGTTTTTTGTGTGTAAAATCAAAACTGGGTGTCTACTCAGTTTTACAAATGTTTATAGATATGACGTCTTAACTGCTCAACCACATAAGACAATGCCCATATAGTTCTTCTGAACACACACATTAATAAATATATAGACTCACACACATTTTTTTTTTTCCTCCTTAACAATATTTACAATTAATGTAAGGAGATGGGACATTATAGTTAAAGGCAATCCAAGAAAAGAGAAACTGGCCTAAATGGCAAGCCAGCTGCCATGAACAAAAATAAGGACAGATTTCTCTTCTCATTGCAGTAGAAAGGAGAATCACTATTGTAAATTTCCATGAAAAACTTTCAGGTGAACAATGCTGGTGCCTGCAGCTTACTGAAAGATCTGTAAGTGAATTCCCAGAATATTGTTCTTCTCTTTGAAGGAACAGAAGGTGGTTGCTGCCTAAGAGCTTCTGGAGTTGCACAGCATGGATAGAAACTTTCTAAGCAGTATAGTCACAGATGTGACTGGGGTTCACCTCTCACTATTAGCTCAAATAAGATCAATGCAGTGCTGCCCCCTAGGCTCTGCATACTCTTGGAGCTTATACTAAATAGCACTATTATTCATTCTGACTACGATATACACACAGTGTTAAAACTCACAGCAAGGTTTCTTTGACCTTACCTATATTTGAAGAGGAGTGACATGATTTTCCAACGAAATAATGCCAGGTTTCATACCAGCCTATATAGGCAGTTGCAGTGGATGGGTGGACAACCTTGTCTCTTGCACTCATAACCTGGCATGCTGCTAATTTCTCATCTTTTTGGGCTCATAAAGAAGACACTTTAATGGCATTTCTGCTTTGATGAGGAGAAATGGGTGAAAATAAATGTGGTTAAGAAAACAGACAAGGGTCTTTGAGGTGAGTGTTCATGCTTTTATTTGGACATGGAATACCACAATTAAGAAAGGAAACAGTTGGTGTGATTTAGAATGTGGTTGATTTTGGTATGCTTTGTGTGCTTTTACAATTAAATCTGTTGTAATTAAAGAAGACCAGCCATCATTTTTTGACCACCCTTCGGTCTCAATTAAGAAAGACAATTGAAAACTAAATTTTGAATAACTGAAACTTTTGTGTCCTGTTGCCAGACATAGAATCTTCCAGCAGTCACCCTCTTGACTCAGGGAAGCATTACCGCCTAAAGGGTTGCCGTGTTGATTCTGAGGCCCTGTTGTAGGGAGATGATGGTAGCCTTGCCAAATTTCTGTCAGTGAATTGTCATGGGACTCTTTTTCTCACAGACTGTGCCTATCTGATCCTACTATACTGTGCACACTTGAAATTAAAAAAATATAAAATGACAGTTTACCCATCAGACCCTGTGTGTGTGTGTGTGTGTGTGTGTGTGTGTGCTTTTTCCTGGATATTGAAAACTTTTACCCTATAAATATATACCTTAAAACTAAGTTTTTTTTATTTTTATTTATTTTTTTTTTTAATGAATGGGTGCTGAAAAGCTATACCTGGCAAAGAAATAATTTGTGATGTTCAGAAAATTGATTCGGCTGAGAACTTTTCAACACATTCCATATATGTCCATTTCTTATAATGGTTCATTTAATTGGTTAATTTATAACTCATCTGAAAAATGACTTATTTTTTTATACACTTTAGTTGGAAGTAAAACTCTCTCTCTCTCTCTCTCTCTCTCTCTCTCTCTCTCTCTCTCTCTCTCTCTCTCTCTCTCTCTCTCTCTCTCTCTCTCTCTCTCTCTCTCTCTCTCTCTCTCTCTCTCTCTCTCTCTCTCTCTCTCTCTCTCTCTCTCTCTCTCTCTCTCTCTCTCTCTCTCTCTCTCTCTCTCTCTCTCTCTCTCTCTCTCTCTCTCTCTCTCTCTCTCTCTCTCTCTCTCTCTCTCTCTCTCTCTCTCTCTCTCTCTCTCTCTCTCTCTCTCTCTCTCTCTCTCTCTCTCTCTCTCTCTCTCTCTCTCTCTCTCTCTCTCTTTCTCTCTCTCTCTCTTTCTCTCTCTCTCTTTTCTTCCATCTTATTATTACTGTCATAAAATTAACAAGTGTCTTAATATTTAAACATGTTAGCTTAAAATGTTTAACTTAGGCTGATAAATGAGATTTTGCCCGCTTATCAATAAGCAGCAGGTTGTGCTTAATGCTTCTTGTTGTTAAGCAGATAAATCTTTCTTTTGTGGTATGGGTTTATTGTTTTGAAAATCATAATTCAAAAGATTATAGCACTTACAGTTGGCACTAAAAAATTTATTGGGCTGTGATTTTAATATTGACAAACCATAGCAATATTTCAATGAAAATATGTTCTACTCTTGGTGTAGCAGTAGTTGATTGGAAAGCATAGCATAGTTTTGGTAAGAGGCTTTAAGTATCTGGCTTTTACTAGTGATTTACAAGTCCAATTTTACTGACCATATGACCACACTGAAGCACTTTATCAGCTCAGCTTAGTTTTAGCCTAACGTTACAAGCATGTGCATATCATTAATAAAATCAGTGTTGCACAAGTTAATGGGAATTAAAGTTTCATCTCTGTGCTAAATAAGCTGGACAGCATAATTTAGATTCCTAAGAGGGTACAGGCCAAAACATTGTCTGTAATAATGTCTATAACAAACAATATGAGAGCAATAGTTCAACATAATTAAAGTATACTGACAATTACTCATCTCAAAAATGAAATACAAAATTATCAAAAACTGCGGAAAAAATGTCAATTTTATATTGGATATAAAGGCTTCTGAAATTGGGATTGTGGCAGCAACTATTTCAGCAATTTTCCAAGTGGTTTTTCTTCCGTAAAATGTTGCTTTAGTTTTGAACTTGGCTTTGATAATGTAATTGGCCAGTTGTCGTATGTGGTTTAATGAAAGGTTTTAAAAATACAGTAGCAAGGAAAATGGTTTTTAAATGAACTTGTCATTAAAAGGAACATTGGTTAGAATTTATACAATTATCTTTCTCTTACTAGCAATGAGTGGACTAGAAAAATGCTTATTATCATATGAATCGATGAAATGTAAACAAAGTATTTTTAGCAAGTTATGATGCATTTGAAGAGTTGCAATCTTTTTTCTAAACCAGGAAGTCAGCTCTCTGGTATTTTCCAATCAGTGGCTTAACTTCTTAAGTAGGGAGAGCTATATCCTAAAGTGAATAACAAAACAGTTCTAAGCCTTTTGTTAGAAATGACTTTAAAAACCAAAGGTTTCGTTTTTGTATTGATTTATGATTTATAATTCTTGTCTCAAAAATAATTTTCAGAGTTTAACTCCTAACTTCATTCTCAAGTAGGAGGTAGAGGCAATACATGAAACTTACAGAACTTTTAAAAATCTCTGATACCTAATTTATCATCGTAATCTTTTATTTCAGTCAATATTAGTGTGGCTCATCATGATTTTTTTTAATGTTAGGAATATAGGTTTTATATATATATATATATATATATATATATATATATACTAGCAGTATAGCATGGCGTTGCTCGGGTCTAATGAAAGCTTTAAAATTAATCCATGGTCCTGGAGTGTGTGAAGTTTGGTGAGAATCGGATAAAAATTGTGGATTTGTATAAAGGACATACAGATAAACAGACACACACACAAACATCTTGTCATATATATATATATATATATATATATATATATATCGATTTTCTGCACTATTGTAAGAACTGCAACTTTGAAATTTCTGAATATCGTTTCTTATGTCTGTCTGAGTATCAAATTTGATGAAAATCGGACCACTCCTTCTATAACCTGATTTTTTTCAATTATCGATTTTTGATATTTATCGGGGGTACCTCAACACAAAACCTAGCTAAGAACATTCGCAGGCGCTTATAGTACAACTGTGTAAATTTTCAAGAAAACAAGTTCAGCTGTTTCGGAGTCTATAGGTAACGGACACAGACAGTTCCATTTATAAATAAGTTTATATATATATATATATATATATATATATATATATACTGTAGTTTATATTTTATCAATTTTTGTCTACCATACTTCACTTCCATAAAATACTCAAAAATTGAAAATGTTTTTCAACATAATTAAATAAGGAAAATTACCTTGTACCTATTCAACCCTTGAAATTAGTTGATAGATGGCACATTTCTGTAAACATTATTTGTTAGATTTTAAGCCAAAAATATTATTTTCAGAATCCAGTTAAGTAATCATTAATTTCTTTCAAATCCTATATTTTGATTATGGGAAAAAAACTTTTAATAGAATCTTAAATTTTGAGTCATAAAAAAATTAAAAAATTGGCTTTAAAAATAGTTGAAATATGTTGCATTTTATATAGATGTATTTTGGGATTATATATGTAACATGAATTTATGTGTGTATTATATATATATATATATATATATATATATATATATATATATTGGATATTATTGCACCTTCTTGATTTAGCATTTTTCCATTGACATGAAGTAGAATAATTGAATCAATTTCTAGGAAATCTGCTTCAGGCAGTTTTTCTCTAACTTATAAGTAAGTTTAAATTTATCAGTGTATATGTATCTTAGAGATTCTTGACAAAATTCAAAGAAATTCTGCAATATCATTGGTGCTGACCTGACACACCTGTTTGTCATTTTCCTCACTAATATAACATAGTTTCTTTATAGCTTTTCTATAAGTATTTTTATGGTAATTGTTCTGATAAACTTTCCCCTTTAGTACGTAAACCTCACAAATTTTAAGAACCATACTACATTAGCAGCTAGGTCTCCTCATTTTACAGTTGAAATAACTAAGTGTAAGAATAAGTTTTAATTTAATAGTGCTTCTTGCTTGTTGTGCCCTCTTTTTGTTTTTCTGGCCATGATCTTCAAATATTTAACTGCAATGTTGTCATCTTGTCTCATTGAATCCTGAACTTTCAATGTTTATCAGCATTCTTTCACTTTCAGTAATCCCTTGAATCTTTTTGCCTTGCTTGCAGTGAAATGGTTTAAGAAAAAAAACCACATACCTAGGCTTGTTTGTATATTCGGCAAACCAGACCAGTTGATGGAAATTACTCACTTTAAGAAAGAAAGTTTTTATGTAAAGTGACATCACTCTATTCCCACCAGCCCTTAACTAGCAAGCCAGATTTTTAACTGATTGTTAATCAACATCAGACATGTCAAACCAATTGCATTTTGTTTGACACTTCAGGTATTTCCTTCTCATGAAGTGATGTCATTCACAAAAGCATTGACTAAACATGTCATCTTGAACATTGTTGGAGGAAAATTGAGTTTTAGGTTTTTAGACATGACAGTAAGCTGACTTGTTTCTAAACTTAGCAACAGTATTAAGCAATACAATGAAAATTTGATGGCAACTGTTTTACTGTTGTTTTTTTTGGGGGGTGGGGATAAAAAGAGGATCAAATAAAACTAAAGTTTACAAGTGCACATTTAGTAGCACTTCTCCAAAGTTTGCTATTTCTCTACTTGAAAAATTTGCTGCATTCAATCAGATAAATAATTATACAGCAGCCCACTGTAAATCAGTATTTCCCAACGTGGGTGCTAGCACCCCTTTGTGGGCTCTTATGCTGAGAGTACTGGGAGTTTTTATTTCATGTGGGGGTGCAGTGGGCATTTCTTATATATTTTTAAAAATTATTCAATATTGGCTACAAAAGGAAATTTCTGAAAGGTTGTGGAAATCTATCAAACTTCTTTTTTTTTTTTTTTTTTCATTGCTTTTCCAACTTGCTATATGCTATCGAATAAATGTTTTTTGTTTAAGTCTCTCGTAATAAAGACTTTTGATAATTTTTAAGCAATTAATAGATCTTTTTTTTTTTTTAATTGGACAATTCTTATTACAATCAACATATTTAAGAGTTACACTCTTACTTTTTTTTTTTTTTTTGTAAAACAGTGAAAATAACCTCTAGTGGCCTAGGTGTTGAAAGTCTTGCAAATTATTTCTATCTGTATGCTGGTAGACATTAATTTTGTGGTAATGGTAGGCAGGATGCTTACTTAAACATGTGTAGCCACTAAATATAATGTTCATATTGTATATAAATGGAATCAGCTAGATTATATACCCAAAAAACTTCTAATAACTATAATTTTTTCTTTTCTAAATTTAAATTTCCAAGGATCTCTTGGTTATGTGTATGTGTAATCAGATCAATGTAAACAGGACCCAGTTTGATGAAGTCCTAAGGACCAAAACCTGTCACACAAAAACTTTTCACTTTGCCATACATCTTTCTTCCAAAATTGTTCTTGATATATAAAAAAATTATATATATATATATATATATATATATATATAGTGTATTTGGGCAACAATTCCTCTTTTATGCATATTTTATTAAAGAGAATTGACAAGGTACTGCAATTAAGCTTTTTAATTTTTCTTGTGTTCATACAAGCATTTTTTCTGTCCAAAAGTTATGCATATCCAAACGCTTTCAATTATTTTTCTAGGCATTATCAGAGGCATTTTATTTTTTATTAACTGAATGTGTAGTTTTTTTTTTATATGTATGTGTCTGAAATTAGAGGAACGTTTTATTTTCCAAACACGGTCATCACATTGTAGTTGGGTTCATAGTTAATGTTACTGGGTGTTGGTTTTTCTTTTTTATTATTTGGGCTTCCACTAGTTTCTATTTGTTTTTTTTACTTGAGGATAAAGCTATTATACTTTTATATTTTCTACTAGTGTGTTTTGGATAGAATCAAATAGGTTATTTTTTTTTTTTTTTTTTTTTTTTTTAATGGCTAAAAGAATAACTGAAAGTGGTCTTTGGACAGATTTTACATGCTTTGTGTCCAGAAAAGGAATCACTTGTACAAATACAAGAACAGTTAAATAGATTAATCCAGTAAGTACCATCTTTAATGAAACACGCATACATATGTGTGATTAATACAAATAAATTTTTTTTAACTTAGCTGCTATTCACTTTCTGTCTTTATTCTGTTTTGTGGAAATTACATCAACTCATCAGGGGAGTAATTGTAAAAATGATGTATAAAAATCATGTTTTGTAAGTTAGTACTTGGTTCCCCCTCCCACAATTTATAGAATTCATAATAATTTGAAGTTTTTTTTGGTTTTTTTTTTTGACAAAATTCTTTATAATTGTTTTATATATAATTGTGTGTGCATGATTTTGATTTCCCCACCAGAAGTTTTCCTGAAATACAACCAAGCTTTAAATGAAGCCAGTTTCTGAACATTTGTTCCTTTTTTGCATTGCTGATGACCTGTGACAAATGTTGCTGTCTTTTTGGGTTGGTTTAAGACAGCCTTTTCAGCAAGTATTACTTTGATTCTTGATGGAATCAAGGTCAGATGAACATTTCTTGCATACTTACCAATGTCATCTTTTATTATAAGACACTATCCATACACATTATTAGGTAGAAGAAAACAAAACAGGTAGCCACTCTGATTATTTTGATATGTAAGAACATTGATATTATTGGCACAATAACTGGAATGTTTATCCAAGAATGTTTTATGGACAGTCTTTAACCTGCCTTACAAGTAAAACAATCATATATTTAATGTTGGTGTCTGACATTGATATTAAATCCTAAAATGTAGATACTGATTTTCAAGGAAGTTGGACCCTCTCCACTTAAAAGATTTGTACAAGATAATCTCTTGCATTATACTTTGTAGAGTGGCTATGGTTAAATGTAAAATAAATGAGAGAACTGTCCGATAAATAGAACTAATAAAGTTTGCAGTAAAAAAAAAAACCTGGCAAATAATATAAAGCATGTAAACAATATAAACAAGGAAAATTAAAAGTATTAAAGCAAAAAGTTCACAAACTAAGGATGGATTGGGGTTGACCCGCAAGCGAATGTAGTATTTTAACTTCAAGACATACCAGGATTGAGCCATATGAAACTGAGAACTGACCTGTTTTATTGGCTAAAAAGTAATCCCAGAATGCATTTGTGTGTTTCTGTCTATAAATTGAGGAGATAGGAAAATATTTCACAATTCATTCCTATGGAGATTTTTCCCCTTATTTAGGTTCCACTGCAAATATTTGGTATGTTATATGTAGAATTGTAAGCCAATAGATGAGTTCTTGTGGGTAATGAGTATATTGTAATGAGTGATTGGGTCATGAATCTGATTAGCTAGGTCTAGGATAGAAAGTGTTGAACAGCCTCACCCCCTCCCCTTTCATACATGTGCCAAAATTAATGTATTTTACATTAATAAATATTCATTCATATGGAGAATGGAATCGGTATGCTTAAGCTTAATATAATGTATAACTGGATTCTGTATTTTCTCACTATAAAACTTAAAAACAACTGCTTTGCTATTTTAACTGGATATCAATATATATGGTAACAGCATAAGTTTATTTCCTAATAATTTCAATTACCCTATTACTGATTCTCACTCAAGGGATGCTAGACCATCATTAAGTGAAATGTTAGTGAGATCGGTAGCATATTTTTATTGAAAAATTTTAAAAATGAGATTCACTTTGTTATAGTTATGAGCTTTGGTTCGGTCATTACTGCTGACTAATGTAAAGTTTGGGGATGTGCGTTGTGGTACAGTGGATATCGGCTCGGAATGAGAAACCGGGGAGCTGAGTTCGAATTCCAGTTGAATCCATTGTATTCACTTACGCGCAAATACCCTTGGGAAAGGTATTAATCCGTCTCTTCCTTCCAGTTATGGGTTAAATAGCAGGACAGATTAGGTTCTATAACCTTGGTTGGTAACCAGTCTACCGCAGAAAGCAATGGCAACCTACTGCGGGATAATCTTCTGCTCAGTCAGTCATGTCTCTTTCAAGACATGATCGCCCAAGCGTGTATCATGTATGGCACTTAACTGACTGACTGAATGTAAAGTTACAGGCATGACTTAATGATTTAATTAATACTTAATTTGCCATTTTGTTGGGTAAAATAAGAGTCAAATGCTCAAATATAAGAGTCTTCTTATTTTGGGCAAAAAATAAAGATGTTGCCTTTGTATAAACACTTGATTTGTAGTTGGGCACCTGGCCATTGTTGTAAGTTTAATCTTCACGATATGTCCCTGCAATTATAAACTTAGTAATGCCATTTTAGGACTTGATTTTCCTACTAGTTGAAGTATCTGATTAGTAATCATAAATTATATGCATGCTAAAAATACTGAATTGGTGGGGTTCAACAATCTAACTTTTGCAGCAGTTCAAGAAGAGTTCAATGTTGCATAATTCTGAATGATCTCTTTTAATAGTCTGACTCTGAAATAATTTCCTTTAATATCTGTAAAGGATTTTCTTTTCCTTACTGAAAATTAATGAAACCTCCTCTCAAGCATTTACTAATTAATTTTTTATTATCTTTCTATTGTCTTTTTATTGTAACTCCCGGATCATCATTCTATAGTCTCTTTACATAAAAGCTGCTTTACTAAAACTTCAGTTTCATCAATAGCAATCATTTATATATATATATATATATATATATATATATATATATATAATGATCATTTATGTTCTGCAAATGCTTGATACTTTTTCATAAATAGTATCAGCTGTGATATTGAATTTCTTCCTTGTAAATGATTAATTTTTTTTTTTTTTTTTTTTTTTAAATTGATATTTTTGTAATTTTAATAGATTTTTTATTGCAACTCTTAGATCTTTTTCTGCAATCAATAGTAATGAACATGATGATTTTTGATACTATAATTGTTTTGTAACGGTAAGATTTTCCACTTTGTTATAAAGAATCATTTGATATTTAATGACTGAGTGATCTCAGTTACTTTGGGTTGAAATTTAGAAAACCTTTCTCTTAAAACAATTTTTCAGGAAAATAGGTTTTTCAAGTCCACCAACTGTTATTGTTCTTTCTAGTCTTATTGGAAATATCCTTTTTAACTTTTAGTTCAAAGTAATGTGGAATGGATGTGCGTTGTGGTGCAGTGGATATCGGCTCAGAACGAGAAATCGGGAAGCCGAGTTCAAATTCCAGTTGAATCCCTTGCATTCACTTACGTGCAAATACCCTTGAGAAAGGTATTAGTCCGTCTCTTCCTTCCAGTTATGGGTTTAATAGCAGGACAGATTGGGTTCTATAACCTTGGCTGGCAACCAGTCTACCGCAGAAAGCAATGGCAATCTATTGCGGGATAATCTTCTGCCCAGTCAGTCATGACTCTTTCGAGACATGATCACCCAAGCATGTTTCACGTATGGCACTTAACTGACTGAATGTGGAAAATCAGCATTTTCGTTATCACATTTTCTCTGCAAGTTACATATGCTAACCATTTAAGTTATTGTTGCATTTAGAATTGAAGTGATGTCTTGAGTGCTAGCCAAAGTGAAGAAACTTCTGAATGAGTTGGATGTCATGCATGGCATCCATAAGAGAATCTTGATCTGACAAGGTTATTTAAGAATATGACCCTAGTTCTTGGGTTTTGGCTTTGTAGCATTTTGTGGAATTGGACAAAACTACCCTGGCACAACCTTTTCTACATTTAATTTTATCTCCAAAGTACTTGAAGTGTTCAGTATTAATTCCACTTTCAGAATTTTTGTGATGGATTGAGAGGGTACCATCATTGCTTTCATTCTAAGTAATAATTTCTATTCTGGAAAGGTTTATCTTAAGTCCTACTTCTTTGAACATTTTGATAAGGAATTTTTTATGTTCATTTGTATCTCAACTGAATGCCTATGTCATGATCACAGCACCCCTCCCTCCCAGTCATCAGTTAACTGTATTCTGGTTTGTTTGGGTGGGCTGTCTATTTGTAGGCACATTTGGGATGTGGTAAGGAATGTTTACACTATCAAAGCCCATTTCTTCATATCTATGCTTGTAAATATGCAGAGCATAGTCTAGGAAAATGTTAAAATAGATTATGGGCTCTCTCCTTCTTGTCATACTCCTAATGAGGTTTGAAATGATTTGGTGTTTGAATTTTCTGTCATATATGATTTTTGTTAATGGATATAGTCCCTTTATCAAATAAAGAGATTTTGTAACGGTTATTGTCTCAATGTCTTGGTCTTCTAAAAGTGCTGCTGATATGTTTATTTTTATTTTCTTAATCAGGGTTTATGGCTATTACTGAGGTTTACATTAGCACTTAGATTCTGACAAGTGACATGCTTTTCTAAAAGCTTAGCTCAAAAAATGCCATTAAAACACTTGATATTTGTCAGCTTACCAGCTTTTAATCTGATCTGTTTTTGGCACCTTGTAAATTTAATTTCTCTCTCATTCATTAAGCAGTCACATAAATACAGAAAATTGTCATCAAGATTCTTTTGGTTATTAAATGGAAAAATTGTTCAATGAATTTCATTTTGTTAAAAAAAAATTTTATTGGAATTTTTTTAATCTTTAAAGATTTCCTGCCTTTTTTTTTTTTTTTTTTTTTTTTTTACTGAAATCTATTTTATCATCGTTGAATTCCTTGTCTGATACTTCTTTTAGTCACTGGTTATTAAAACGTACTACTATTTAAAATAATAATACTAGTCTTTATAATAAAAAGCATAATCACTGTTTTTATTTCATTTTTATTTAATCTGTTTTGTTAGACTGTCCAGGGTGAAAAATTACGTAAAAACATTTGTTTTGAATGTATTTTATAATAAACCAAATAAGTTTAGCTGAACATTTGACTTTTTATATAATGAATACTGTATATTTATTCAGCAAGGATTCATCCAAACAAGTTTGATTAAAAAGAGACAAGTTTTATTTTTTATTGTTTTCCTAATTTTCTAATAGGGTGTTGAGCGTTGTGCTTGAAGTTGCAGATGAACTGTTCGAGGTTCATATTGTTATTTTTCTTTAAGTACTTTGACTTTTGCAGTTATTATCAAGAACTGATGTGGTGTTTGTGTGGTAGTTGGAATTACATTGTCTTCATCTGGATGTTTGAAATGGCCAAGTGTGATATCATGTGTAACAGTTATTGAAAACAAAGCCACACAAAAAGAATACAATTTGTTTATTAATTTAAAGTTTTTTTTATTATAAAATAATTGAATGCACTTCAAGATACCTTCTACTGTGGTGGTTATTTAATTCATGTTTATTTATAATGTCATGCTCAATCATTCCAAACATCCAGCTTCTCTGAGGCTACCAGAATGTAGAAAAACAAATTCTAACTACCACAGAGACTACGTTGGTTTTTGATAATAACTGCAAAAGTACTTAAACTGTTTGAAGTTTATATTTTGTTATTTTATCTGCAACTTTCAGCACAATACTCAACACCTTATCCAAAAATTGGAAAAATACAATGTTAAAATTAAACACATATCTTGTCTGTTCTTTTTAATCAAACTTGTTTAGAGAGAGTGAGAGACACACACACATACTTTCAGTTCTCTTGAGCTCAAAAACCATTATTAATTTTGACAGCTACAGAGGTCAATTTATAATTGAATTATGCACTTACAATCCTTTAATCAGGTATATATCTTTAAAGCATTGTCTGTTAAAATTTAGATATTTAGCAGTACTCTCAACAGATATAACAAAATTTACCACATGTAATGTTTTATGCCAAAGAAGCAATACATAGCTTTCCTAGAGAGAAATATAACTTGGTCTTTGGGTGCTTAATGAAAGCACAATTGAGTGGTACGTGTGGTATTCTTACAGTTCTTCATGTCTTGAATAGACTGAAAAGTTGTACAGAGTGAGAATTCTACAATCTTCTATTAGACCTGTAGATTTATAGTGCACTCGGTATCTTTTCACTCATTTTTTTTTTTTTTTTTTTTTTTTTCAATTGGAGTAGATAGACTAAACTATTGCCAGGTTCACACTCCACCCATGTCTATTGAACAGGTGAAGAGGCTCATCCCTTCTTCCCTGTTTAGGATGTGGTTTCCGGCTTTCTCTTTTCCAATCTTTTCCCTCTTACGTAGCCCCCTGTGCATCAGTGGCATTACCGCCTTGCTCGGGGTGATATGATTAAAAAAAAAAAAAATCGGACCATCAGTTTCCAAACAAATTAGTGATATAGGTGTGTTGTGTTCATCTATACGTTCACCATTCTCCATTTAACACTAAAAAATACTGAAAAATAAAGAAACTGATGTAAAGAAAAAAAAACTCTTTATAGTCATTAAGAGTAGTTTTCTTTTTAAAAATAAACTGCTTGATGAATTTGTTAGCTGCTTTTTTGTTTTTGTTGGAAAGTGATATTGAACTGAAATGCTTCATTAATTTAATTATATCTTATTAACATAGATCAATCTGATATCAAGAACAAAATAAGGCACTATTGATTTTTTATGGAAATAGTCTCCCTAGGAAAAAACATTAATTTTTAAATTTTGGATGCAAGGCATTTGACAAAATATGCTGCAGCCATACATCAAATGACACCAAACTTTTTTTTTTTTTTTTTTTTACTATCATGATTAAAAACTCTTTAATTATTGAGTGATAGATTTGTACTAGAAACTTTCTGATCATTCCTTGCTCTTAGCATCTGAATACATGATATGCTGTTATATATTGCTGCTGCTGAAAACAACAATTATCCTGGCTGACAAATGTTAAACACATATATAAAAATATAACTTATATTTTTATTCTTTGTTAGTGACGGTTATGTGCAGTGGTAGTCAGAGGGAATCACCCACATATAAGGGAGTTGACTAGTAAGAGTTTTCTTTTCTATTTTCTGCGTTCTCTCTGTGTTCTGATTTCAGCCTGAAAAAAACCCCTGAAACTAAAATTGTCACACATTTTTGCTTTCTCAAATTTTCACTTGTCATCTATGGCTAGGCACATCTGTCAATCATTTTCACCAATTGTTATGTTTGAAGCTGGCTGCCTTTATTGTAATCACACTTCTGTTGGTCTTGTTTATATTTACTGCTTTTGTGACATCAACCACATTTCTGTTGGTCCTGCTTTTGAGTGTAAATCATATTTCTGTCTGGTTACAAAAATGTTACAATACTGCAAAATGAATGCATTCTATTTATTCCTGTGCAAATGAGAAGATACAAAGAACACAAAAACACTTGGGTAAGTTTTCTAACATATTTTCTACATAATCACGACTATTGGATATACATATTCAAGGTGCTCTGTTTGGATCTACCTGTTTCATGGCTTGTCAGACAAATTGCCAATTGTGCGTTATGGTGCAGTGGATATCAACTCGAAATGACAAATCGGGGAGCTGAGTTCAAATTCCAGTTGAATTCCTTGCATTCACCTATGCGCAAATACCCTTGGGAAAGGTATTGATCTGTCACTTCTCTCCAGTTATGGGTTAAATAGCAGGACAGATTGGGTTCTGTAGCCTTAGCTGGCAACCAGTCTACTGCAGAAAGCAATGGCAACCTACTGCGGGATAATCTTCTGCCTAGTCAGTCATGTCTTTCGAGACGTGTATCACGTCCATACTTAACTGACTGCTGGAAGGCATATTCTATCACTTAGCTATGCTCACATCCAATGTTTGGTCTCTAAACATTCTACTAGTGTCAGTTATCAGAATTTTCAGCATATAGCAATTCAATGATACATCACTTTATGTGCAGTTTCATTCCTGATAGCTGTCTTCAGCAATGCAAAAAAAAAAAAAGATATTTCTTGTCATGTGATAAACACCCATCTTCCTGACATTGTGCATTGAGGTACAAAATAATATTAGAAGTGTTACTTCTAAAATTCTTCAGACATTTTTTTTTTTGTTCCATGCTATTTTTATCATATTTTTTTTTTTTTTTTTTTTTAATATGCATACTCTACTCAAGGTTAATAAAGATACTTATTTACACTGTAGATAAGTTCTAATGGAATTAATGTTGAATTTTTTTTTTTCCTTTCTTGTTAATTTTTGTTCAATTCATGATTTCAAACATTTTCCCTCCAAGTGTTTCAAGAAATAGCTGGCAGCTTTCTGCATTGAATTTAATAAGATTCAACTAATTTTCCATTATTCAAATTAATTTATTGGTGGTCCTCTCCTTCTCTGTCGCAAATAAATGTTGCAAATTAAAACTAATCATTGAAATGTGGATTAAATCTTGGAATGAGGTTGCTTTCACTTTAGACATATTTATGCAAGAAAAGACATTAGCAAATAATTTAAACTATATTTGATGACTGATTCTAAAATCTCAGATTTTTTTTCTTTTATTTCATAATCCTGTTTAGATTTTGCACTTTGTATTTTCAAAGTTGGTTCTATAGAAACCTTTTACTTTTTTAATTTTAAAATTATTTTTCTTCCCCAAATAAGGCAATAAAGCCACTAAAATGCAAATGGTTATAGGGTGTGGAAGAATTAGGAACAGAAACCTTAATAGTAAGAAGAAAGAGAACAACCAGGAGGATAGTAGATAGTGATTGACATTGCATTTAAATTTTTGCAGATTAAAGTTGACTGGAAATCATGGATATGGAAGGGAGTTCCACAAACAAGAAGTGCAAATAAAGAATCTCTTCACATAGAACTTACAGGTACATATAGTTAGCTCAACTGTAAATTGATGAGATCCTGATACCAGTCTAATATTGTACTTAAATTCATAAAGTTAGCCATCAAAGTGAAGGGCTCATTCGAATAATTAACATGAAAGTATTTATAAAAAAGGTACAGAAGGGTAACCTTATGGTGGTGTGTGAGTTAAGCTGACTGGCCAGATCAGGACCAATGGTATTGATGATTCTTCTTTGCTTAAGATAAATAGCACTAGCACCAAACCATATGTGGCAATGATATTCAAAGCATGGACAAATGGTAAAATTATGGATATGCAAGATAGATTCCAGAGAGAAAAATTGTCTTGCCTGACACAGTGAATAGACTTTCTTTAGCAATTGATCTAGTAATGGATTCAGTATAGTCTTTCCACTTTGTTTCAGTTGAGAATGTTAAACTAAGAAGGTGGAATGAGTCACTTTACTTGAGGTTAGAAAAATGAAAGCTGTATTGCTTGTCTGAGAAAAGACGCTGCAATGAGAGATGAACAAATTCAGCACTGATTAGGGTCTCTAGGATTTTGCCAAAAGAAGGTATAATGCTAATAGGCCAATAGTTGAGTTAGATAGCTCACCAGAGATCTTAAAAAGTGGAAAAAATGATTTCTAGCAGGTAGGAAAGCAGGTGGCAGCAAAGCATTTATTATACAGTTTAGAGAGAACAGAAGCCAGTTCAGAAGTACACTTAATGACTATTACAAGGATACCATCAGGTCCCATGCTTTGTGGGGATCTAGATTGGAGATGATAGCAGAAACCATAGAAGGGGTTATATGCATATCATTCAACAGAGACCCAGTTCTGTATGGGATGCTCCAGACGAGTCAAGAGTATAGTTTGAGGAGAATTTATGGGCAAAGCATTCAGCTTTTTCAGCAGGGAATATTAACACCTCAAATTGATTAAAGAGGGGAGAATAGAGACTTTGAAATTATTTAATACCTTATTACAAAGCCACCAGTAATCACATGAACCAAAATTATTAGAGGCTATGCAGTGCTTCATTCTCTTGGCAAATAGGGATTTTGTTCACATTTATATGAACACTATTGAATATGCACCTGTTATGAGAGCTGTCACATTGGTATAACTGAAAAATAGTGGTTTCTGTGTGCTGTAATGGCTAAGCATGTTGCTGTGAACCCTGGAGAGAATTGAGGTTCAACCTGGTATTTTCAAGAAGGGATGAAATCTTCCATGCTGGCTTTGACCCAAAAGGCTACTTCAGTGACCCAATTTTCAATTGGGTGGTTGAAGATATCAATCCATGGGGCATCACAAAGAAAATCATGAATAAGTCCCATTCAGCATGCCTGTAATAGAAAGAGGTCTTATAGATAGTTCCTGTTTAATAGATGATTGGAACAAAATGTCAATAGCTACCTCAGAGTGGTCAGTTACCAAAAGGGCAGTACCATGAAACTTGGTAAGAGATAAATTAAAGAAGCTTGTTGCTAGGGAAATGAGTAAGGCAGTCTATGATTTGAGTAAGAAATTGAATAATAGAAAAATTTAATACCTGAATACCAGTAACATCAGTACCTTGAGAATGTTTGAGCTGCATGTCATCATGAACATTAGTCACTGAAGACAGATATTTGCAGATGAATGGAGGGAAAGTTTTGTTCTTGTTTTTTCTATACTCAGCTATTATGTCTGATATACTGCAGTTCTGGGAAGAGGGAGAGCGAGAAAAAGGAAAAATGTGATAGCTAATAGTTTAGTAATGAAAGAAAGAAGCATATGAAAGAGTAGTTTTGAGCCTCGAGAGACAATTCTCTCACTATCAGAAGATTATTGTAGATGTAAACACTAAGGTCATGCATATGAATGCTGGAATCTTTTCAGCAAAGGGAAAGGTAGTCTGAAACCAATAACTCATTGGTAGAAATAGAATTTAAATTAATTTCACAGAGGGCAAGCATATCTGGTGGCCATTCCAAGAGGAAAGATTCTATACTACAAATATTAGTGAAAGAAAGGCTGACTGGGAATAGTGGTTTTCTTTACTGGTTTAGTTGTTTTATAAGAGATTTGTTTTGAGGATAGAGAGAAAAAAAAAAACCATCATAATTGTTACTGTCATCAATGGGAATACAAATCAGCCAGAGCATGGCTGAGAACACAGCATAGTGTGGTTTTAGTGTTGTCCACCAAATATACATGCAAGGACACCTACCCATGCACAACATGGCACTACCAATACCCTGATATTATGTAGTGGTTATCAGAGCAGCCTCCTTAAGCCCTACCAAAGAGATCAGGCTCCTAATGGCCAATTAGAAGCAGCAGCCAGCAAACTGGCAACCCAGTATCCTAACAATGGAAAGTCACAACAAGTAACTGGCAAGTCTGATCATCAAAAAGTTACTATTGTAAAATCATTATGGCCCTGATAGAAAGAAAGAGCCAGTAAACTATATCCTAAACAGGGATAAACTTCTACTCCTGTTCAATAGATATGGAAGGAATTCAGGCTGGATGATAGGTGAACCTATCTACTCTTATTTACAGAAATTAATTCAGATAACATTTTGTATTGCTAAATATAAGCTCATTCTTAATTTTAATGAGGTTTTTATTATTATTATTATTATTATTATTATTATTATTATTATATAGGCAATTAACTTGAACAAGGATTGATAAATAAAAATTGAAACTCTTCAAATTGAAACTATGCTTTAAGAGATTAATTATTTATTTTGGAAAAAAAATTATGAGATGGGTGAATTGTCTAGATTACACAAAAAGAAAAATTACTCTTTAGTATTTCAAGATATTTTTGTGCAAATTTATTCAATAAAATTGGCATTGGCTCTAACCATGGCTTTCAAACAACTTTGGAATCTCTTGCAACTCTTCTGGGCGGTATTCTTTAAGTTGGTGAATACTTGCCTTCAGTTCATCTTTGGTATTACAAGGAGTTTTGTTGGTCTCTCACTTCATACACAATATCTACAGGTTGAGTTAGGTGGCCAAATATTAGGGGTGATTTGGTCACAGAAATAGTCTGACAGCTATAACTGGATTCTCCTGCTTGTGTCATGGTTCAGAGTCCTTTTGCTAAATATAGGGTCTTCCAGTAGCCAGCCTCTTGGCCCAGGGTAGTACTACCTTCTCACAGAAGACACTTGGTGTAGGCCTTTAGTCTGAGGTCCTGTGAAATGATGAATAAAGGCATGACATTACCATTACTAGTGACCAATCCAAACACCATATTTTTTCCCAATACATCCTGTGCACTGTCCTCAGATTGACACCTCAATACTCTGAAATGTTCATATTA
Source organism: Ascarosepion bandense (assembly GCA_037127315.1). Taxonomy (NCBI): domain Eukaryota; kingdom Metazoa; phylum Mollusca; class Cephalopoda; order Sepiida; family Sepiidae; genus Ascarosepion; species Ascarosepion bandense. The sequence goes on from JBBBDQ010000558.1 coordinate 2,569,818, forward strand.
GAGCTTCTAGTGTGAATGTCAAGCAGTACAGCATACCATTTTTTAATTTCTTGGAATGAATTGCATCATGGTGCTCTTTTTCTCACAAATGATGCCTAACTGACTCTACTGTACAGTCAACAAAATCAATGTGTATGTACAAAAAAGGGGGAAGGGGGGGGGTAGAAAAAATGGCGACAATTTAACCATTGCCCGTTTTACATTTTTTATATACACACACACACACACACACACACACACACACACACCCAAGCTGCCTACACAGCACATAGAAAGTTATTCAAGAGTCTTCGGCTAGCACAAACCATCAATCTCATGGTATTACTATCTGTTGTAAACTCAACTCTCTTGTACCCCTGTGAGGCCTGGGTACTCTACTGAAGACACTTTAACAAATTTGAAAGATTCAAATGAAAGTTTGTTCAATCCTGCTGAACACATGGCAGGACTGGATCACAAACAACAAAATTTTCTTATCCACAAAGATAGAGAGCCTAAAAACATCAGAATTCTTTACCAACTTTGATGGACCAGATACTTTACGCAAATGCCAGACATCTGCCTACCAAAACAAATCCTTAGAGCATACATCTGGCAAGAGACCACGTGGCGTCCAATGTCATTGGCTCAAGGATCAACTCAAAAACACCTTGCTGAAAAGATAAATTAATTCAGTCAATTGGGAGATGGAAGTTGCAGATGGAACCAATTAGAAAGTGCCGTCCACGAAAAGCAACCTCCTTTAAAAACACCAGAAGACAGACAAAGAAAATCCAAAGACGAATTGGAAGACAACCATTGGATCTCTTCTGATCCAATATCAGAAGAGAATATGTATGAGCACCCCAATACTCAACAATAAGTTTAACAAATGGTGTATATATATATATATATATATATATATATATATATATATATATATATGATGCAAGTACATAAAGCCACTAAAATGCAAGGGCTTACTGAGATTGAATGAAACTGAGAAAACTTGAAGTAGAAAAGACAATAAAAAGAACAGGATTCAAAAAGGCAGAAGATGCCAATTCAACATTACATTTTTGAAGATTGTAGAAGAGTTTCACAGGTGAGAAGTGCAAGAGAAAATTATTGTAATTTACTAAGCGCAGCTTAGATGTGGCACAAGGCCGAAAGTATGGGACACCCAGTGAAAGTATGGGACACCCAGCAAGAGAAAATTATTAGAATGTAACTTAATTGCATCAACTGTAAAATGATGAGACCAAGTTGCCAATTTTGGGCTAAGTCTCAGTTTATGAAGTCAAAGTACCAAAGTGGAAAACTTATCAAAACAATTGTCATGAAAATAAAGAAAAGGCAGAGGGAAGCTACTTTGTGTTGGTGGGAAAGATAAAAATTTAAAGATTTGTATTCAAGTTGAAAAATTAAATTTGGTCAAATGAAGAGGATGCAAACATTTGTATTCATGCATTTTATAAAGAATCTTGGAAAATTAACTTTGAAAAAATTCACTACCTTTAAATTACATCAGTGTGAATATCATTAATAAATTATTGCCTACAAGCTTCATTGCTACCATGATATGTGGAAGAACTGTGGTAGTATCAAACAAACTACCTTTTAATAGTTATGAAAAAAAAATCTTCAGATTGACAGAATTTTTTCTTTAAAAAGTTAAGGTGGTGCAACATTAAAGTTGTTTGATGGCTTGAGTAGCAAAACATGTTCAAGAAAACTTTAGTCAATTTTAAATGAAGTTCTAAAAGGGTAGAAAAATCTAAATCAAATAAGTTATTTATATAGTATAAGTGGATTTCATTATCATAATAATCTCTTTGTAGGGATTGTGGATAGAAAAGCTTTTTTTAATCATCAAATTAGATTCATATTAGATATTGACTTTAAGTTCTCTGCCAACTGGAGTCTGTTGGAAAGGTATCAAGGTATCTAGTACAAGTCACAGTAAAAACAAATATATATATATATATATATATATATATATATATATATCAGTATCATTATATCCAGTCTTTATTTTATTTGTAGAGATCACTTCAACACTTCAACAGCTATACAACCTGGAGTAGTTTTAAGTTAATATTATCTCAAGCCACAAGGGGCAATTTCCCCAGGCAATACCTCTCCTTTTGTAGGAGTTTGAGGTGTCCCCAAAAGTGGAAGTGTCAAAGGTGTTTGAGCAATTTTTGAAAGCCTTTTCATACTAAACCAACTTGTTACGTTCTATTGTGATGGGTACACCTGGATAAATACCTACATGTCAAAATCCATAGTTATTTGGGAGTCAAATTCAAATTGGTTTGGTCTCTTTAAAATACAAGATACTTCTGTTTACTAAATTACATTTCTACCTGCAACACTGTATGAAATATAAATTTGAAAGTGTATAGATATTCTTTAAAAATGTGTTTTCATTAATCTTTCTAAATAATTGTTTGTTTAAACTTATTCATTGCTTTTTCTTTCTTACTGACATGTTGCTTGATTAAGGAAAATTTAAATTTACTAAAAATATTACAAGCTAATTAAAAAATTTTACTCTAATATTTTTAACTCAATTTTGTAAATGTTTCTTAAAAAAGTTCATAGTGATTTCTGGTGGCACACATTCTTAATCCACTACTACCAGATGACTAGTACAATACTCTGATGGTTAATGACTATCGTACTACTAGCGAACATTTACTTCAATTTTAAAGTCTATCAAATAGCTTGAAACATTGTATTCAGTGCAGGGTTGCTCCATACATTAAGGAATAGGGTAAATTTAATGGCTGCCTCTTTTTTCTTTATACATTTTTTTTTGTGAATAATTCAAAATATTGATTTTATAGGGATAGATCAATAAACTGATCAAAACTGCTATTCAGGAGGTAAAAATTAACACAAAATGTTCAGAGATAGTGTATCGGCAAGTGCTCAGCTTTTGGGATTCAATGGGTTTTTAAAAAAGAAAGTTGTTTAGATTATTACATTGCAACTTCATGACAAAGCTTTGAAAAAATCCTCCTTCATTGTTGTTAAATCCAGTCTTAAGATTTTTTTTTTTAATGATCAAATACATTTTATAAATGGAGTTCATCCTTACTTGAAATTTTTACAACTCCTTCTGAAGGCTTTATTTCGTCTTCTACCTTCTAAACTAATGTAGTTCTTCAATTCCTTTGCAATATTCTAAAATTTTTTCTTAACTTATAACTGGGCAATGAAGTTTTTAATTTGAACCACCAGGCTTTTATTCAATAATATAACATTACTTACTAATCTAATATATTTTTCACATCACTTTTCTTTCTGTAGTCAAACATTTAAATGAAATTAAGTTTTGTTTCATGAAGTCCAAATCTTGTAAGCATAAGAATGGATTCACTAATTATCTTAAAGAAAATGTGCTTGTGGTTTTCTTGACTAATATCAATTCAAGTAAGCAAATCAAAATCATTCATTGTTATTAACTCTTAACGTCTTAACACAATTCTACATTAACCAGTTTTCAACTGCATGATACTGTATGAATCGTACTAATCTTGTTGATTTTCATTTTAAAGAAAGTGATAAGCATTCTTATTATAAAGAAAAATATTCCAATCCTTTCCTCTAGTACATATTTTAATTTTGTAATGCATGTATTCAACATTGTGATAATTTTTTTTCACTAGAATGCAAAGTTAAACAATAGAAAATTAGCTTTGAATAAATAGCGAAAGGCATTTTGTTGGCCAATTATTTCCTAGTATTTATTTTTAACATAAAGTTCTACTTATATTTTGAGTACCTCATGTGATGCGTCGTTTAGAAAACCTATTTTGCTTATCAATTCATTAGTGTAGCAAGTACAATTCTTATTTGGTGCTTTACTCTGGCCATGTACCAAACTAAGTTTAGTAAATTTTATACCTTTTTGTTTATTGCAATTTAAATTTTCTTTTTAAAAAATTGCCTGTAAATTATTTGTGTTAAATTTGTCAAATATTTATGATTGAATTATTCATTTAAAAAAAAAAACACTCAAACTAGCAAGATTATCCCACTATTGTTTAACCCTTTTAGGTTTTTTCTCTTTTACAAACAGTAAAAAAAAAATGCAGAACAATTTAGTCAGACTTGGTTGTAGTTACATTCTGTCAACTGTTGCACTTTCTGGTTTTCTTCAGATGTTTGTTGTTAGTAACTTGTAAATTTAAAACTGGACTCTTAATTTCTGCCACAAGGATAAATTGTTTTTATTCTATTGTCCATGCAAGGGAATAAAGGTTTCAGATAAAATAGATACTTGAAGGCCAAGAGTACAAAAACTGAAACATTGTGACTATAATGATCAAGATGAGGACACTGAGTAAAAATTCTTCATCTTGAAGATTCAAAACAAAAACTGGGATGGAGAATATAACTAAAAATATTTGTTTTTATTATGTCTTCTTGTTTTTTCAGATTACTTTATCTGGATAATTTAGGAATACGTTGTCAGTGATGCAATTCTTTGCATAGATATGAAATTTTGTCAATTCATTAACTATTTTGGGTTGGTGATGCCTTTTAGGATGTGCATTGTGGTGCATTGATATCGGCTCGGAACGAGAAATCAGGGAGCCAAGTTCAAATTCCAGCTGAATTCATTGCATTCACTTACGTGCAAATACCCTTGGGAAAGGTATTTATTCGACTCTTCCTTCCTGGGTTAAATAACAGGACAGATTGGGTTCTATAGCCTTGGTCAGCAACCAGTCTACCGCAGAAAGCAATGGCAACCTACTGCGGAATAATCTTCTGCCCAGTCAGTCATGTATCTTTCGAGACATGATCGCCCAAGCGTGTATCACGTATGGCACTCAACTCACTGATGCCTTTTAACAAGCTATTATAATAGTTAAACTCTACATTATAACAGCTAACAGTTGGTTATAGAAAGTATTAGTTCATGGTATGGTACTGAGTGGGGATAGGTTGCATTTAATGATTACTAGAATTGAATGTGGAAAAGGAATTCAAGTTTATTTGTTTCAAGAAATTATATGTTGAGGTTTTAATGAATCCAAACTGAATATAAACAAAGTTAACATAGTATGACTGGGTATTACCCGTTACTTGCCATATTTGATGAGTTTAGGTGAAAACAAGGATAAATTCCTCAACCAAAATGAGAAATTCTCTCTTAAAAAAACCCTTGAGGTTAAGTTGTTTATATATAAAGCTCTATCCATCAGATTGGTATGGTTTCTCATGCATAATAACTTCAGAAAAAGTACTTTGCAAAGCTAATGGGCCTGTGGTTTGCTTATATATATATATAAGTGTGTGTGTGTGTGTGTTCACTTGGGGTCTTATAGAAAGAATAGTTTTCAGGAAAGGCAGTTATCAAAAGGCCAGTCAAGTACCTAAGGATCACATGATTGTGAAATTAATAATCAAATTGTATCATTACATTACTGATGACGAACTGGTAGGTTGGGTTTTCATATAAACAATATGAACCAAGTAGTGTCAGTTTGCAAAAAACAATCAGAGAGGAGTGAAAGAGCTGGTAAACAAGGCATAGGCAGATGTAAGACACATGAAGAAATAAACAAAGCCAGATTGTAGTAGTAAACCAAAGTTTATTTCCTGTCAAAGTAACATAACATAGACTACTGTTGCCTTATCATTGTTGCAAATGAGCAATTCAAGATTCAGATACCTGGGTGCTGCTCTCAAGCATTAGGTTCTAGTTTGAGACATTCTAGTACTGAACAATTAGGATAAACCATTTTATTATTGTCTTGTTAAAAATATTTAGATCTTTATCATTATTCCAAGATTTCAGTCAATCTTAGAAATCCGTTAACTTCAGTTGTGTATGCAATGTAAATGGGTTGAGTTTGATATCATAACCAGGAGCTTGGGACTTTTCAAATTTTCTAAACAATGTGGATGGAGTTTCCTCTCCAGCATGTTGCAAAGCCAGTCTGGAGTACAAAATTGTCCATCATGTATGACATTATATTCAGTATCATATCTAAGAATAACGCCCCTGAGGTTACTGTAGATTGTTCCAATAACATACCCACTTAATCCTTCTAAAATCTGAATTAATTTTACTCCACCATGTATCAAAAACAAAAATCTAGCTACACAATAAAATTTCACTCTAATTTGAACATTTGTTGTTTTTTTTTTTTTTTTTTAAATCATCTCACCCCAAGCAAGGCATTCCACTGCCACTATTGTGCATGGGGCTACATAGGGGAAGGTAAAGAGAAGGAGTGGTTAGACATAGGGAATGTCAGGAGGAAGGTGACAGATGAGTAAGGATAGCGAGGATGAGGATTAGGCAGATGGGAAGAGTGCTTGATAGAATGGGAGCAGGTTAGTGTGTTAGGAGGTGTCTATTGACCTTACATTTAAACTCCTGGAGATTGTAGCCGTCGGGGAAGCAATCGTGTGGAAGAGAATTCCACAGTCGGGAAGTGCGAGGAAAGAAACTGTTGGAGTAGAAGTTACAGCTACATTTTATCGGTTTCACTGTAAAAGGGTGGGATCTAGTTGGTAATCTAGTATCTCGTGCAAATTCGTATTTAGGGGGCACCAGTGATCTAAGTTCATCGGAGTAGAAGCCGTGAAAGTATTTATAAAAGAAATACAGAGAAGCCACGTCACGCCGGTGGGAGAGAGACTGCAGGTGGTCTGCCAAGTCGGTATCTATCACATTATAGACCCTCCTCTGAACCTTATCGAGAAGCCCGAGGAGAACAGCAGGGGCACCCGACCAGATATGGCAGCAGTATTCCATGCACAGGCGGATGATAGATTTGTAAATGTGCAGGATAGATTTAGACGGAAAAAACTTCCAGGCCCTACACAGAGAACCGACTTTCATAGCAGCGGATTTAGCAATGGATTCGATATAGTCATTCCATTTGAGGTCCGCTGAAAGTGTGAGACCAAGGAGGCGTAGTGTTTTACTCTCTGGGAGGCAAGCCTGGTCCATGCTAATGGGAGGTAGGTGAGATTGTCGATGATGGTTAATTGAGAGTAGCTTCGTTTTAGAAGCATTAAAATTTACTAGCCATTTCTTACCCCAGTCCAATATGGATTGGAGGTCTTTTTCAATCTTGGCTGCGAGGTTAGCTTTGACGCCTACACCAGATTTTTGTTGGAGGCGAGAGTAAACTGTGGTGTCATCGGCGTATGAACCTATTTGGGCTCTTATGGAATCAGGGAGATCATTAATATATATCAGGAAGAGTGTAGGACCTAAGATGGAGCCTTGGGGGACACCTGCGTTTGTATGGTAGTTCTGGGAGGCATGTCCGTCTAATACCACCTTCATTGTGCGGTTAGAGAGGAATGACTGGATTAGTTGAAACAAATGTCCAGTTATACCATAGCTCCGCAGTTTACATAGAAGGCCAGCATGCCAAACTGTCGAACGCCTTAGATATATCCACTGCAACGGTTCGGGCTTCGCCATTTCTGTTGAGTGCTTGGTATATGTACTCGGTGATGGTCGTTAGCATATCAGCAGTAGACCTTGTGAAGCGGAAACCATATTGCTTATCTGAGAGGAGCCTGTGTGCTGTGAGATGCTGAACCACGTCGGCGTTGATAATGGCTTCGAACACTTTGCCAAAGATCAGAAGAAGGCTGACAGGGCGGTAATTTGCAGGGTCAGAGGGTTCTCCAGTGTTTTTAAATATAGGAACTACAGAGGAAGATTTCCAACAGGCAGGAAAGCATGAAGCAGATAGGCAGAGGTTGTAGAGCTTAGAAAGGACAGAGGAGAGTTCAGGGGCACATTTCTTTAAGACTATGGTTGGGATTCTGTCACCACCGCTTGCTTTGTGAGGGTCAAGTTTTAAGATTATCTTAGAGACAAGCGAAGGTGTAATGTGGACATCATTCAGTTGTGCCTCGGTTCTAGGTGAGAAGTCGGGTGTAAAAACTCCAGATGAGTCCAGACTTGAATTGTTAGAGAATCTGCAGGCAAAGCATTCAGCCTTATCTGCTGGGGAGGTGAGGACCTCAAATTTGTTAGTGGGGGTATTGTGGACTTGTTCTTGTTAAGTACTCTTTTACAGAGTCGCCAGTACTCTTTTACAGAGTCGCCAGTAGTCTTTAGCGCCAAATTTAGAGCATACTATGCGTTGCTTCATTCCAGCAGCAAACAACATCTTAGCTTCGTTAAGTATCCTTTTACACTTATACCAGGCACACTTCAGCTTGTAATATGTACTCGGTGATGGTCGTTAGCATATCAGCAGTAGACCTGGTAAAAAATGTTTTCTACCTAATACTCTTGATTGTAAGAAATCTTTTTTTGTTGCATTCATGAACACGATCAACATTATGATCGAGATTCAACCTTTATTTTCTATCTGCTTTAAAAGAGTTTAAGTGCTTTCAATCTGTGAAGACAAAATCTTATTTGCTGAAAAACATGTGAAACTAATCACTTTAATAATGCATTCATCTCTATAAGTTTTCTTTTTTTTTTTATGAAGTGTTTTAAATTGTATAGTCTTATATTTCATTACTTTAAATGTTATTTTTAATGGATACCTGTATTTGAGTTGAATGCCTCGTTCTTTTAAAACAGTATTTTGTCTACCACTCTTCACATTTGAGAAAACTTTATGAAAATGAACCCTAACCAACATTTGATCTGTTGTGTTCTAGACTGCTCAGCTGCAGAGACTTCACAGTCAAACAATGTTCAATATAAAATGTAATTTATAATTCATTTACTAACGCAACTACTTAATTTTAAACTGTTTAAGATGGCCTTCTTTCTTGAGAAAATAACATAATCTAGACATTTTTTATGTTCTGGATAAACTTGTTTTGAAAATGTATACATATAAGCATATGATTCAACAAAGTGAAAGTCCATTATAAGCAGGTATCTCTATCATTTTTTTTGCTTGTAACTTGTTTGACATTTTGAATTTGGAAACATTGTTCAGTTAAACATAACTGTACATTTGGTTCTGGTTGGCCATATAATACAGACACTACCAAAATCCAGGTATTACAAGGGCAGCAGTAGGAGTCTACATGGATTGTTAGGAATCATTTACTTGCAGCAGGGTGACAAGTATCAGATGTTCTTTCCTGACATTTATTCTACATTACTGTCATAAACAACTGGTGTTGCAAGAGAGTCACTTTGGAGTCGGATAACATTAAGTATTCAGTGATGACAGCAGTTTCTACTTTCCTAGTTGTTTACATGTCCGGTGGAGAACTAGAGATAATTATTCATACAATCCAAAATGTTTTGGCTTTAAATAACCCACAAAGCATTGCTAAGCCATTGAAAAAAAACAAAACAATCCCTTCAAGGTTAATCCAATATTTAGATTGTTGTCAATGGCTTACTTTGTTAGAAAATTTGAATAAAAAAAATTGTCATGTGAAGTTAGTAAAATTAACTTTGAATGCTTAAACACTTAAAGGCTCTTGAAATTTTGTCAGTGCAAACTATTTAAAGTATTGGAATTTGATGCAATTTCATTTTACTACTGCTTTTTGCTAGTGAGTTAGTGAAGATACATTGTAGGCAATTTTGTGTGTGGGGAGGGTTTCAATAAGCCACTCACACTATCGTTAACCATTACAAAAGAATCAGTTCAGCTATGAGTATACCATTTTCTGTTGGCTCATTATGAGCTAACATGAAACATTGAAATGTCCCCACCTTTGATATCTTTGTTAATGTACATAAAACTTGTTCAAACATGTCATTACATATAAAAACATAGCATAAAATATTCTTATCTGCATATAGAAATAAATGCTTATTTTTTCCTTTTTTTTTTTTTTTTTTTTTTTTTTTTCTGTTCATGTTTTGTTAAACATGAAATGTTGGGTTTAAACTTTGTAAGGCTAAATTATATGCAGTAATGACTATTCATATACAGTGTTTTTGTTGTTGTCAGGGGTGAGGAATGCTATCTTAATTCAATGAACTAATTTAATGGTGACTATTAATCGCAGAATTCAAATATTATACAGTAAAAATACAAGTTCCAAATTCAGTTAATACTTGCCAGGCTGTGGATTTACTCATATACCTTGTATAATTCCAATCTCTTAAGATTATTAATACAACAAGGTGCATACAAATCTGCTGATATAAGTACTGACACAGTTCAATGCAAAAAAACTACAAATTATGTTTGATGCATAACTTGGATATTGAGCTGTAAAACTGTGAATGGCATTTAATTTATAATGTTTGAATTACTCTCCCCTCCTTTTTTTTTATTTATTCATTTGACCCCAAGTAATGCAATAAAACCACTAAGATGCAAAGAGCTACTGAGAAAAGTATTGTTTAGGAGAGAGAACAATAAAAGAACTGGAATTAAGACAGAATATAATGATTCACATTGCATTTAAATTTTTCATGATGAAAGTTGACTGGGAAGCAAGAAGCCGGAATAGTTTCACAAAGCTACATTATGGTGTTTGGAATGTGACTGAAGGTGTAATGGCAGGTCAGAGCCAATAACATTGCAGATTTTTCTTTAGATTTTATCAAGAATCTGTAAATGTATAGCAATATTGTAGTTTGAGCAGATACCAGGAATCTACAAAAAACTGAATTCCCCCACCCCTACATGTGAACATTTTTGAATATTTAATTTTCATAATTTTTAGATAGTTCTTGAAAAGGTAAATCATAAGGTTTTTATCAGTTGTGAGAGCTTATTAAACAGACAAGTTTGGTCTTCCGAATTTATTGGCTAGATTAAGAAAACACAAACAAAAATGCAGATTTATGTAGACATTGCTTGCAATTCTGTTCTCACTCTTTATGTTTATGAATATTAGAATATATATTGAAACAAATTGGAGTAATAAAATTTCATTTGATATGTATTTTGGGGAAAGAAAGTATTGTGTTCTTTAATGATAAATCTAATATTGGCTGGCAAGCATAAAATGGTCTTTTATCAGCACTTGTTAATTGCATGGTTATTAGGAAAAAATAATGAACTTGCCAGGCAGTAAATGAAGGAAGTTGATAGCACTGTTTCTCTCCCTCTCTCATTTCCATAACTGTGATGAGATAGGATAGAAAATATATTCATTTATTTTCTTTTATTTATTTATTTTTTCAGTTGTTGGACTCACCATTTTATGCTCAGTTCTTTTCTCTTCAGTTATCTCGTGTGCATATCTACAATTTATATAAAACTCTATAAATGTTTTTGAAATATATAAAATCAAGCAAGGTAAGTGTCATATCTGATGGCATGTATACTTGGTTCAAAAGTTATATTTCAAGCCTTATATAGTAAGTTGAAGTACCTTGTAGGTAATGTTATCTAACTCTGTAATCAATGACTCAGTTTTTAGTAAAGATTTTGGAGGCTTTGCCAAAATTATTAAAGACCTTGTATTAATTACAGGCAAACAAGTGAATATCCCTCTGGTTTTTTTTGCTGGAAGTTTTTTTTACTAACTTATTTCAACCAATAGTTTAAATGTGGTATTGTGGAGACTTGTTTTCCACTCTGTAGTCCTCTCCCCTTTGATAGATGCAATGGCACAAGCCTATTGTTAGTCTATTGCTACTTTCATGGCAAGCATTCAGTTGAGGTTTATCTTCTAGCTTGAATTTAGACCTTTACTTCTGTGGCACACTATGCTATTTACATGGAGTTGAATCACTCTCATTTTCTCTGTATTCCAGTTGTTAGGAAATTCTATTCAGAGAGCTTTTTCTCAGTAACTGCCACTTTATGGAATAGATTCCCCTGTGGATGCTTCATGAATGCTAAAATATTTTTCAAGTCAGTGGTCAGATCTATTCATTTACCCTCATTTCCTACCACCACTACTTTCACTCATGTCACACATTCACTAAACCCCTACCTTTAGTGACTCTCATGCCTTGTATTGAGTGAAGGCTAGTTTTAAAAATAATAGTCACATTGTGAAATGGGCCATTGGCAACAATCAATGTCTTGTATGGTTTTTCTTTATATATATATATATATATATATATATATATATATAAATAAAATCTCCTTTGCAGATGTCGGGGGGGTAAGTATCAGCATAAATTAACTAAGTACTTTAAAAAAGACATGCTATCTCTGTCACAATAGAAGGAGCTGATATCCATATTATTCCACCCATACTTGGATATCAGCTCCTTCTATAGTTGAGCACTATCTACTCTATTTTTATATAATGGAAAAGATAAATTTCGAAATATCTTTAAAAAAACATTCCCACGACAAGCAAACGGGAATATTTCACCAGGCTGGTTCCACAAACCAAAGACCTCATCAGAAGAATGAGATGGAAAGCTCATTTCTTTCTTCTCGAAAAGGACCAGGTACATTATCAAGAAAAATTCAGCGTGATATTGTAACATATCCATGTTATAATTTCTGAATTAAAAAAAAATATATATATATAAGAAAATGCTAATGAGACCTTTTTTTAACTATTTAAAATCAATACATAAATTTAAAATAGAAATCTGCCTAAATAGTCAACATACATGAGGGACTAATAATTAGTGCCATATAAACAAATAGATATCAATATTTATAAATGCATGTAACTGTCCAATAAAATGATTAAAATTGGATGAGGCGAGGAAAGGACTATAATAACTTTTACACTTTGGTTTTTGCCAATCCTTTTGAATGCTTTAATAAGTTGTAATTAAAGAAAAATAATTTTCCAGCTGATTGATAGAATTTTTCTTTTGCTGCTGCTTATCTGATTGCAATACCTATGACACCGCTTTTAGTGTTCTTTAAATTTAGCATGCAAACTTATTGATTTATTGGAGTTTTCTTAGATTTAATTGGATCTTTACCACTTCCAGAGATTTTTGTTTTTTAAATATATTTACAACTTGAAATGTTGGTGTATTGGTCAAGAGGCTTGTTAAGAGTATTTTTGCATTGTTATTAAAATAAGATCAGATCTACTATCATCTTGTATGGATAGTAAAACCAGCTAAAGGTTGCTTTCTTTTTTTTCACACACAATTCCACTCTGGTTTCCTTGTTTTGCTAAAAGCTAAACTAGAGAGGATGGTTGGATTAGAAACTGTTTTCCTTTTGAGCAATAACCAGTCAACTTGTTTTTAGTCACTGTGTGTGTGTGTGTGTGTGTATATATATATATATATATATATATATACACACACACACACAGTAAAATTGCGCGTTGTTTATAAAACAAGGCCTGTGTTTCCATCTTTTGTTAAAGATCGGTTGTCCTATTTTCGTAAAAATTCTGTTGTGTATAAATTTAAATGCTGTTGTGATGCAGCATACATAGGACGAACCAATCTGAGATTGGAGACACGGGTTGCGCAGCATGTCCCCGCGAATTTACGTTTGGGCAATTCCAATAGCAATATCAGGACGACTCAGGCCGTGCTTGATTCAGCAATCGGCCAACACCTGTTGGACAATCCGGCTTGTGCCTCCTCTTATGAGGACAGTTGGTTTTCTGTCTTGCACAGTGCTCGTTCGGCATATCATTTACGTGTTTTGGAGGCCATTTGCCTAAAAATCCAACAGCCGAGCCTGTGCAGGCAGAAAGAGCAGTTCTTACGCTCTTTGCAATTACACTTTGTGAGTGTAACCTTTTTTCTATTTTATTTCACTCTTGTGGAATTTATATGTTTACACCCCCTCACTTTTTAATATTTCTTAATAAATTTATTTTTAAGCGAATTCCATCATCTCCCAGTATTGCAAATATTCCATTTTGTTGTGTCCTCTTCCTTACCTATTTATGAAATTTTGCCAATGTAACCCTTGACAAGTGTTGGCCGAAAGGTTCCTCGGGTTAAATTAAAATGACGTCCACACTCTTTAGAGATATATATATATATATATATATATATATATGAGACAGATTCTTAATTGTTTAAAGTTTGTTAGGTTTTATTCTTTTATGAATTCTGATGTCTGTTATGTATGAAATTCAGCTTTTGGCCATACCTTCATTCATATCCAAGTGAATATGCCTTGACTTTTCTATTTCTAACATTTCTCCAGATAATATACACAAATTTTTTAAAGGGAAATTATACTGAATATCATGACCCATGTAAATACTGATGTGCTTAAAATGATATTCATCACCATGAACAGTTCTCTGCATATATCGAATCTTAATAATTTGAATATAGCACTTTATCTTTGCTTCTTGACTGATTTTAGTTTAGCATTTAATTAGTTCTATTGTATTTTAAGGGATAACTGAAAATTATCGACACATTCATTGCTGCATTAGTATATGCCATTGTTACTTTGCTGTTGTAGCTTGTTTTGTGAAAAATTGGAAATTGCTATTTACTGGAAATAAATGACAAATATACTGACTGAGATTTCTCATGGGCACCTTCCATTTTAATTTTGATCCAATACCCTATAATACAAACTAAACATCACTTCTCATTAGTTTTATAAAATATTAGAAAGCTGATATGGCTATGTATTGATTTCTATAACAAGTAAAGCAAGTTTTACACACTAGCAGGATTAATAGTTCTTGGAAAATATAAAAGAGCCCTTACTTGGATAAAGTGTATATTTTGACTTCAAATCCATGTTCCTTCTCTGAAATGCAAAATATCTGCCTCTGTTTAATTTCTTGCTTTAAATATGATACTTTACTGCTTACAAGGTGGAGAAAGATGTTGATCTGATATTAAAGAATTGACAAATAAGGTCTCAAACTTTTTGATTGCAAAATTGTTCATGCATATGTTGGTGTTTGTTTGTCCATTATAAAAGGCCAAACTGTTTCATGTAGGAATATCAGATTTAATATGCATGCTTATTTGACTCGATGTAAGGTTTTTAACATAAAGATATTTGTTTCTTCTGTGAAAGAAAAGGATCTATTTTCTGTTCATCAGGATTTATCTTTTATAGTAACAATTGTTGTTTGATGTTTAAAACTATAACTTCTATTTTATTAATGTCTGAGTAAGAAAAACATTTGTTTTTTCTGAAGATATCTTTTCAATTTATCTTTGGAGTCTTACCTGGGACAAATGAAATCCTTTTTGTTTTTCTTTAAAATGCTAATTGTTATTTATACAAGAGGGTACTGAAAAATTTTCAGTCTGACCAAGGATTCAAAAGGAGGGGAATTTTTTTTTTTATTAAATTACTGTAAGTAATCTCCTTCAAACTTGACATGTGTGAATAAGTTTTTTTTTTTTTTACAAGATTGTAAAATTTTTTTTAGTTACACATTTCATTTCTTTCTCTTTGGGTAGAAGTTATAGGACAAAACTTTCAATATTATTTAGCAGGCTAGTTCATAATTACTCAGAAATAATTTTATTATAATCTATCTTGAGCCTTTATTTACTATAAAGGATATTTCAACTAATATTTTAATAATTTACTCTTTTGCAATTTGCAAAGGAATCATTTCCTGAGATCACGTTATAGTAAATTGGTCTCAGTAAGACTGAGGAAAACCATCTGGGTTGCATGGTAACCTATGGTATAATTCTGACCTTTCATGGATACATTGGCACTTTGATTTTCTGCCAAGTATAATAGGTTAAGTGAACAACCTGCATTCCTTCAGTTCTTTTATTTTTTGCTCGGCGGCAGCTGGCCTTTTCCTTTTGGAGAAGGAAAGTGAAATTGAATATTGGAACATCTTTATTTAGAATTCATTTTTTAATTTTAGAACTATTTTAATCAATTTGAAAAGCATTGTTAAATTAAAGTATTTATTTGACCTAATCCTGGATATGACTATAAACAACATCTGGCAACAATACCTCTGATGGGGGGGGGGGGTAAGAGCGTGGAACCTCCTCTTAATTGTTGTTGTTCTCAGGTTGACCTTGATCCAAGGTGGCAGCAACTATTTGGGTCCCAGCTATGGCAAAATAGTTAACACTTTATCTGGGGTCAATACATTATAAAAGCATAAAAATAGATTTTTATAGTCAAAAAAACAAAAAAAACAGCAGCAATACATTTTTAAATAAAAAAAAATATATTACCAATAATACACTTGACTCAGCAAAAACACTTTTTACAGTAATATGTCAATGAAACCTGATCTATAAACTGATATATTACAAAGAATACATATACGAATCTATCTTTGAAATCTTGTCAGCACTATCAAGAAAACAATCTGAAAGTCATCTTCAACAAAGCTAACCAAAATGACCTTTTAGAATCTCTAAAAGCAATGAAATTATATAACAAAATATAGTTGCAAAAGAAGATAGCATATAACCATCACACATCAAATCACAACACCTCTACTTATATCTCAACAGCAATACTCACAAGAGATCAACAAGCAGTAAACAAAAAACCAAATTCTTCAGTATTAAATTACCCAAAAGGGTAGATATGCTGGTAAAACAAACAACTAAACTAAATAACTCATTGAGGTTGATATGCTGTAAAACAAACCAAACATTTGAATGACCAATTTTTAAAAATGTTTTTTTATTTTTTTGTGATGTAATTGAGTTTATTTGGTGGGTAGTGTATGTGCGTTGTGGTCCAGTGGATATCGGCTCAGAACAAGAAATTGGAAAGCCGAGTTCGAATTCCAGTTGAATTCATCGCATGCACTTACGCGCAAATACCCTCGGGGAAAGGTATTAATCCGTCCCTTCCTTCCAGTTATGAGTTAAATAACAGGACAGATTGGGTTTTATAGCCTTGGTCGGCAACCAGTCTACTGCAGAAAGTAATGGCAACCTACTGCGGGATAATCTTCTGCTCAGTTAGTCATGTCACTTTCGAGACATGATCGCCCAAGGGTGTATCACGTATGGCACTTAACTGACAGGAAAAATAAACTGTTGGAGCCAATCTTCAGTGGTGTAATGGTTAGCAAACTTGTCTCGCTAGAACCTATTAGAACCAAGTAGTGAGGTCCATCCTAACTGGATGTCCCATACTTTCTGCCTTGTGCCACATCTAAGCTGCGTTTAGAAAATCTCCATATATTCAACCAGTCTACCGCAGAAAGCAATGGCAACCTACTGCCCAGTCAGTCATGTCTCTTTTGAGACATGATCGCCCAAGCGTGTTTCACGTATGGCACTTAACTGACTGATATGAAGTTTAAAATATAGCCCAAATGCCATCCCCGCATTTTTTTTGTGAAGTTTTGTGTCTGAGATTTCTTTCTAAATGCTGTTCCAAAATGAGGTCAGGTGGCAGTTTTCTCAAAATACTCAAATCAAGCCTGGTATATTTGAAATGTATTGTGATGAAAGGTAAAAAGTAAATACTTTACTACAATAAAAAATACAAGAACTTCTCGCAATATACAAAATGAAATGTTACTAACCATGTTAAGAGCCTGTCTTCATACAAGAAAATAGTGTGACTGGGAAGAGTTTATCTACCTGAATTCTTTTCAGAGAGCCAAATTTTGATTCAAACAAATACTGCTCTGAAGTAAACCATGTGAAAGCAGCAGCCCATGAAGTGTTCAAGTGGTGCTGCCAAAATCTCATTCATTCAGAGCTGGTGTAATAAGTCTAATCTCCAGGTATTATTTACTTCATTGCATTTAGAGACAAAGGATCAGGATAAATCCCTGATGCCAGTGGAATGCCAAGGGAGCAGTAGCCATTCCTGATATAACCCACATTGATCTCTGCAAATCTACCATGACAAGAGGAGTAAGTAAATTTTAGAAAGGGCACAATGCAATGCCTGATTGCATTCCTTTGCTAATTTAAAAAAAAATGTGACCTCTTAGCATAGAGGTTTCTGCTACTCTATCATATTTGCCAGATATCAAAATTTAGCTAATTTTGTCTGGTTGTAAAATTGGTCCACCCTTGTAAAAACATTGAGAAAGAAATAACAATGTTTAAGTGAAAAGTTACATAACGGAATCAAATTTATATCATGTATTCTTTGATACATTCAAAATTTTGTATTGAAAAGTTTTATTTCTCAAAGTTCCCAATTTTCAAGTGTCAATTCTACACTTAGATGAGGTATCCCCAAAATTCACTTTCTCACCTAGATTTATGGTGTATTTTTAGCTATAAAAATAACCTAAAGCTCAGAAAGAAAAATGTTTTACAAAACATTTCTTTGTTGTAGTTGGTCATCTTAAAATTGACTCTTGTAGAATAATAATAAAATGACAAGTTCTATAACTGAACTTATTTACTTGGATTTTTTGTTTTATAGAAAATTTGATCAGCTGGATGCTTGTAAAATCAATCATACAGGTTGACATATACAACTGGCAATCTATCTGAAGAAACTAAGTTGGTGTTAAATGCTAGAGCTTTTAATTGAGAAATACATGAATTTTCTGCTAGCTTGCTTGTCATTATCCTCTTATTGGCTGCAATAGGTTCATTTTGATCCTCATTCACTGACTACTTTTCTAGGCTTGCAAATGTGCATCTGTTAAACATAAAAACCCTGATTCTTCATTCTCCAGTTGACAACAAAGAATGCTTTACTCTCTCACTTTGCTCAATCTCTATCTGGTTTGTACACTTTGCTTATGTTCTTCTGGCATTTTTATAAATGTGATATTCAATTAAAAATTTCTAAGTTAGAAAGCAGTATTAATTGAGCACAGTAGAAATTCACATTTTTTTTTCTCTTCAAATCCATTTAAAATCAACACATTGATTGACCCCCAAGTTATAGTGATTGTTAATCAATAATCTTCACTTTATTTTTTGTCAATCAATTTCAGTTGATGAAAACAAGTCTTTTCTAAGTAACAAAAAAAATTAAGCTGTATATTTTTCACTTTTCTTTATTTTATTTGTTTTTTATTTAGTAAAAGCACCTTGTCTTTGTTGCCTGAAAGGGTAAAGAGCAATTTAGTCATTCAGCACTGGCAAACAATCATAAAAAAAAAAAAAAAAAAAAAAACTATTATTCTCAATATTTAGAACACAGTTACTTCCACTAAAAGTTAACCATTAAATATGAACTTGGTAAGATGTTAACTTGAGATTACATATTTGATCCACTCCTTCATTGCTGCTATATTTAGCTTTTTCATTTCACACACATTAAGCACAAATCTTTTTGCCCTAATTAAAGACTAATGAAGTTTAAAAGGATAATTTTATAATTACAGAATTTACCGGCCAGTGTAAAAGCAAAGATGATAGTGATATCTTAATTTTTTTTTTTTTTGTATCCTTTCACGCCAAGCAAGACAATAATGCCATTAAGATACGAGGTGTTACTGGGAGTGAAAGAGAGTGAGAAGGAAGTTCATTAAAAGGACAGATTTCAGGAAGACAAAAGATGGAGATTGATATAGCATTTAATTTTTTGAAGATGGGGAAATAAGAAATCAGAAAAGTGTTCAACATGCAGAAAACCAATCTTTTTTTTTTTTTTTTTAAATCATATCACCCCCAAGCAAGGCCGTAACGCCACTGATGCGCATGGGGCTACTTAAGAGTAGAATGATTGGAAAAAAGAAAGCTGGGAACCACATCCTAAACAGGAAACAAGGGATGAGCCTCTTCACCTGTTCAATAGACGTGGGTGGAGTGTGAATCGGGCTCACGTCTTTTAAACAGATGAAGAGGCTCATCCCTTGTTTCCTGTTTAGGGTGTGGTTCCCGGATTGGTACACTTAAATTAGCATGGTCAAACTATCAAGAAAGAGAGCTCTTTAGAATAACTGCCATGAAAATATTTATAGAAAAGACTGAGGAAAGCTATGTTACAGCAATAAGAAAGTGACTGAAGTCTAGATGCCAGATCAAGATCAATAACATCACAAATCCTTCTTTGGATTTTTTCCTCAAATCTTGAGATATGGCTGCAAAATTTAATGCACAGACAAATGATAGATTTATAAATGTGCAAGATGAATTCTGATGAGAAAACTTACCTCGCACAACATTGTAAATCAACATTCTGAGCAGCAGACTTAGTAATTGATTCAATATAATCAATCCATTTCATGTCAGTACAAAATATGAGAAGAAGAAACCAAGAAGGTTTAGTGATTTATTCTCTTGGAGGTTGGCATCAGCCTTGCAGATAAAAGGTAACAAGGGTTTTCTTTGATGATTAAAGGATATCAGTTTCACTTTGGAGATGTTGAAATTTAAAAACTATTTTTTGGTCCCAGTTATCAACTGAATGGAGGTAATTTCCAAGAGTAGCTGCCAGTTTTACTTTGTCAGACCTATCAGATTTAGTAATGAAATAGGAATAAATAGTTACCATCAGCATGAATATTTAGTTTAAAACTGATGACATCAAGAAGGATAGTATGTTGAGGTTTGTTAAAGATTAGAAACAGTGTGGGCCCAAGATAGATACCCCCTTCCTCACACATTAATTTGAAATGATCATTCAACACAGCCTACATTACATGATTTAAGAATGAATAGATTAAGCTAAATATTTGGCCAAAGACACTATAATAGTTTGTGATGAAAGCCAACATGTATTTTAAGCTGTTAAAAGCATACAAGTTAATTGAATACTTGTGAGAAGAGCTATTTGTTTTTACATTCTCTTAGTTGAATATATATATATATATATATATATACACACGCAAGCTTCATTAGAAATAACTGATAAGGTGCTTCAGTTAAGTTTCTTTATTTAATTTTTCTTACAATTCCCTCCCCCCCCCTTTTCTGGACATCAATTATGTAGAAATTGTTTAAATTTTCTGTATGTCTGAGCACTTTTGGCTATTTTAGCCATTATCAATGATGGTTTTGACTTTACTTTTAACTAAATATATGAATTTTTGTGTATGTATCTGGAGTTATAGGAATGTTTTTATTTTCCAAACACTGTCAGCACATTGACCGTTTCATAGCTGATTATCATTTACATTAATAATAAATTTTTATGAAAAAAAAAAACAAAAAACCCAACACTCAATAACAACTATGAACATGGTCACAATGTACTGACTGTTTAAAAGAATAAAAGCATTCCTATCATTCTAGATACATACATAAAAAAAAAAAAAATCCATGCATTCAGGTAAAAGTAAAAATAAAATCATTTTTGATAATGCCTAAAACAATAGCTGAAAGCACTCAGACAATTTCTACTTAATTTATATCCAGAAAAGAAAAAAAAAATATATATATATATATAAATGGAGTTTTAAATTTTATATACATTTTTTTAAATATATATAAACTTGATTAATTTTACATCACTGCAAGTCTTTGGAACTTTCACTTGGGTTTGACTCTCATACTTTTCCATTGCAGTTACCCAGTATCGAGTCTGATCAGTACTTAGATGAGAGATCACTTGGGAACACAGTCTGTAAGCCAACTCCTACAATACGATGTTTTGGCTTTAAATAACCCACAAAGTGTTAAGCCATAAAATGTCAATCAATTCATTGAACTTAAAGCTTAATAATTACTGCATTCTCTTATGTCTGGTCTTTTTTATTTCTTTTTACCAAGCACATTTGTTTTATAGAAAGTACAAGAGAGAGACAAAAAGAAACTTCCATTCCTTTCTTTAAAAAAACAAATTATTTTAAAAATCATATGAAAATGTAAATATAACAATGTGTATGATCTTTTGTCATAACCCTTCTCTTTTGGATAATAGTTTTTTTTTGTTTTTTGTTTTTTAATATTTATTGCTGAATATGGAGGCACAGGCACCAGTTTGTATAAATGTTTAGATTTGTTCTGAACTGAAGAAATCTAAAACATTTCAGAAGTTGAAATAATTTTATTATACAAGCATTTTGTTCCTGAAAGTCATTTTTCTTTGATTTGTTTGAAAGTGAGATATATTTTTATTTTAATTAGGCTTGTTGTTTTTAAAAAGACAGTCCATTTTTGGTGTAGGCCTGCTGGTAGCTGATGAGACAAATGTGATGCAAGCATGTCCTGTTATGGTTGAAGTGGAAAGTACAAAGTTTTAGCCTGTTGTTGAACTTTTGTGAATCTTGAGTTCATGGCTGTTATCAGATCAGAAAAAAAAAACTAGAAGACTGCCTATTTCTGTTACTGTCATCAGTGCCTCTCCCATAAAGTTTCTCTGCCTGGTTGAATCATGTTCAGTTTACCAAAAAGAACATACACATGATTAGCTTATCAAAGATGTGTTTAATTTACCATATATAAAAACTTGTCATCTTAAACCATATAAATAATCCTAATCTACTCAACAAAAAATGTGATCTAATGACCACAATTTGCCATAGAAAAAAAATACTTAAATTCTTGCACCTCGATTGATACAGATCCCTCTATATGTTTGCCTCTTTCTTTCTTTCTTTCTCACTTTCTTACCCCCCCCCCCCCCGTTTTCACTCTTAAATATTACTTTAATAATTATAACTTATGCTCTTTTGATTTCATCTCCCTGCAGTTTAATATTTTTTTATTTTTAAAATTTTAATCTTTTATCTACATGTAGTCTTAGTATAGTTAAAGTTTTACTTGTTATTAAAAAGCAGTAATCTTTGAGATTTAACTCCCATGAACATTTGAGTAAATTAAATTCAAATCTATTAAACTGTCAGCTTGAAAAATGCACCCGATGATTGCATAATACATGAAACTCAGTCCTGCCATTGACATAGAACTTATATAGGTAGCCTGGAAAGTATTAGATACTTACCCAAACATTTAAAATAAAGACTAGGGAGAAGTTAGAAGAATATAAATGTTTATTTTCTAGTAAGCAAACATGCTTAAAAAAGTGTACACACATGTTACATGCCTTCTCTCCAACCCTGAAAAGGAAAACTAGTGGAGGTTACAAACAGTGGCTGTGTTTTATCCATGTGTTAGCAAAACATCTTCTCTTCAGTGTGTCCTCTAAAAACTGTTCTCTATATACTGGGCTTCATTAACTCAACAGTTGTATCTTGTAATTTTTGACATTAGTCATGAAATTGTACGAATGCACACTAACCAGGGTTTGGAAGTAACTAAGTGGATATAGGTGGTGGTAGATGCTTCAGTACTATGCATACAAGTAGTCAGCTTTGACAGCCTTATGTATGCCTTGGATACAAAATGTATAAAAGTGCAAGCTTACTTCAAGAATAAAGAATGTTTCATAGTTTTATTTTATTTTATTTTTTTAATTTTTAATCGTATCACCCCGAGCAAGGCGGTAATGCCACTGATGTGCAGGGGGCTACATAATAGTGAGAAGATTGGAAAAGATAAAGCCGGAAACCACATCCTAAACAGGGAACAAGGGATGAGCCTCTTAACCTGTTCAATAGACGTGGGTGGAGTGTGAACCGGGCGATAAATATGCTGTACTCAAAAATTTGGACATGCATTTTAATTTTCTTAAGTTTAAAATTAATGTTTTCATTCAAATCTCTACTTACAGAAAAGAAAAAAAAATTCAAGACCTAAAATAAAATTAGACTTGTTATACAGTTTGCTTTTCATTTACTAAAATTGCACTGATTAATCAGGCAGTTAGTAATTTAGTGATTCTCAAAGATTGGCAAAATAACTGATTCTGAATCCAAGGATGAAAATTCTGTGATGTGATAAAGATAACTTATTTATGAAATCTGTCACAAAATGGATTAACTCTGACATATTTTTAATTCATCTGGTTAGACATTATTTTAAATAGATACTCGTATTTGAGTAGATACTCTGTTTTCTATAATTCAACAGTATATTTATTTCCATCTACTGGCCAGAATAATCGAGAAATCTTTTTAGGAAAATATGCATTCCCTGGCAGGATTCAAACCTGTTTCCCCAATGGGGAAACCATCATTAGATCTAAACATGTCTTAATGAGTAAAAAAAAAAACCCGCAAAGAGAACTTAGTATAAAAACTGATTATTCAGCAGTTGCTGACATTATTTACTGATTATCAGCCAATTGGTACAATCCTACTCATTAACACATTTACTATAATACACATGAAAAAAAAAAATCATACCTTTTGACATGAGATGCAGGTGCAAGCAAGCATTTGTTATGCTCATCTGATTTTCAGGCATTTTTCTTCAATAAAATCACTCAGATTTTCTCATCATGAACTGTTGGTATAAGGCTAAGAGGATGTAAGCGTTGCTATTTGTGGATGCGTAAAGAAGTTTTAACCAGGTTTAACTCGTTTTATACAAGATTTTCTTAGAAGTTGGGTTCTATCAGTCATATAGCCAGCATATCATCTAAATGACCCATTTTTTTAACAGTTCATATAATACAAGAGCTGCTTAATGTAGAGTTATTGAGATTGTTGTAAAGCAGGAGGAAGTAAAAAATGCATATTATAAAAAATATGTAGAATAGATATTGGTTGAACAAGATTGTAGTTGTCAGGCAAACATCCTGGCAGAAGTTTGTTCCGCAAAGGGGGTTTACCTACAATTTGAATTAATCATCTATTGCAGAATGAGAATCTCAAATTGATAGTGGTGTAATAGTGTGAGTACATACCACGAGTGCAATGTTTTATTTATTGCAGTTTGTTTTTTGTTTTTTTAAATACTGGTTTGTATACTCTTTATTTAAACAGGAAGCAGCAAAAAAATCTTTACTTTTTAATTAGAATTAAGTAAACTTGTTAATGGTTTGATCAAATGCATCACAAATGTTCTGTTTTTACAATTTTATTGCAAACTGCAATATTTTCAGCTGATTTTGATACAGTGGCTGCTTAAATGCAAAAATACTTTTCTCACTTCACTTGTTATATATCAATAATGACATTTTAGCTTTGAAATAATATCCTCCAGCCTGACACTTAATTCAAGCTAAGATATTGATTTCCCAACCTTTTCATTATATAACTAGTCTGTTGATGTGGAACAATACTGAAATGTTTTCTCTTTCATTGTCTATAATAATTTGTAAATATTATCAGAAAATCAGTGCATTAATTACAATGCCTAACTGATTTTTCAATTTGTCTTAAATAATATATTTATTATTAATCTCTTAGTGTACAATGAACTTTACTTATATAAATATATTGAGTCTCTTATGTTGATTACTTATTCAGCATATTCAATACTACCTCTGTGATAAATTTTTGCTTCCATAATTTGTTTCCAGGTATTAATTTAAGGGGCTAAGACTCCATTTTAAGAAACTAGTTTCTTAACATGATTATATCTTCTGATTAACAAGAGTTATTTCAAAGGTGCAGAGTGCTGTGCTAGCTATCAGTTCAGAAAATAAAACTGGCAACCAGTTTGTATTCACTTTATAATAACAAAAAATGAATGTATCTCTTTATAAATAGTTCATGTCAAGGGTATATCCCTGCTGTCATCTCCCACCTCGAAGCAAGGATTAAAAGCAAAACTATTGAAGTCTCTTAGGCCTGTGAAGTAGTTTATCTCAGAAGATCACTCATAATAAATCTACAATTTGGCAATTGTTTTGGCCATCTTAGCTAACAAGAAAGAACACTAAGCATAAAAATAGACTCGAACATGAATTGATCTTCACTTAAAATGATCAGTGAAAGCAGCAGCCGGTCTTTTACTCTTTGAACAGGCCTTTCTTGCATGACTTTTGCAAGTGAAGTTTGAGCAATGCAATTTCAACAATATATATATGTATACACACACGAGACAATGAATGTCTATTATGTTTAATCATGAGCTGTTCTAAACATTAGATTTTGGCTTTAATTTCAGGTGAAAATAAAGACAAAAATTCTGTAACATTTGGATAATTTTTTATTAAGTTGGTTCTAAGCTTTCAGCTCACATCAGCCATCTTCAGAGAGGTTACAAGGACGTTAACATAAAAACATCCACCATCAGCAATTTTAAATTGTCACTGATAGATGTTTTTGTGTTAACACCTTGTAACCTCCCTGAAGATGGTTGATGTGAGCTGAAAGCTTAGAACCAACTTAATAAAAAATTATCCATATGCTGGAGAATTTTTGTTTGTATTTTCACTTGTAATTAAAGCCAAAATACGATGTTTAGAATGGCTCATGATTAAACATAAGACATTCATTGTCTCTTATATTTAACAGTATAGGTTTAGAACGGCTCATGATTAAACATAATAAACATTCATTGTCTCTTATATTTAACAGTATAGGTTTAGAACGGCTCATGATTAAACATAACAGACATTCATTGTCGCTTATATTTAACAGTATAGGTTTAGAACGGCTCATGATTAAACATAACAGACATTCATTGTCGCTTATATTTAACAGTATAGGTTTAGAACGGCTCGTGATTAAATATAATAGACATTCATTGTCTCTTACATTTAACAGTATATGTTCAGAAATTTATCTGCTGCCTTGATACACTAAATATATATTTGTCTGAACATTATTTTTAATTGATACTTGTATTTGAATAGATATTGCTTTTGATTAAACAGTGTGTGTGTGTGTATATATATATATATATATATATATATATATATAAAACTCTACCAGCCTGAACATGTTCAAATAATGTCAGTTGTTAATTTCATTTCATTGATCACCAGAAACTTTTCATGAACATACCTTTTTACAAACTAGAAATGAAGCAAATGTTCTTTGTTTTTTTTTTTTTTATAAATTACTAAGTCTATATTATTAATCTACAGGTTTTAAATCTTTCAACAGTTGATACAATATATTTTAATCTGTTTAAGTATTGATTTTAATTTAATGCATACTTTCTCTCTTCATTACAGATAAGGCTAAATACTGGAATTCTTTTGGTAAGTAATCCAAATTTTGTATGAGTATCTCTTTAATTCTGTTTTTTTTTTTTTTTTCTGGAGTAGCTGAATTTTAACTGATCAATTCTTCTAGAGTTTATCTGATGTCCCACCCTCCATTCTTAACTTCAAGACATTGATATAAATGAATGTCTTTATGCTACTTGTCTTTCAACTGGTTCTTCACTTGTATTTTATGTTTAATGTTTTATTCCTTTGTCATTAATGTTTTATTTAATACTCTCCAATCAAGCAAACCTTAGTTAATTGTTTTTACTGTTGGCTCTGTAGGTAAAAATTACTATCCTAGACACAACTGTATAATCTATATTAAAACTACCTCTTTTACAGAGGAAACCTATCATGTATAAAAAAAAAAAAATTATATTTTGACAGTATTAATGACATTTTTTTAAAAATTGCAAGAATAATTTTTAAAGAAAAAATTCACAGATGGGGTAACAATCCTAAAACTGCTTTCGTTTAACAAATAATCTTTGACTAATCTATTCTAATCCTAAATGATTTATGTATTTAATATATTTTGCCTGATCTCACTTTAAAATTTAGTTTATGTTGTTGGATGTTTTTGAAACTTTTTTTCTGGGAATATTATAATTCAAACTGCTAGCACTTCACTTGTCTTCACAGAGCAAGATCAGAAAACTTGAAATTGTAATTTCCGGAAAATTTTTGCACCGTTTTCCTAATTATGGTAGTGTAATGGTTTTCATGTGCCAAGAAGTGATCTTGGTTGAAGACTTATACAAATTAGGTCTAGCATCAAAGATGTTTCAGATTAATGCTATGTTCTTCCAGGACATTGTTAACAACTCTATAGCCTCTAGCTTGGGGGGAAAATAGTGGTTTTCTGTTCTCTATGGTTTGGTATTACTATTTAACTCATAGGTTGGAGGAGAAAAGATGAATTCATGCCTTTCCCAAAGCCATTAGTTAAAAAGTGAATGCTCAGACTTGGTTCCCTGATTACCTTTCTTGTACACTGCCTACACATCTTATCAAAGGAAAAAACATTTCAAATATACCTTCTCAAAATACTCCAAGTTTTGTTGATAATAGTTTAAACCATATTAAATAGAAATTCTCAAACCTTATATAAAATTGATTGTTACATAAGTAACCTTTAGATCTTTTAGTCAACAATTATAATAATGTGGGAAAGGTTACAATGACCTGTTCTCAGTATGGACTGGATACCTCTTATTTCTCATGAATACATTTGTATCCAATTCATTCTATTACAAAAAAAAAAAAAATGTTTTATTTACTTATTTTTTCAACCATCCATAATGCCTATCTTCCACTATATGTCACTCACAATTTCCAAATATAGCACTTCTGACATCACTCAATTGAGAACCATTTATACACTTTGGCTCTCAGTTAAACAGAAGTGGCAGGAGGTGACATTACAGTAGCAGTCAGTTGTCTTCATTCAATTATCCAAAACTGGGTATGCCTTTTTTTTTATTATTATTATTCCTTTAACATTAAATATCAATAGCTGATCTTTCCAAAATGTATGTGTTTTTGTCTCTTATAAAGAGGGACAATTAATAGTAATTTTGTTAATTCAATTTATACCTAAAACTCTTATGATTGAAGCTGCGATGGTTTGACTCTATCAGAAATGGTAACTATCATTAGTTATTTCCTCTGAGATTATGTATGAAAAAAATACCAAAACAATATTTGAGAATTTTAAGACACAGTGCACATGATCTGCAGTAACACGTGACTGTAAAATGGGAATTTGTATAAGCTAAGACTTTTTATCACCAATTGTTACAACCTCTCATTTTTCTAGCAGATTGTTGTATTTTTAATATGCATACAATCTTATTTACACCAAAAATATAAAGTCAAAACCATACATGTTTCTTGTTTTCTTCAGCAAAGGATTATTATATTGCCCGGTTCACACTCCACCCACGTCTATTGAACAGGTTAAGAGGCTCATCCCTTGTTCCCTGTTTAGGATGTGGTTTCTGGTTTTCTCTTTTCCAATCTTTTCACTATTACGTAGCCCCCCTGCACATCAGTGGCATTACTGCCTTGCTCGGGGTGATACAATTTAAAAAATAAAACTTTATCCTTTCTTATTTGAATAGGATTTACTTGTATCTGACAGGAATATTTAATGAATGATAAAACAAACCAGTCTCAGATAGAACACAGATCTTAGATGAGATTATTAAGAGGTGGGGGATTGAAAAGTTTTCAGCCTTACAAGAAACCCTTTGAAAAAATTCAGATATTTGATCAGATTTTTGGAAGTGAAAATGGCTGAAAAGTGTTCAGTGTACCTTCATAGTAAACTTGACTCTTTGATCTGGGAAAGCCATGAATGTGTTCAGAACTCTTGTATTCACAAACTGGAAATAGTCATGACTTTGTAAGCCATTGAAGAATGATTTTGATTTTCACTAAGAATTCACCTTGACACTTTACAAGTGAATGATAATCTGGTATTGGTCCTGGGTTGGTATCTTGGCTTTAATCACTTTCCCACTGCTATAACATAGCTTCCTTTTTACCTTTTCTATAAATATTTTCATGTTAATTATTCTATTGAGCTCTCCTTAATACCTCTTCATGAATTTAACTGTAGTAATAGATTGACAGCTATATCTCTTTATTTTACTCTTAAGATTTCTAAGTATAACTGTAGGTTTTATTATAATAGTTTCTTTTGCTCTTCTTGCATGATCCTCTCTTCTGACTTTTCTTTAGAGTCAACTGGGATCTCTAAAAAAAAATGTAAATGCAACATTAATCATTCTTTTTTTTCTTTTTTTCTCAGCAACATTTTCTCATTTTCACTCTCAGTAACTCCCTTTTCTTAGTGGTTTTTTTCTAAAATCTCTACTCCATTCTTAACCAATATTAATATTAACAAGTTGACCTTGTCAGAAAATATCCCTTGTTGCTTCCAAAGTAATGCCTCATATATTGTCTGCATCTGACATGTCAGAGACATATTTTAGTAGTCTGACAGTAGATCTTGAACTTTCCTGCCATCATTTTTTTTTTCATTTGCTACAGATATCAACTGATGGTATGATATAAAGTGCATATAAAACAAATGTGTTACTGAATTCTATAGAGAGAAAAAAAATTTCATTCATTGACATTCAATATTTGCTAAATTTTTATGGAAATGAAACAGTGTATATGAGCATAGTTAATACACAAAAGCATTTCAGCAATGGTGACAGTAATTAGTGTGATATATTTCAGGTTGCCTGCACAAACTATTAACAGCTGTTAAAAATGCATAAGTAATAGTGTTGACTTTGGAAAATGTTTTGTAATCCAGACTTATTCTATCCAACAACACTGTTATTGTGCTTCATGTGTTTCTTTTAGTTTCCATGGAAATAAATATGGAGCATTACTTTCAGATCAGTCTTTTACACTGTTTTTTTTAATCTACTGAAGTTTAACATATTTCCCATTTATTTCGCAATACCCAGTCTGCAATAATTATTGCTTATAGTTTGAAGTTAATTGAGATCTTTTTCTCTGGAGTGATTTAAACAAACTAGGTTCTTGTTAACTATATAGATATTTCCCCAAGGAGCTCCTGGAAATATCCAAATGATAATGAAGTATAATATGCTGGGTATGGCTAATCACCATGAAATCAAAACCCTATCTCAACAATTAAAAAAACATTTTAAATTTTTTTTGCATTGCTTAAAAAGAAAAGACTAACCTTTTTGCCTTTCGTAAAAACAAAATAAAAATAAAGCTGTTACAAAGTTTAACTTTAATCAAGAATGTTACTTATACACCTCTTTGGTGTAATAGGAAATTAAACTTTTTCCTTACTTCTAAGAAATGTGTTTGACTAAAGTGGCAAACCAATTTGTAAAACTTAAAGTTAGATAAAACATTTCAATAATTAACCTTTATATGTTCCTATTGTATTTTCTAAAAGAAAAAAGTTAAAGCTTCACCATTTTAAAGTATCAAAAAACAATATTTTAACAGGAATGTTTTTTGTCTCCATTCCTTCCACTCTGTTTTTTTTTTTTTTTTTTTTTTTCCTCTCTTGAACTTTATTTATCTCCTACTTTTCCTCCATCACAATTTATCTCTTCCTTTTTTGCTGTTGGATATGAATATATATTCTGTAAGTGTTGTAGAAGATGGTATAAAAATTACTGAAAGTAGATATATTCATTTTAGATTGGTCACTATATTGTATGTCTGTTCATAATTAATGTTATTAATGATTGTTTTTTTTTGTTTTGTTTTTTTATAAGAGCTTTCATCACTTTTAAACACTTTATGGGTATATGTACCTCCCACTGAAAAGTATTTAAGTGATAGAAGCCCTTATAAAAAAACAAACTACTTATTAAGCTAATGGAGGGGGTCTTATGTAACTTGTTTGGCCTTCTAAATGTTCTATTCAAACTAAATGCTAGACAAAAAAATAACAATCAGTCAAAAAAATTCTTTTAAACGGGGATAGGGGATGAAATAATAGATAAAAAGACATAAACAAACACTTAATTTTCCACCTAATACACTAATTAAAATAAATATAAAAAACTCCAAACTAATAGGTGAAATAGGTAGCAAAAAAACATCTACAACTAACATTTATAATTATTACAAAATTAACTTGTGAGTCTGTGTGAAATCATTCAACATTCGAGCCTTGAGAGACGATGACACTTCTGTGAACAATGGGTCAGCACATGGCAGAATTCAAGAAAAGGGTGGAAGGGATAAAGATAACCAGGGACTGTAGTGGCCAATGCCTGCTGAGGCAAGAGGCACATGTAAACACACAAAATGAAACTTTTCACACCTGTGAAAAGACAAAAAATTAGAAAAGTTGATAGCAAACTGGAGACAGCCCCTGAAGTGTGGACTGGTGGGGGTTCAACTATAGGGCTCTAGAGTTGGAATGCTGTGAGAAACCTCAATCAGCTGAAAGACAGTCTTTTACCCATATTGGTTCTATTAATGCTCTATCTTTGATACCGATCACTTTATTACAAAGTCTGTTTTCCTTTCTATCAATATTCCACTGACAGCAATTTTGGCTTCAGTCTTCTAGATTGCAACTGCCTGCAATTTGGGAGAGGAAAAAAGACTGGTTGAGCACTTTTTCAGATCCTTGTTTTTGTTGGTTTAATAAAATAGTGCTTGATGTAATAAAACAGAGCTGTTAATTATATACTAATAAACATACATTTTATCCTTCACTATGAGCATAAATCTGAGTTTCATGCAGAACGCAATCTTGCTGAGTACATACCGACTGTTACATAATTTAAATTTTAATAAAAAAAAATATCTGATTACTGAAATGTTTGCACAGTCATATATTATACAGGAATTACAGTTTATTTAAAAAATATATTTGCTATCTAGAATAAACAATTATATATATATATATATCTGTGAGAGAGAGAGTGGGAAAAGGTAATTGTGAATCATATTTTTTATATGAAGTATAAAGGAAGATTACTTTTTTTTTCTCTTAATAATTTTCAATCAAAATTAATCTGGTTCAACATATTTCAGCAGATATTAATTTTTATGTCTACATATAACCAACAATTAATTTCTCTTGTTTAATAGGCTTGAATTATCTAACTTTCTAAAATAATTTTTCAAAAAGTCATAACATATCACCTTTCTCATTATAAGATTTGGTTTTAGCTATAATATCCCATGTAATAATGGGTATATTATCACCATTGCCAGAATTTTTTTTTTTTTTTAGAGAGAGAGAAATTGTTTATGTATTTATTTATATTACATCGTTACTGGAATGTATGCTTGCTTGGTATATAATAATATCAGTCATACATTGATCATTTAAGGCACAGATCATTTCTTTTTTTTTTTGACAGTTGCATTTTTTTTTTTTTTTTATAAATTAACTTTGTTACTTTCATTTGACATATATCTGTTTAACATAATTATGTTGGTGTATAGATTTATCAATGTTATTAATGCAGCTGATCTTAACATTATTTTTGTTTAATCTAATGAAATTCTAAAGGATAATACATGCTGTATGAAAACTTTTTTCTATTTTGTCATATATCTTACTCCCAAAATTGTTCTTGATATATATGATAATGATGTTATATATATATATATATATATATATATATATAGGGAGTGCCAGCAGTCTTTCATGTTTCAAGCATTAAACAGGTCATTGGCCATGGTATCCACTTTCATATTTGCATACACAATCCCTAATAAGTATTTTCACATATAAATCTAATATATCTTAAAACTATATATTTTACCACGCATAATCACATTAAATTTCTTCAATCAGAAGAATTCTTTTTGAATATTATGCATGACATAGAATTTTTTTTCTGTTTCGTCACTTTTTAAAAGAATTTTTATGGGTACTATGTTATTCTTAATGGGATCTTTTCACCTCTCTTCTCAAAATGCGATAACATACTTGGAGAACATTTTTATTGTTTTTTTTTTCTCTCCTGTATTTTCAAAATAGTATTAAAAACTTGCATCTGATTTTCATTAATCTGTATTTTACTCCTTTGAAATATATTTTCCAAAATAGTTTGTTTATAACATCAAAGTGCTGCTGATTGGGCCAACTGTGAATAAATGAAACCAATTAGTAGTTCTGAAGCCTTGTCTCTTTGATAATCTATAATATTTTTTTTCCTTTGATACTATTCCAATTATTTTCATTACATCAGATTTGCACAAGATTTCTTCACATTTCTGTATGTGTGAGTCGGGTAGAGCTTAGCCTCATTTCCTTTGTCCAAATTAGACCTCCTGTTAATTATTTAGCTATCTGATTATGATAGATCCAAAACTGTCCATCCTTTTAAGCATGTTTGTTGCATTCTAGTTCCTTTGTAAATTACAAAGTCTGCTTGGAAATAATCTCAACTTTTAATATAAAAAAATGTAGCCTATCTAGAGCAGTGGTGTCTTCGTTTTCTTGAACAATTCCAACTCTTAGAACCTCACACACACATTCCAGTGTCTCTCTCACTTTCCAAAATGGCCTCCAAAGGTGATCCACTTCAGAGATCACAATTAGCTGCTTTGTAATGTTTGTGTTAATATTGTCCAATTATGTTTGAAAATCTCTTAACAGCATTTCTTATTCCTCGTGATATTTTCAAAATGACTGGATACATTCCAAAGTCCATAGATTGCTTTTTGTTACAAGCCAAATTTCAAGCATTAGTATTGAAATTTTATTTGTACTTTATTCATTAAATCATTCCCTGATGGTCTTAAGTTAAGCATTGTTTTCACAAATATATATTTGCTATGAATCTAACAATTATACGGAAGCACAGTCAATGTCATCTCATTGTCAAACAAGAAACCCCAACAGGTGTGTGTGTGTGTGTGTGTGTGTGTGTGTGTGCGCGTTGTAAGTCCCTTTTGATTGGTTATCAAATTACATCAGGAAACAAGTTTTAGAAATTTAAAATTGCTAGATACTTTGGGGTGCAGACTTATAACCAGACTTCAAATATTTTAGAATATTTTATAATAAATCATTGCAGGTTAATTATTTTTCTTGGTGTAGACAAACAAAAGCAAGTTTTTACAAACTTACATATGCATCAGAAATTAGCAAGCAAATTGAAAGTGATTTGAAAATTGTGGCTGATTTCAGTACCAGCAAGAAAATCTTACAATATTTAATGACTGAATGTTTCTAATGTAGCCAGTGAAACTTGACACTAAACCAACTGAAGGTGGGAATGTTGCTACAGGTGACCCCCACCCACTGCTGATCTTGAAACCCATCATAAGCGAATTTGTTTTCCACTTGCTGCCCTAGATTTGTGTGAAACTAATATTTTTTAAAAAATCGAAATACACTATCAGTGTTTAATTTTCATTTTTAATTTTTAATTTGTAAATATATATATATATATGCATATAAAAAAAAGACTATTGCTATAAATATTAAACTTGTTACTAATTTTTCTCTCAGGACATTAAAATAATTAATTTCTATTATGACTTTTCAATTGATTCTGATAATAGTTTATTTTTTGAAAAGCTCTGTAGAAAATGTTTCCAACAACTGTATATAGGAAGAATTCTAGTGACCGGATCAAATTTGTTGGCTTTTAAGATGATTTTTGCTTAATAGTCTTTTGTTATTACAAACAACATTTGCACCCTTAATATCACAGAGTTTATTAGAATAAGATGACCTGGTGGTTAGGTTAGTAAAAATAATTTCATATCAAGATAAACATGATATGAAGAGAAAAAGAAAGATTGTTGGTATCTGTTATCTAAACTTATTTATAAATGGAACTTTGTGTGTGTTTCCGTTACTTATAGACTCCGAAACAGCTGAACCGATTTTCTTGAAAATTTACACAGTTGTACTATAAGCGTTTGTGAGTGTTCTTAGCTTGGTTTTGTGTCGAGGTACCCCCAATAAATATCGATAATCGAAAAAATTGGGTTATAGAAGGAGTGATCCAATTTTAATCAAATTTGATACACTCATAGACAAAGACATAAGAAACGATATTCAGAAGTTTCAAGGTTGCAGTTCTTACAATAGTACATAAAATCGATTTTTTTTTTTTTATATATATATATATATATATATATGGCAAGATGTTTGTGTGTGTCTGTTTGTCTGTATGTCCTTTATACAAATCCACATTTTTTATCCGATTCTCACCAAACTTCACACAAATATTCTTTAGGCTGAGTCTGAGCTCCAGGACCATGGATTAGTTTTAAAGCTTTCATTACACCCAAGCAACGCTGCGCTATACTGCTAGTTTACAGAGTAAGTAGCTTACAATCAAAATGATGTCCAAAACTTGCATACTGTTATCATTTTGATTATATTTCTTCATCTGACTCTGTCTTTATTGCCTTCTTGCTTGCTTGGAGACAGATTATCTGTATCTCTTATTTGTATTTTATTGCCCCCCCCCCCCCCCCAACAATTCTGATAAGTAGAAAATTCTGGAACAAACCTATTACAAATTTCTTGAAATATTCTATTAGCATATAATTGTAACCTACATTCCTTAAAAATTTGCTAAAATAACATCTTCTGTTTGGCAGATATCGTGAATTGAACCGCAAGATGGCAGAAATGATGAACAGGACTTGCCTTATTTTTAACGAAAGAGTGTTCATCTTTGTCTGGCATTTAGGACTTTGATCTGAGAAATGTCTATAAGGTTCTTGTGGTGAAGACAAAAAAACTAGATAAAATTAGTAGCACAGCAAGAACAGCCGTGTATGAAAAGTTATGCTAATGGTTCTTGTCTCCACCTCTTTTGTGGCCAATCAGAAAAATCGCTCAGTGAAAAAAGACCGTTTTTTTTTTTTTTTTTTTTTTACTCATGAGGGTTGGATATTTTTGAGATTCATGATCAAAATTACGTTTTTATTGCTGCAAGGAGAAGATTGGTTTTATGTCATTGTTTTCATTACTATGTTGTCGGCTGGATTGTTCACGAGATTTGCCACCAAATTTCTTACTGGCACATGGATTTCTTACATTCTGATAATTGTAAACATCACTTTTTGGTAAGCTTCAAAGAACAAGTTCCAATTAAAATCTTTTTGTTTTGTTTGAGGAATATAACCAATTTTCTGTAGCCAACAATGAAGATTAAATTCAGTTGTCAAACATGAAAACATTTGGTGCTCTGTTGCAAGAGAAAATCACTTGTCAAGCATTTTATCATAGGACTTTTCCTATCTGGAACACAACAGTTTTAGTCATCCAGAAATGGAATCTACAAAAAACAAACATTGATCGAACATGTTTATGATCTATATGTATCTGTCCAAAATCATAAAATTTTATGGTTGAACACTGTAAGTATTTTTGTGTATGTGTTTGTTCTCTCTCTCTCTCTCACCCATTTCTCAGCATGTAATGTTCTACATCAATTTGAAGCATGGTGACATAGATATAGACAATTGAATGTAGCAGTAATGCCACAATGGAAATCATTATGATAACTCTCTATTTAATTTTTCTCTAGATATTTCTGGTATAACAAAGATTGCCATTACAGATAATACTATTTTCTATTAATTTTCATGTCTTTTGGACAAACTTTCTGTATTGGTGCAATTACTCCTGATATTTCTTTTTATTTAAAGAATGGTTTTGTTTCATATAAGATCAGGCAGTTTATCCAAACTAAACAGTCTCTGGGTAACACATCAGCATATGAACTTTCTGCATTGACTGAAATATTGCCTGTCTGCCCTTATAGG
Source organism: Ascarosepion bandense (assembly GCA_037127315.1). Classification (NCBI taxonomy): domain Eukaryota; kingdom Metazoa; phylum Mollusca; class Cephalopoda; order Sepiida; family Sepiidae; genus Ascarosepion; species Ascarosepion bandense. The sequence continues at coordinate 2,606,747 of JBBBDQ010000558.1, forward strand.
AACTTGCAACTGTAATAGTATCTAAGCATGAGGAATTTCCTTTGATATACACTATCAAAATCAAATGTCAGGTGTTGGATAGCCTATCTCAATATCTGGGAAGAAATAACTGTTTGTAGTTCCTTGATAATGTTAAAAATACATTTCGAAGTCTGTGGGCAGACTTCATTTGGCATTTTAGTGCCCAGCAAGAAATTCACAAGCCTAGTGTGTGGTTCATATAATTGCTAAAGCTTCTCTCATAATTTTAGAATAATTCTTTTCAGCATTAGTTGCTGGGCTGGGCTGTTTTGTATCACCATCCTTAAGAGTGCTCACTAGCATCAGTTGATAATGTAACTTTTTTTATTAACATAAAAAAATCCTCACAAGATTTTCAACAAGGATTTTTTAAATTCATCAAATGCTATATATTTGGCTATATAAAATTAATATTTTCTGTATGAATATACAAATTCTCTTTTTAAATAATAAAAAAAAAACATATACATATATTCATGTGTAAAAGATTTTAATTAGTGAGCAGAGAAACATTTAAAACTTTCAGATCAAACATTTATCTGAATAAACGTCCATCTTCAAAATGAAATATTTTAACAAATTTTTTTTCATTTATGTTAAATATACATTAATTGGGTTTATGATCATTCCATGATCCAGCAGTCATTTAAATATAATTTTAGTTTTTAAGGTCATTTCTTTTTTTGTAGATGACCTTCATAGATGATTGTTTTTGTCTGTTTTTTCCAAATCTTTTATATGGCATAATGAAAAATGGATCTTTTTTTTTTAAATGCTAGTATGTTAGTGTTCATTTCAGCAAACCATTTGGTGTATTGAGGATGATTTTATACACAGATATTGTATATAAAAACCTGTCCCTGAATTTGATATAGACTTTTTATGTCAAATTTGGTAAAATACATAATCTTTGCTTTCTCTTTTCCAATCTTTTCACTTTTATTTTTTTATTTTTTTTTTCAATTGGAATAGACTAAACTATCGCCCGGTTCACACTCCACCCACGTCTATTGTACAGGTGTAGAGGCTCATCCCTTGTTCCCTGTTTAAGATGTGGTTTCCGGCTTTCTCTTTCCCAAATCTTTTCACTCTTGCGTAGCCTCCTGCACATCAGTGGTGTTACCGCCTTGCTCGGGGTGATATGATTTAAAAAAAAAAAAATACATAAAACAGGTTCAATGTTAGCGATTGGAAATGAATCTGAATTAATCTTGATTGACACCAACTTTTTAGTTATCACAAACACATAAATCTCATTAATGTAATAGGTAATTCCTGTTTACTGCTACTTGGTAAAAGTGCCACATATGGTAGATGATTGAGCATTAATATCTTTTTCAATTCATGCCTGACTAAGCAGGAAACTTTCCCTGCAGTAGGTTACTGTTCCTTTGTCTGGTAGACTGATTGCCAATCAAGGCTATGGGTGTGGAATGGTGGATTCATACCTTTCCAAATATGGGTAACAGAATGTAACGAACCTGATTGAAATTCAAACTTAGCTCTGATTTCTCATTTTATTCTGTTATCCATTATAGTAGTGCTTTGGTAATTTCACTTTGAGTAGAATAAAAATTTGAAGTATACGTCTTCTCACCCAATTTTATGCTGGTCTCGGTCCACAACTATTATTGACATAATTTCATATCTTCCAGAGTGTCTTCATAAACACACAATGTTTTAATAATAAATCCATCAAATTGCCTAAGTTGGAGATTCCTCTTAAAAAATGTAACCAAAAGTTTTGGGAAATGAACATAATCTAGCTAACAGTATTCACTTGAATATTCAAATTGACTTCATTCAAACTTTTTTCTGTTTGTTTTGTTTTGTACTGTAAATAAATTTGTTTCTTTAATTTTCTGGATGCCTTTCCAAATGTAGGATAATCTCCTTCAATAAACACGTTCATATCCAGAGAATTTGCATTTAGAAAATCCTTTTTTTAAGTGATAGGTATTAACAGATTTTTTTTTTTTTTCATTAAAAATATAGACATGTATTGAGGCATGAAGGATGTGCATTGTGGTGCAGTGAATATCAACTCAGTGGCAAATCAGGTTGCTGAGTTCAAATTCCAGTTGAATTCCTCACATTCACTTACTCACAAATACCCTTGGGAAAGGTATTAATCTGTCATTTCCCTCCAGTTATGGGTTGAATAATAGGACAGATTGGGCTCTGTAGCCTTGGCTAGCAACCGGTTTACTGCAGAAAGCAATGGCAACTTACTGCGGGATAATTTTCTGCCCAGTCAGTCATGTCTCTTTCGAGACATGATTGCCCAAAATGTGTATCACATATGGCACTTAACTGACCAGTTGAAGAATATTAATTTTTGCTATTGTATAAAAATTGTACATAAACGGATACATTCACCAATTGTAATTGCTAACTTCTGAGAAAGTGTTAACTTGACTCAGCTTGTCAAATTCACAATATTTAGATTTGTTATGAAGACTAAATAATTGAACTGTTTTCAAGGAGCTCTTGATGTAAAGACAGATTTTGATAGTTCAACTCTAATCTTCATCCCCTCTCTAAACACACGATCTTATTTCAACCAAATATAATTTCTCAATGCTTTGAGTGAGCTATTAACAATTGCAAATAAATGAATGCTCCTCACAGATGAATAGAAGACTGGAGGCAACAAAAAATATACTTCTACAGTAGGATGCTGAGAATTCCATGAATAGAGCCCATCACTAACAAAGTCTTAGGGGGAAAATGGAAACAAAAATCTCACTTATACCCAGAATCAAAAAGACAGCTGAAATTTCTTGAACATAAGGAGGACTTGAAGAATTTAACACCCGCTTATTGAGTGCAAGAGAACCAAGGGAAGTAGCAGATCACCTACCTGACAAGCTTGTATAAATGGATGGTGGAAGTTTTAGCAAAGGCACAAACCTCACTAAGGACTATAAGGAATAGGAGGTTATGGAGAGGTATGATCACCCATGTGAAAGGACATGGTACAGAGAAAAAAGAGGTTGTGGGAGATCTTCATTATAACATCATATCCAACTTTTGATAGAAATAAATTTTATTTCTTTTGAATCATCATGTTCTTTTACTTGTATACAATTTTTCTCATTGACAATGGTAACAAAATGTACCAACTATCCAAAATAGTTGGTCAGGATTATTTAATACCAATTCAAGTTTTAGTAACTAAAAGTATCAACCTATTGTACCAGCTACTAGTTTAGTGATTTCCTAGGCAGGTGACTCCGCCACCCAAATTATGTTTAGATCTAGCCCAAGTTCCATGGTCTGAGGTGAAACTTCACAAACCAAAGACAGCTACATGCACAATTAGATTTAATACAATTCCTAAGATTAGTTGAAGTTTTCTAATAATTATAAAAATCAGAATATCTTAAAATTTTAACAAAATATAAAATTTTATAGCACTTTCTTTCATAAGTGCTTCAACCTGACATCTTCATTTACCTAATTCTAATGCTTGATGGTAGTACATCATAACCTGAATATTGCTCATTCCTAACTATAATTATAGCACAAGAGTCACCTTTTCAAAGATTGGGGTGATAATCTAGTGGTCTGTTCTAATGGATGATGCTACCTACAATTTTTTTTCCCTGTCTCTTCTCTGGCAACCTCAATGGAATTCCTTAAAAGTGCCTTTTTTGCTTGTGCCTGTGTCTACAACACACCTGCATGAACAGTTCCTTTTTATACCTATAATGGTAGCATCTATACTCAAATTTTGTATAGTTGTATATCTGGGCAGCAATCTCTCACTTATGCATGTTTCATTAAAAATTTATTACAAAAATTTCAAAACTTATGATTTAGCTAGGAAGTTATTGTTGTTGATAAACATAACTTTACCAGCATTATTTATAAATTCAAATACCTCATAGGGAACTGTGTTCCCAATGAAAACAAATTCAAACTTTGACACTACCACTACTCATTTATCCAGATGATTGACATTACATCTCATAGACCATATCTCTGTATGGGCACATATAAACCAGCATGGAAATGTACTAACGTTGATATGAAACACTCATTAAGAATAAATGGACGCACATCCAACTGAAAATTGAATTTAAAACTAATGGTAGCCCATATCATACAAAGAAAACCCTTAACAGCAAATATTTTTTATTTTTAGATAGTGCATTGATTTCCCATGTTTGAATGCAAACAATTGTAATATTTAGCAATTGTCTTTCATATAAAATTCTTTTTCTGATTGCTCCAATACACCACTAGTTATAAGATATTTTTTCTTTTTTATAAAGTAGTTTGTTTCCTAAATTCTTCAGTGACAATTTTATTTCTTTAAGTATCCTAGTCATTTTCTCCCAAAATATTTATGAATCAAGCTAAAAAAAAATAATAGTAAATGTATTTGTTTTTTTTTACTTTCTTTATGATCAACATTTCATGATATAGATTTTATTCTAGAATTAACATTTGAAAATTAAAGATTGTTCTATTTAAAAAAAAAAAAATTAATATCAACAGGAATGAAAAATATAGTTCACAAAATACAAAAGCATATTTATTTTTAAATTAGAGAAACACCATATTTGGAAACTAGAAGCAGTTCAATCTAGTGCTTTCAACATGAATTTGTGTAAATTTATGTTGCTGTTCCTCACCCTCCCAAATTGACCTTTTGAATTGTACTGACTGAGGCAAGCCATTGATGGTATAAAAATACATTTTTTTAATTTAAATAAAATCTGTTTTTTGTGTGTGTGTGTGTGTGTAGTTAAAAAAAATTAAAGTAACTTTAAATAACTTTTTAATAGATTTTTCTTTGTTTATAATATCAGATTTTTTTCAGATTTTTTTGTCATACAGTTGCCATTGTGATTTTTGATGCTGCAAGGGAAAATTTTGACATTTAATTCAACTTTTATTAGTGCTTTTTGTTTTTCTCTTTACAACATGCACATTTTTAATTAATATTTTTCAACAAGTTATGAAAATTTTCATTGGAAGAAACCAACTGTAAAGATTTAAAATAGCCTCACTACAAAATTTACAAGCATCAACAGCAAGTTTTTTGTGGCTCTCACCTTCCAGATTGAGAACAGCCTTTTTTCTTTTCTTTTTTTTTTCCTCTCCAGTCCTCTAAAACAATTCTGATGTTTAGTAACAGAAAGGTTCTGAAACAAACTCCTTGTATCTTTACAGGTATATAGTTGCATTTCCTAAATTCTTTTAAAAATGCTGAGAAAATAAAACTGGTAGAAATTTTGAATTAAGTTTCATAGCACTTTATCAATATTAACAATTTCAAAAAATTTAAATTTTTTTCCTATCACTTGTTTAACTTCAGTATCAATTTAAAATAAAATTCGGATTAAAAAAACATTTTATTACTTGTCATAGGCTTGCTTGTTGGGCTTCTTCCCTTAAAAGAAGTTAGACATGGTCAACTGAGGTCACTTGATACATTAAGAAATCTCTCACACATCGATTAGATATTACATAAGGTAGTACTTATTGAGGAATGTAAACATCATGCGTATATCCTCTTTTATTTTGGAGAGTGCTTTATCTTACTATATCAGGATACTTGCAGTTGTAGCTAGCTATTTGAAACCAACATGCTTCCCAACCTTTGATCAAGTGTTAGTCATTATTGACAAATTATTTGATAATCCAATTATGACTATTTTTCTATTCTTCTTCCCACTGATCCTCTAAATTTGAAGATTGGCCAAATGAACATCTCATCAGTTCTTTGACATTAACTCCAAAACAGCAAGAGTTTGGGGTGTGAGCATTCAGAACATGGTAGCTTATTGACAGAATACTGCATTGAAAAGAAATTTTAATATTTTTGTTTTAAATCTACATTACAGCTGAGTTCATTGAAAATACATTTTATCGAAGAATGAGTTGACTGATTGGTAAGATAGACATTATAAACACTTGATGCATGTGTAATGGTGGGGAGATCAATAGTCCACAGCCAGATGTAGTTATCAGCTGAGTATTTGAAATTTTTGCTTTATGTTTGATCTCTTTGACTCGCTATTAAATTAAGTGCATTGACAAAGATGATAGTTGAAAAAATGCATCTATAAATGGCCCCTATCCTGACTAAAAACAAAAAAAAATTACCCACACTACGTATTTGGTTTACTTTTTTAAAACATTTTGGAAACTGATTCCAAGAATTATGGATTGCAAATTTTCTTGATTATTAACAGCTTCTTTGTGGCATGGTTTTGAGTTAGGAAAGGAAGCTATCAGTGCTCTTCTATCAGGTATTGTTTGAAATAAACACTTCAATTGAGATTGAAAAGTAATTTTTAAAACAGCAGCCAAATTAATTTTAAATTGTTTATATTTAAAAGTTAGTTTTCATTTTTCGCCATTGATTTATGAGCTTCAACATTTTAGTTTTACAAATAACTTTCAAAATTTTTATGCCCTTGAAGTAAACAGTTGAAATATAACTGACATTGAGATTGGCAGTTAGCTAAATAGGATGTGGTATTTGTATTAACAGCTATTTAACCTTTAGTATACAACTCAAATCAATCTACTAAAATTGACAGGATAATAATTTATAGGTATTTGATGTATATCAAACGAATTTAATTTTTTTTTTTTTTATAAAAGGCAAATAACTCAGTCTTTGTATTATACCATAAAATCTAACATCTAGTTGAGAAGGAACATTATTTTGTGGTTGTGCAGTAAAGTCTAAACAGAAACAATTTTGCATCAGAAAATAATATTCCTCATTAAGTTTGATTCCTAATAAAAGAAAAAAGTTCTTTTTGGTTTGAAAAATTGAAAGCATTGAGAATTGTTAAATTCTTTTAATGGAAAAATATTTACATAGAACTCTTAATCTAAATGACAAGCTAATGATTATATTAGCCATTTCCTTTTAAAGAAATATTTGGAATTCATTGACTGAGCATCCAGTGCTACTTCAGATTGAAATTTTTGAAATCTTTATTGCAGGAAAATAAGTTTCTCAAATCCAGTAACTGTTATTGCTCTTTCCAGCATTGATGAAGGTTAATGCCATCATCTGTCTTGAATAAACAGTATTTTTAAGAAAACATTACTTTTTTGACATGGGTTTTAGATTTCTGTATGATCTAACCTTTTTAAATACTCATTAAGTGTTACATTCTGCTCACGAAGCTTAATTTTTGCATTTAAATTAGAATGTTCTTTTCATTTATTTATTATTAAACTAAAATTAAATTATTTTGTTCATTTTATCATGAAACCTGAAACTTCAGTTCAGTACCATCTGTGACTTAAAATTAGTAGTATGAATGAGGGATGGAGAGAAGGTACCATGTATAATGAATTAATTTCTGCTCCAATATCCTGAAAACATATTTAACATAAATTTTACCATTACCAATTTAACTACTGGGGCATAATATTAAGGCAAAGTCAAATCAGATCACTTTAACAGCCCCTCCTCTTTAGATTGATTTAGCAGGATATTTGATTGTTAAAACCAACAAAATAATCCACGATTGACAATACATTCTAAGCCATCATTCTTTCTCTGATTGTGAAGACTTGTTTTCAATGATTTGTTGGTTAAACAAAGCAGCCTTTTAAAATAAGAAACTTATGAAATGCTTAATTAGACCTGTTAAACAAAGCCATAATGGGTTTACTTGAAAATGTCAAACCTGGTAACATATTCAAAAATGTATACATTCATGAATGAACAATATCTTCAAACTTATCTGTAAAATAAAGCATTTCACTCTTTTTCACCTACTTAAATGATCAGAACCTTGAAGGTGATCTCTTCTCTGATCTAGATCAAATAGGTCATTTGGCAGGATAAACTTGTTAGTAACTTTCAATACCTCAAAATATTCAAACTAGTAGCATTTCATCACTGTTCAGGCCCTGTCAATGGAGCTCAATAAGCTTTAAACTTCTATTAGATCTCAAGAGGAACTTCTATATACAATGTTTTACTAAAGATGCTGGAAAAATAGTACTTGTTTATATTTCTGAGATGAGGTAGTATTTACGTTATTCAGACTATTGTCCTCATCTTTGTTGCCATATGGCAACAAAGATGGGGCCAATAGTCCAAATAATGTAAATACTGGAAAGATGTTTGAATCTATTTATTGCCCCAGGATATACCTGTCTCCTTCTGCCCTTCATCTTTACAAGAGTCAGATTAAACCAAAAATAAAGTATTGCTGCAATGTCTGGGATGGAGCTACACAATCTTTTTTTTTCCAGTCCTGCAATGCTTCATCTTTACAAGAGTAAGATCACAACAAAAATAGAGTATTGCTGCCATATCTAGGCTGGAGCTTCACAATTCTCACTCTCCAGTCTTTCTATCATTTTTCATCTTTTCAAGAGACAGATTAGAACAAGATTAGTGTATTGCTGCTATATCTTTGCTGGAGATGCTCTTTTCAGCTTTGATAGAGCTCTAGATTATTTACACAGTCTTGTGTAGGAAAAGCTTCTTCTAATGTAAATCTCTTGCTACTCTATATGGCAAATAAACTTCACACTTGTTCAGACCTTTACATCTAGAACATGTCATGCTATTTCTATGGAGTCAAAAACACCCACATTTCCTCCATGTTCTAAAGGTAAAAAAAAATTTCAAGAACTGCCACTTTATAGAACCTGCATGGATGCCACCCTGAACACTACAATCTTAATTTTTACTCTAGATTCAATTATTATCTATCCTCCTTATCCTTATAGTCTTCGCTTCCATGCCACATCATCTTTCATTCATGTCACACATTTCATTAATCTTTACCATTTTTAACCATAGGCTTCTATTTTGAGTTGCTCTTGAACCATGTATTGGGTAATTTTAATAGGACATTATTAAAATGGTCATTCTAGGAAGTTGGCTGCAAAAGTGATCTGCTCAGTTTGTGGTCATAGAACATCTCATGTCATATTTGTTATCTTGTAGGAATAATCGTCTTTTTAAGTAGTCTGAATTATTAAAGTAATTTCGTTATTAATTGCAGATTGAATTTATCTTTCATCTTTTTATTGCTTTTTTTCTTTGCACTCTAAGTAGATACATTCAACATTAGAATAATGGAGTTTAAAAATTGATATGGAGTGCAAATTCAAGTCTTTAAATTTTTATACAGATAATTTAAGACTTGTACTTGTTTGTCTACTTGGGATAAAAAGAGCAAGTGAAACTGAAGCTAAATTTTTATCCATATCTTCACAACTTTTAGCTGTGGTAAGAAAGATTTATAATGGATAAATTGAGCAGCGGCAGCTGCACATAAATAGGCTACAAGTGAAGTAGATGTCATTAGCAGAAGGTATGAATTTTCAGAGAAAGTAGATACAGCTTAAACAAGTAGTTACCATACAGAATTGTAGCAAGTCAATAAGAAAATTTTATATTTTCAATTTTTTAAATTTATGTGTTGAGATGAAAACCATGTTCTTTCAGGATATGGGTGACCATAGTCCTCTACAACTTTCTATCCTTTATAGCTCTCAATGTTTGTTTCTTTATTTTCTTTCTCTGCTCTACCACCCATTTACACAATCTTATTATATAGGTTACTCAATGTTTCCATTTGCTCTTGTTTTCAATATGTTCTGTGAATGTCAAATTTTCCAAGCCTTTTTTCCATTGTTTCCCAGAAATTCCAGCTCTTTCTGATTCAAAGTATAATTGTCTTTGTTTTGTACTAATTTTATCAAAAGAACCAGCTGCTAAGACAACCAAAATCAGTGATGTGAAGAGATTGGAATCCTTTTTGGATTCTTTGGTTCTGAGACTGGAATTTTAACTAATTAGCAAAATGAAATGAGTACTAGAAGTGTTTTCTTATTCAGTTGTGAAACAAAAAGCAGCAATTAGTACAAATGTTACTAAATGATGTAAGGTTCCATAATTGGTAGATGTTTACTTAAAAAATAATTTTTATTTTCAAACCCAGTTAAACAAAGACATCTCCATTTAGCCATCTCTCTCTCTCTCACACACACACAGTGTATAACTGAGATAATGTTTAGTGCTAAAATTGTTTTACTGATAAAATGTATTTTGGCAAGCAGGTTTTCTATCGTAAAGTGCTCAATATCAGGGTGGAGATAGAGCGTTGATAAGCTCAGAATTTTTCACTGAGCAGGCTCATGCTGACTTCAAAGTTTTGTGAGGACACCATTATGATGTTCATTTGTGAGAGCTGTTTTGGACATAATAATGGTGTCTTCATGAAACAAGCCTGCTAAGTTAAAGTGACAAACTCTTTATGGTAATATATATCATATACATTGTAAAAATCTTTTTAAAAAGTCCTGATACTAATGACAAACTTAACAGTTCATAATTTAGTATCCAGTAAATTATTAGTATGAAATTCCAGTGTTGCTACAAAGATAGTTAAATCCTACATTGATGAATAAACTTCTTCAACCAAAGTTTCTCATCAGATCTGCTTGAATTTTATATCAGGTATAGACGACTACCATTAAAGTTAGTCAGAAATTGACCTGTTTAAAATATAAGACATAAAAGTCTAAGAGAAATTGCTGATTAGGCATGTTGTTGTATCTTGTTTCAAGATAACATTATCTTGATTCTATTTTTAAACTGTGTCTCTTATTAACACTAATGAATTTTTATTGTTTCTGCTTAGTTTTGAATATTTTACAAAAAAGAATAAATTTAATTTTTTTTTTTTTTTTTTTTTTTTTTTTTGACAAAAAAACTGACAGTTGTTTAAAAAAGGTGACATTCTAGCACATGAGTAAATTTAGACCAGTTTCAAGTAATTATTTTTTTCAACTTTATCACTTTTTATTTCTGTAAACTTGCAATCAAGAAGTAAAGCTTAGTTTGCTGAATTCTATGTATCTTCCAGAGAATTATGAATAAATACAAAAAAGAAACAATAAGAAGTATCCTTAAGCTGAGTTTCAAGTCTTTTTTTTTTATATAGACTAAAAGAGGACATTGAAATACAAAGGTGCATTGGAATACGGAAATGTGCCTTCCAAAAGCTAATTTATTTATTTTAAAAAAATAGTTAAATTTATTTGCAATGTGCTATTGATCCTTCTATATGGCAGTGAATGTGGGACAGCCTCCTCAGAGATATAGAAAAATCTTGCAGAAATGAATAGGATTTTCCAGAAAAATACTGAGAATATCATGGATTGAATATGAGAGCAACAAAAAAAGTTTTAAGGAAAATGGAAACAAAAAGAATACTTAGAAATAGTGAACATTTCTAGGACACATAATGAAGAAAGAGGTCTTGGAGAACTTGACACTCACAGGACATCTTGGTGGGTAGAGGGAAATGGTGAGTCATGTAGCTAATGAGCATTATGGCAGCACAGACTGGGAAAGATTGGGGGAAGACTTACTGTCTGTTAAAAAGTATGGGGAGGTGTGATTGTTCACATCTTAAAGGGAAGCAGCACATAGAAGGAATAATTATATCACTTTGCAACCCCTACTAATGCTTGTTACATTTAGTGTATGAAATTTTTCTTGAAATATTTCTTTATTTACAATAAAATTTACTAATTCAGTACTTAGGAAACATTAATCTTAAAGAAAACCTTTAAATAATTTACTTTGAAAATTATCTATTAATATTTTGTCCCAATCATTTATTAAACAGGAACTCCCTATTTCTGTTGCCAGCATGCTGATTGGGACTCCCTTTATAATTTTCTCTGTGACGCCTTATGGACTGACATCTTCAACTTCTCAATTGAAAATTGCCCCACCAAAGTTTCTTGGGTAAAAGCCAGCATGGACGCTTTCATCTCTTCTCAGAAATACTAGGTTAAACCTCAATCCTCTCCATGGTCCACACCAGTATGCTTGGCTGCTCTATTCTACAGGAAACACTATTTTTGGCTCTATCAACGTGACAGTCTTATCACAACAGATGCTTATTCGTTACTGCTTGCAATAAATGTAAGCAAGTCCTCAAAGGAGCAAAATTCTTGTTTTCCAAGTGAATGAGGCACCACATAGCCTCTAACAACTCATGATTACTAGCAGCTCAGTAGTAGGTTATTAAATAATTGCAAAGTCTGTATTACTCCCTCTTTGAATGAACAATTTGAGATGTAAACATCCTCTGCTGATAAAACTGAATGCTTTGCCCATATTCTCAAACCCTAATCTTGACTCATCTGAAGTATCACTTCCTTAACTTCACATATAGAACTGAGTCTCTATTGAGTAATATGCATATAACCCTTTTCATGGATTCTGTTATATCTAACCTGGATCCTCACAAAGCATGGTATCCCTGTAATAGTCATTAATAAGTGTGCTCTCAAACTGACTACTAGTCTCTCTAAACTGTAAAATGAATGCTTCCTGCTTACTGAAAATCATCTGTTGTTCCAGTTTTTAAGAGGTCTAGTGAGCTGTCCTACCTTTCCAATTATTTGTCTATTAGCATTCTACCTCTTTTTGGCGAACACCTAATGGGCCTAATCAATGCTGAATTTATTCTTCATCCCTCATTACAGGGCCTTTTCTCAGACAAATACAGCTTTTGTTTCTTCAGACTGACTGCTGATGTATTGATGGTAATTACAGAAAGTCTATCATGCTCTAGATAAAAACGGTGAAGCCCAGGCTGTAGCATTAGACATATTGAAATCCTTTGACTGAGTTTTGCATTCAGGTCTTTTCTACAGGTTGAAAAATTGCAGTATCTCTGGACACATTTTTTGAGCTGATCCAGTCTTACTATCAAATCAGGAAATGAAAGTTATCCTGAACGGCCAGTCATCTATATTCTTTCATATCAACATGGGTTTTTCCAGGGTTCCGTCCTTGATCCGACACTGTTTTTAATTTTCATTAACAACCTTACTGATGACATCAGCTCTCAACTAGGCATCTATGCTGATGACACAACTATTTACTCCTGCCTGAATAGGCTGATCAGTCCAACAAGCTCAAAATGGCAACTGATGTCCAAAATGACCAAGTCAGCCTTTAATGGAGCAAAAGATGGTTTGTCACTTTTAATGCCTCAAAAGTAAACTTCTCTCTATTAATCATCTGGGAGACGGCCCCCTCTGCCCTCCATCAGCATGTCTGATGCTAACCTCCAGGTAAGTGACTCATTGCATCTTTTAGGGCTAACATTCTCGGCTGACATAAAGTGGAAAGATTATATTGAATCCATTGTTAGGTCAACTGCTAAAAAAGTCTGTTCACTGTGTCAAGCAAGACAATTTTTCTCTCCAGAATCTATCTTGTATATTTGTAAGTCTACCATTTGTCCATGCTTAGAATATTGCTGTCACATATGATCCAGTGTCTCCTGCAATTTACCTTGAGCTCTTTGATAAGATCCAAAGAATCAGTAATATAATATTAATCCTGATTTGGTGGCTCGGATTCAGTCACTTACCCATCTCTGTAAGGTTTCCTGCCTGCGCCATTTTTATGAATACTTTCATGGTAATTGTTCAAATGAGCTCTTTGCTTTGGTACCTACACTTTATGAATTCAAGTGCAATACTAGACTGGCGTTGAGATCTCTTCAATTTACAGTTGAGCTGGGTAGTTAGCATAAGTTCTATGCTAAGTTTCTTTACTTGCAATTCTCACCTGTGGAACTCCATATTTTCCAGTCAACTTTAATCTGCAAAAATTTAAATGCAGTGTTAATCACTGTCTTTTTGATTACTCTTTTCTCTTTCTGCTCATTATTACTGTTTCTGTTCTTAATTCTTCCACAGCTTGTAAGTTCCTTGCATTCTAGTAACATGCTTGGGATGGTACTGATTGAAAAAAAAAATCATAGTGTAAAAATATTTTCTTCCATTTAGCAGCTGATTTTTATGTCAAAGGTTTTTCGTATTCATTTGCTTAATTTTATAAGAATTTAAGCTCAAGTAGAGAATTCAATTCATTTCACGTCCTGCATTGTACACTCTCAAATTTCCATCAGTGATTGATAGTATTTGCTAAAATATATAAACTCAACAGGTGCAGCTTTGAAATTTCAGTTTTTGCTTACCTTCACCTCATGGTATATCTAAAATAAACTACTGCTGCTAAGTTTAAATATAGCATCAAGTTGTTGCTAACATACATCAATATAATCTTTTTAATAAGTACTGCCAATAATCAGAAAAAAATATGTAAGTGGGACAGAGGTAATAATTATTTGCTAATAAATGGAGGAAATGAATTTATAATTTGCTAAACTAGATTTAAAATTTCAAGTTAGCTTTGCTAAAGTGAGAAACTGTTCATGGAAAAATGCAGTAAAAAAATTGATGTTATAAAATAATTTTTTCTGTCTGTCTGTGTGTGTATATATATATATATATATATATATATATATACATACTAGCAGTGTAGCCCGGCGTTGCTCGGGTGTAATGAAAGCTTTAAAACTAATCCATGATTCTGGAGCTCAGACTCTTTCTACATTGGCACAAACGACTAAAATGTTCCCAGTTAAAGCGAAACAGTAGACTGAAAGAAAAATGAATGGATGTAAGTCAAATTTTGATTTCCTGGTATCAATTTAGACATATATTTATTATTGATTTTCTGCACTATTTTAAGAACTGCAACCTTGAAACTTCTGAATATTGTTTCTTATGTCTTTGTCTATGAATGTATCAAATTTGGTTAAAATCGGACTACTCCTTCTATAACCCGATTTTTTTCGATAATCGATTTTCGATGTTTATCAGGGGTACCTCGACACAAAACCTAGCTAAGAATACTCGCAGACGATTATAGTACAACTGTGTAAATTTTCAAGAAAATCGGTTCAGCCGTTTCAGAGTCTATAGGTAACGGATACACACACACACACACACGCACACAGTTCCATTTATAAATAAGTTTTTATATATATAGTCATCCAAAGGTTAATGTACATTTTTCAATATTATGATTTTCAATTATTACCAACATACTCAAGTATTATCGGTCTGGCCCCCATTCTCAAACCTATAGTAAATTGAACTGGAAATGGCTTTATTCTGAGATTATCTTAACACCATTGTTAATTCTACTATGATGTGTTTTTGCTGTTATAAAAAACATAATTAGATCATAATATATGTTGTGGCCTTCAAAAATATTGTTAATGTCACTCATGCAAGAAATCTATTCTGTAAGTTTAAATTGTTTAAAGACTTAAGTAACTGCACTGGCTCATTAAAAGAATTTTGTAATGTCTGGTTTAATTCGCTTCTGTATTATGATTCAGCATAATTATATTTTCATTTGAAAATGACTTGATGAAAAAATGATAGGATAAAGTTCTTGACTGAAAATGACTTCACTCTCTCAAAAACCTGATTGAATATTTGGTCAGATTCTGGAAAATGGTCTCCTTGTAAATAATAATTTTAATTATAATTGACAATGTTAATTTATTTTTTAATTATTTAATCTTAAAGCAAGGCAATGAAGCCACTAAGATATAAAGGGCTCTTTACAGGATATGAGAAAAATAAACATAAGGAGAAAGAACAATAAAAAAAATGAATTAAGGCAGAAGATAACTATTGACCTTGTTTAAATTTTTGAAGATCCAAGTAGACTGGAAAGTAAAAGACTGGATGAGACTTCTGCAAGTGAGAGAAAAAAAACTATCAGCATTGAACCTACATGCATTTGTCATTTTTAAAATATACTTTCTAGGTTAAAAGGCTTTCTATTAAAATAAAGTTTTCTAACTTTATGATAAAAACAGATATTTAATATCTGTAGATTTTTTTTTTCCCCACCTTCAGAATTTTGCCTATTTTGTTTTTACTTAGAGATGAATTTGCCCAGCACCAGCTTTTATTACATGGATCAATTCTTTCTTCTAATTTTGGTTCTTCAATATAATCAATTTTAAGTCCATCAATGTAAAAAAAAAAAAAATTATTCTGCAGATTTAATAGATATTATAATGCTGCTAAAAATGTTCTGTTGAGAACGTACTGTTTCTATTTCAGGTTCTGAATAGAATATTTTCTCAAACGATGACAGCTGATTTCACTTAGTCGATGGAAAGTTGTTCTAATTTAAGCATTCTTATACCTATGAAAATTTTGCTCTTACTTGATCAATGTTTTTTATCATTCTAATGACTGTTTTACATTTCAGAGGAAAGGCTTGCTAGCTTTTGTGACTACACAAGTAGACAACTTTTAAAATCATTTCTGGAAGGAGAAAAAGAAATTTCATCAATTGAAATAATCAGTTTACATCTGATAATGTTCATAAAATGAAAAACACATCTAATTTTTCTTTAATCTTGACATTCTGTATTGATAGTGTTAATTTCATAATTGACCTGGTTTGAAGTCCTGTTACTAGAATTTACTTCTCTTGTAAATGTGTGTAAAAAAAAAAATATATATATATTAAGCTCTATAATACTCATTATATTGAGCACTGTCCATAATAAAATAAATGCCAAGGCACTCAAAATAATAAAACCTTGAGTTCTCTTCACCTGGAATTGTATACACACACACACACACATTCACTAGAGACTATATGGCATTTCTACTTGAAGCTAGCATGATAAAGAATGTTCCTTGGTTGGTGGACTAAAACTTATGGAAGTTTATGAAAATAGCACTGTAACACCTACTTCAGGAGGCATCCAACATTGTCACATTTGTACCGCTCATATTTGAGGATCAGTCCAGCAATGACCTTATTTGAATTCAAGTCACAGCAATCCCCTGTAATGATGAACTCTTCCTATGACGGCTTACGGCCTATCACACTGAATACACCAGTTCTCGCTCGATCACCGAAGTTAAGCAGCGTTGAGCCTGGTCAGTACTTAGATGGGTGACCGCTTGGGAATACCAGGTGCTGTAAGCGTTTAGTGACGGATGTGCATTGTGGGGCAGTGGATATCGACTCGGAAAGAGAAATCAGTGAGCCGAGTTTGAATTCCAGTTGAATACACTGCATTCAGTACCCTGCATTCACTTAAGCACTGGTACCCTTGGGAAAGGTATTAATCCGTCCCTTCACTCCACTTATGGGTTAAATAAACAAGGGTAGGACAAAAAAAAAAAATCCCAATGAATTTTTATACTCGAAAAGAAAAAAGTATTACTAGACACAAAACTTATATAAAACAATAAATTGTTGAAAGAAAAAAGGTATTACCAGTAATAAAAAAAAAATTTAGTTAGCAATAAATGACCTGCCGAGGTTGATATGCCATAAAAAAAAAAAACAACCAACAATCTTCCTATGAATTTTTGGCTTATCAGTGTCTCACAGTTCAGTGTTTTAATTTAATTTTTTTTTTTAGTCACATGTCAGACTCTAATCCAGGAGGCAAAGGGTACATCAACCCATGGTCTAGAAAAATGGTGTTGTCTAACTATAAGCCTAGTGTTTGTGTTCTCAATTTTTGAAGGGCTCTCAAATCTCTGTAGTGACTGAGATTATTCTTGTTGTTATTTATGATGATCTATGAAAATATTCTTCTGAAAATCTCTGAAGTATGGCAGTTACTTCAGATTTCGAAAGGATATTGATAGCTACAAGATTGCATCTAGTTTGTCTTTGAAGCACAGCCAGGCCCAGCATATGCACTATGATGATGCAGAATGTAATTCAGGATATTATATATTCTGTCATCACTCATTCTGATTCCGTGATTAACCTATCTCAACATGGATTGCATAAAAAATGATTCAGTAGCCCTGATGTCACATTTGGTTACCAGATCAGTATTAGAGATTTCATCCTGTAAACTGTAACCTTGGAAATTCAGTTGGTCTTTTAGGCATAGGAGTCAACAGTGGTTCCTAAAAGACTTGAATAGGCTGCGTACATCAGGTTGTTTACATCAGCTTTGTTGACTTTATCTAAGACTTTGAACAGGTTGTTTTTCTTTTACATCATTGATCTCTATAGAAATAGGCTTTGCTTGGTAAACAATTTCAGTTTTTTACTATTTAGCCTAAAAGAAGTAGAAATCAGTTAAGCTTTTTGCCTTTGATGCAACAAGGGCAACATCATCAGTAAAAAGATCACCACAAATGAAATTCAAGTTTGATGCCTTTTTCCAGAGCTTATGAAGGCATTAGGTGGGTGGAGGTAGATAGCAAAAAGAGTTAGAACCATTATGCAACAGTGTTTTTTGCTTTTGGTTAAGACAAAAGAATCTGAAAATTTGCCATAAAAAGTTTTGATTCCTTCATGATATTAGATAACATTTAACATATTGTCAGGTTTGCCACATTTCTTAAATACTTTCCACAGCACATCTTCACTGTATCCGATCAACACAAACTATTCTATTCTTTGTTCTTTTTACAAACTTTCTCAGCAATTTGGTGCAGAGAAATATGTTAATGTATCAATTACATGGTCAGAAACCACATAACCATTTGCAGTAAAGGTTAGAAAATGAACAGTAATTCTAATTAGGATGACACAAGTAAGAATTTTGTCAGTAATGCTAAGGAGAGCAGCACTGAGTTGAATAGCTCCAATAAATAAATCAGCTTTTTTTTAAAATCATATCACCCCGAGCAAGGTGGTAATGCCACTGATGCACAAGGGGCTACGTAAGAGTAAAAAGATTGGAAAAGAGAAAGCCGGAAACCACATCCAAAACAGGGAACAAGGGATGAGCCTCTTCAGCTGTTCAATAGAAGTGGGTGGAGTGTGAACCATAGTTTAGGCTATCTACTCCAATTGAAAAAAAAAAAAGAATAAAAAGATTGGAGAGAACTGGGAATGGTTATTTGTGGGTCAGCCTAGTGACAAGTAAATTTAACAAGCTGTTTTTCATTGCCTCTTCTGAAATTATGAAGTTTTCACAGTTGGGGGTATTTTTTTAAATCTTTTCCAAGGCTTTGTTTGAAGAGTTTTTTTAGGGAGTGTTGAACTTTTAAGCAAGGGTCAAATGGGCAACAAATATTTCTGGTTCATAAAGAATTGAAGCAATAATATTATTTAATTATTGAATTCTTAAGGACAATTGCAAAATATTCTTTCTTATGTATTAAGATGTCTCATCTTACAAACAGTCTGGTCATTATAAGACAGAATAGGAAATGACTCCTCTTCCTTTAGACTACACTGTTCTAAGACTTTATAAAAGGCCTTCTCATCCTACGGCTTTGTCCAACCATAAATATTGCTTAATTTTTCTTGAGAGCAGTTTCAATTTATCTTTGTCATTGTAGACAGAGCTGGATTATAATACAGGCTAGTATAATTTAGGGTAGGGTACCTTTAACCTTGTTTATAATGCTGATTATATTTTTATTTTTTTTTATTACAGTTGTTGAAATATGTACTAATTTGGTTTGCAATAAATAGTAAAATAGTGGTATTTCTTAAAGGATGTTTTTATTGACAAACAAAAGATAGTTATTCTAGTTTATTTAAAGAATTTACACTAAGTTTACCTCAAGTTATGTAAATGTCACTGGTATTGGCATGTTTGAGAGTATCAATGGCATCAAGCTGATCTTGTGCATATGGGAGCAAAGGACCTCAAAAGAAACAGTACTATCTCTGCAATTTCAAAGAGGCTCTAAGGTTATACGATCTCTACTGAACCAAAAATTGATTCTAGTTTCTCAGTTCTTTCGGATTTAATTAGCAAGATGTTTTGTTTGGGGATGTAAAGGTTTTTTTTTTTTTTTTTGGTTTTTTTTTTTTGTTAGGAATGGTCAAAGGTTGCATTGCTGTGTAGTAAAGGATATCAAGTGCTATGAAACAAATGGCACAATTCTCCTTCATCTTGTTTCTCCATAATGTAATTAGTCATGTCTGTCTTTAAGCTCTGAGGTGCAACCAGTATTTATGTTGGTACTGTTGAAGGACGGTGATAAGATCAAATTAATTTCAGGAAGAAATGTATCATAATTTGTTTGAATTCACTTTATCAACTCCATGAGAACCAATGCTACAAAGCAGTTTTGCAGTCTGTTCCAACCTGGGCATTGAAGTTCCTTATGCAGATAAGCGAGTCAGTTTGAGTTACTTTATGGTTTTATAGTTCATTAATTTTTGTCTTAGATTTTTTTTTTTTTTTTTTTTTTAATGTTTCTGTTAAATTTCATAATGACCTAATTTTGATCATTGTTTTCAAGATAGCTGTGAAATGAGGTAGATTTTCCTGGTTCTTTGAATGTCCCACAGTTAATTCTAATGTTACAGAAATGTTCAGATTTTTTATTAAAAATGAAGTGGCTTTTGATAATGTGACAGCTGTCATATCAGTGTGTTTTGTTGTTTTTTAACTAGTCAGAATTGGGCATATTTTTTAATCTAATATTTATGATAGAAAATAACATTGATTGCCCCCCTCCCCTTGAGAAGGTAAAAAATGCAACTTCAACTTGTAATTTATAGAGAAGGCACTATAAATGATTAAATTTGTCAAAATTGGTTTGCAAAGTGATGCTCCAGCATCATTCAGTAGATTAGTTGAATTTGATAACTATCTAGATATTTTAGTAAAACATACATGATAGTGTACTTAAGATATCCAAATCAAGCAATATCATTTGCACCATCTTGGTTGTAAACCACTTTGTGTGCAATCCACATTAGTTAAAAACAAAATGAAAAGTGGATACTTTACAGCAAACAACTGCATGCCAAACTAAATGACCTCATCATATGGAAGGATACTTTGTATACAGTGCTTGATGCTCCTTTTGGGAAGCGATGTAATTGATTTGAACTTGTCAATTAGACCAATTCAATGGCTTCAGTAATTAAGGTGGTGAAGAATTAGGTAAAGGTATAATATCCTAATAAAGCTACATTACATCTATTTTGTTATCAGGAAGAAATTATATTTTGGTGGAAAATTTTCAATCATCTTTTCATCATATTCATTTCTGTATTGTCATTTTATCAAGTTTTTACAGTAAAAAAAAATTAATTCTGCCAGAAAACTACAGAAAGAAAAAAAGCATTTTGCTGTGTAACATAAGGAAAAAATATGAAGTTGCATGATGGCTGACTTTTATTGTGGAACTGCTTAATAAAAGTAAATGATGTTTCTTAAAATGTTTTAATTTTTATTCAGGCAGTTCTTTGTTTTGTTTTTTTTCTCACAAGTCAAGAAAATTTTAATTCAGAGTTAACATTCTATTGGTATATAAAGTAAAAATAAAATATTTGGTGCAGCAAAAGCAGTGCTTTTTTTATTGAATTTTATTGAATAAAAATAAAGTAGGTTAAGAAATTCTATAAGTATTGTCACATGAAAAACAGAATTTGTTATGATTAACAAACTACTTAACATGTAAAAAAAAAAAATCTTTAATTTCATGTTCAATAAAATACTGAGCCCTATCAGTAACATTTCTATAAATCATTTTATACATTTCAGAAAAAAATTATCAGGAATGACTTGTTTTAATTCAGAAATTGTTTTCAGTTTGAGCCTGTAAACAAGATCTTTTAGTAGACCCATCCCTGCCAAAAAATAGCCAGATCATTATGAACATTCATGTCATTCTATTCATCTCAGCTCAAAAAGGTGGCATTACTTTTGCGACACCCTTTTTTTTGTGTGTGCGTGTAAGTTTTAATGTATACTATATTCATAAGTTAAAGTGCTCAATATCAAAGATAGAGGAGGATATGTAAGCATAAAAGTGGACATTGAAGTCACTGCTGAGTGTTGACCTCAAATTTCTTGGGTATCTAAAAAAGATAAAGTTCCATTAGAATCTACCACTTGATTTCATATAAACTGTATATTGCTTTGTTCACAGATTTAAGTAAACTTTGCTTTTATTTTATGCTCCAGGTTATAAAAAAAGAAAACAAAGCACACTTATATGAGCTGTAATCTTTCAATATAGGTATTTAATAGATATTCTTATATCATAGAATAGCTTTAAAAATGTAACTAATCCATATCTTGAACTACCAAAAACATTGATTTTCATTAGCCACTAAATCATTAGACAAAATCAGCAGGGTTTCCTCCCTATTTCTTTTTTATGATTTTTTTTTCATAATTGATTTAAACAAAAATAACACATTCAACCAAATTGCTCTAATCTTCACTTGACTGTAGCCATATTTTCTGTGGTAGTTTGATTTTTAAGCTAAAGATAACACATTTAGAGTTGATTCAACATTGAAGAGGCTTATCTTTATAGTTTGATACTGTTGACATTCTTTATTTGGAAACTTACTGCAAATGTTAGTCACTTTCTTTCCACCCCCTCCTCAATATCTCCCAATGTCAGTTTTTATAGCTTTTTTTATTTTTATTTTTATTTTTTTTATTGAAGTGGTTGATTTATGTAATCAGAATTGCTGTTCTTGCTGCTTAAGCAAGATTTAATAATTAATGATAACCATCACACTGTGATGACAGCATTAAATAATCCATAGCAAACTTTGACTATAATTTCTGCTTGGCTATTTTATTGCAATCCTTTTTTTTCTTTTCAACAAAAAAGCAGTTTCCTCTGTAGACAGTTAATGAACATATTAAATTTGTACAGCTTCACTAGAAATGGAAAAGACTAAGTTGATATTTGTTGTGTAGATAGCAAAGGAAATGATAGTTTCAAATTTGATACGGACAGTAAAAATTAATGCTAACTTGTTTTCTGTCTTTACTCTTTCATCTGAACAAATGTTTTGGGTAAGCTTTAAGAATAGTGGCAATAGCTACTTCTTTGAAGTTATAGCTAACAAATCTCTCTCGCTAGGTAACCCATGCTTGCCATTCAGTTACTTAAATTCTAGAAAGGACATTTTCATTAAGAGCTAGTCCTAATTGAGGAAATTAATCAGTAACCGCAGAAAGAGCCTCAATATAATCACACTCTTTTAATAAAGAGCAAATCTTTATTACAATTTGATAAAGGCAGTTGTTATGATAGAACAATTCTTGTGCTTTCTAAGATCCAATTTGTCAAATTTAATGCCTGTTTTCTTTAAAGTCAAAATCTTAGATATGCTAATAAAAAAGATCACTTTGTATTCAATGATATATTTGTGCAGTAATCACTTATTTTTATATATATATATATATAAATTGAATTGCCTTTTAAAGAATGTTAAGAAATAGCATACCAGAATTGATTTTAAGTATTTATGAAATAAGATTTTATTTCAGTTGTATATTAATAGCTGATTATTTGGCCTAAGATGAATTAACTATTTTATCTATGGAATGACAATGTGTATTAATTTCACATGCACTCACATTGCTTTTAGCACTTTATATAATTGTTAAAATTTACT
>JBBBDQ010000558.1:2632500-2727500 GCA_037127315.1 Ascarosepion bandense
GCAGAATTTCATGCAAAATTTTATTCTTGTCTGTCAGTTGAAATTGTCAACTATTGTAAAGAATACAGAACTGGTACAATACAGCTTTACAAAACTTTACATAATTGAATACAAGTAGAGAGCATGAAGCCAGTTGGCAGACTTAGTAAGATGGATCCCAATGAACCACAGATGCATAGGCATTTTCACTGAACAGTACAATCACATGTCCAGTTTGGAAACTTTCTCATATCTCTTCATGTATAAAACACTAGGACCAGCATGCTCATCTTGGTAGTTACACTCAGTGCTTTGGCTGTTGTACCCTTTTACTTCTTTCTGATATCTGCCTTTGTACTCTGTAACCTTCTTGGAATTTTGAACTGAACATCAGTCCATGTGGATAGATTGCTCTATTTCTGCTTTTATGTTGAGGGGAGATAATCCCAGTTAATACTCACTGGTCTTATCAACTTTTATGTCACTTCTCCATTTCTTGCATCAAATCAAAAGAATGACATTTCAGCTCAACCAGCCAGACCCAGGAATTAAACTCACAACTACCAGAGCACTGGTTATGTTTTGGGTAATGCTTTAATCCACTAGGCTGTTTGGATTGAAGAAAAAGTTCCATTCAAAATTCAATGAAGAAGGCCAGAAGGTACAATGACTGAAATGTGAGTATAATATTCAAGAGAAGCATATTCTTTTGAAAAGCAAAGTATATCATTCCTCATCTCAAGAATTCTGGTATTTACAAAAAAAAAAAAAAAAAAGCTGTTAAACCCTTTTCACAAAGTAAATAATTCAGTCCTATATTATGGAACAGGTCTGAAAGATTACGAAAACAAATTGGCTAACCAGTTTGACTTAAAATATTTTTAGAATCTTAAAACTATAGAATTTATAAATTCAAGGAATGATGTTCTGTTTCAAATTTAAGACCATGTTTGCATTCAAGAGAACTGGATGGGGCCAAGGAAATTAATGTACTTGTGTTTTGGCATGAACTCAAAATTTTCTTACCTGTTTCTGGAAACAGAAAACAGCTTGCCTGGAATGTTAGAATTTTCACATTACAGATTGTTTTCAAGCAAATGTAAAAAGTAAGGTCAAGAGACACTTTTCTTTTTTACTTATTTATCTATAAAGATATGTTGTTTCTATATAATAATACTGAAGGGCTATCTTACAGAAAGTAAATGTTATATCAATAAAGGCCTTTAAAAAGGACCTTGGATAAAATGGGGAGGAGAAATTTGTCTTCATTATAAATATACATATTCCACTATTACTGTTGTGGATAGAAATGTTTTTGATCTCATGAGAGATCATTAATTCTATAATATAGTGGATATAAAAGTATTTATTAAGTAGTGTATATAATTGGAGATTGCCATGTAAGGCTGATGAGATCAAAAGAAAAGTAATCCTCAATAGAGAATTTAAATAAAGATAATTGTATCTCATGTCCTAAACTGGACAGATTAGTCAGGGATATAATCGGGTGTTTATGAAGATTGAAACCCTCTAAAATAATTTGAAATAGCTTTATGGATAAATTAAGAAATGAATTCTGAATATTGGTGAATGTGTATGTCAGTAATAAGACATTGGTATTTAGGTTAATTGGCTCTGTGTATTGGCACTTTGGATGAGAAAGGTTTGCACCATGAGTTGATGTATTGAAGACAGGAGGATGCAGATGCTTCCCAAGATAAATGCTCTCTTCACTAACATTGAAATGTTATTAGCTCATAATTGGGGAGAACTGATTCCACAAGAAATGACATAAAAATGAAAATATCATTAATGTTAGAATGCTATGTAAAAATATAAAAACAGTTGAAAAGTAAACTCTTGTCTCTCTTAAGTGTTTAACATTTTCTTGGGGCTTAAGGATTTACATTTTTTGGTATTCAATGAAGCCTGAATTCTTGATAAAGACATGAAAGCATTAAACTGGTTGTTTTTAATTTCATATATCAACTTGTATGGTAGGTAAATCTGATCTGTGTACTAATTTTCTTTGTTTTAACTGTCTTAAAAAAAAAACTGTAAAACATTCTTGTATTTTTTAATTTTATTTTCTGGCATTAATCCTTCATAATTCTGTTTAGAGGAAATGGAATGTAATGTCTATCTATGGGTTAAGTATCAACATAAACTAGGCTCTCAAGCTTTTATTTTTAATCATGTGAGAAGGCAATGAGAGGAAACAGCACATATTTTCCCAAGTAAAAATCTACAATGCACAGTTCAGATATTTAAAAAAAAAAAAAAAGAAGTTACTACTTAAATCTACTAATCCACTTGTTAAAAAAAAAATGTAAAATTTTATTTGGAAATAATTTTTGTAGATGAGCTTTCTTTAGATATTCCTTAAGCTGTGACACTTGTCAGAATAAAAAAATATATATTGGATAGGATCTTGTTAATAATATTGATATATTGTGAAATCAATCCCTGACTTTATTAGAACTTGTTTGTTTAAAAAGGTAAAGTTGTAAAATGTATCTACATTATTGATGTGTGTACAAAAACATTTTATACAAAAAGATTTCTTTTTAGAAAAGAAAAAAGCAAGAAACATGCTTTTGTGGGTTTTGTTTTTTAAATAATTTAAACAAGCAATAACAATTGTTTGGTGTATTTTTACAAAACATTTAATCATTACAGAACAAATACACACTTTTAATTAAAGGATAAACATAAACACATACTTTAAACAAGTAATTGTTTATCAGGTGAAACCCTTCATTTTGTTTGGTGTTTATTTTTGGGGGGTGGGGGAGTCTCTTAAGTAAAAACTACAGATACATAAATTTATTTTATTAAAAAAAACATTATCTAAATTAAAAGTACGAAGATGTCAATGATGTAAGCACATTTTCATGACATGACACTTTTTGTAAACAAAAAGTGTAGATAACTCTGTAAAAGTCATTTGACACTATATTCTCCAAAAAATGTCCCTCTTTTTTATTTTATTTTTTACAAGTGTACAAGTATTTAAATAGTACTAAAAGAAACTGTTCAGCCATGATTGGCCTTGTACTTAAAGATGACACTTTAGAAAAAGTATAATATAACTGACTCATATGAAAGACTTTATGCCCATGTTGAAGAGGCTTGTCAGATTGGGCTGTTATGAAATTTTTAATTGATTTTTCATTAGTAACTCAAGTTAGCTGGGCTTGTTTTAAAAGTAACTCTAAAGTTACAAGTAGCAAAATCTAATGACACTGGACTCACAAAAGTTACAAGTGGCAAAATTTAAAAATTTATTGGCTCTGGGCTCTCAAAAATAACCTCAAAAGTTGTTGGGATTTCCAGGTGCTGTAAACTTGGATGTGCAGGTGGTTTAACGGATAATGGCTCCAAATTGAAAATTGGAGAGCTATGTTTCAATTCTAGTCAGGATCATTGTGTTGACTTCTCTTGGGGAAGATATATAAATCTTCCTTTTCTCTACCAGCTATAGATTAATTCATAAAGCTTTGTATCAGTAAAATTATTTCCCCACCCCCAAAATAAAAAAAAGTTCTTAAAATCTAAATATTTTCGGGCTTTAAATAACTTGCAATAAAGTTGATAAACTATAGAAAATAAATCAAAATTAGCAAGTGGGAGGAAAAACTTAAATAGTACTGGGTTTAGAAAAAATTTCTCATAATTAGCAATCCTATTGATCATGATAAACAAAAAATAGTATATAAAAAAAAAACAATTAAGATTCATAAATGAACTATTTTAACCTTATTTTTGCATGAATTATGAAAAAAGCCTGAATGCAGTATTAAGAGTGCACTGTTCCATAAAAGTGTAAGCACTAAATTTCAGTGTTTGTGATTTCGGTGTTTAAATCTTTCAATGTTCATACAAGATAAAAAAAATTTCCAACTGTTGCAATATGTTTTTTTTATTTGGTTTTAGTTAACAATGGTGCATTATGAAAAAATGTTCCACTTAATAATAGTTGTTATGCTGCCAAGAGTTATCAGTACTGTTCAGTAGTTTGCTAATTTTGCACCTTTTTTTGAAATTTTAGCAAAAGGAATTTTTGTATATTGGTGGCAATGAGTTTACCCAAGAGGTCTTTATTAGATGCTGGTTAGTCTCGTTTCAAATAACTCATTATTTGTTGGAAGAGAATGCAGGACTATCCTGGCATACCACCTTTCTAATTACATAAGTTTTCATGTAGAAACATCCTCTTGTAGTACTTTTTTTTTTTTTTTTGTTGTTTCTGAAACAGATCTGGTATATGATGTAATAAGCCTGTAATAATTAAATTTTGTAAATCAATTCTGCATGTTATGTCACTGTCTTCCTTTTCTTTTCCTTAGTCTTATCTATTTCAGTATATAAGCAGGTTATACATGTAACACTTCAGAAAATAAAATAATTGGATATTTTCTGCATAGTCTCTTTTGTTTCCTTTTTAATGTTGCACAGAAAATGCTTGCCTAAGTTAAATCTGTAGAGGCGCAGGTGGCCAAATGATTAACAGCATGAAGAATAGGATTGGTGAATACAAGATTAAAGTTTGGCCTGGACAGTTCACTTTGCACTTATGTCCTTGGGAAAGGTATGAATTGACTTTTTGTCATTCCAACTAGACTTTTATGGGCACATTCATTAAGGAAGGAACCAAAAGTGATGCTAAGAATCCAGAAATAGTCATATTAAGACATTGATAGAAATCAATGGTATTTGGAAGCAAATTTCAATAAATTAATTCTGAAAACCTCAAATATTTAAGTTTTCTAAACTCAGACTTAACTGTGGCTCAATTTAGGACAGCAAAATTGTCCAAAGCCCATAACTTATCTTCTCATCGATAAGGTGTTTTATTTTGCTCTCATCACCTTCAGATTTATGAAAGCAGAACTGATAAAATATTTGTCCCTTTGTGGACAATTTATCCTCTTGTAAAAGAAAATATGCTGTCTAGGATATTCAGCATGGAGCTTATTTTAATCACTCATTTGTATTTCACCTTTTTTTTTTTTTTTTTTTTTTTTTTTTTTTTTCATAAACTCTAATTTGTATTTATTTTAATTATCATTTCTTAATAAATTTAGAAATATAAATATCAGGACAATTTAATACTAATATTTGGGTCTTTTATTTTTTTTTATTTTGTGATACATGCTGAATTTCTGTTCAATTTAAGTGTAATAAATATTGGTTGGTCCTATACAACTCACTTTAATCATCTGGACAATATTGTGTCCATAAATGGGCTCATATATAGTTTTGATCCAAATTTTTGGTGAAAATACATTTTTGAAACCTTTACTAGTATTGCCATGTAATTTAAGCATCATTTGATAAAATTACACAAAATGCTTGATTTTCTTTGTTTTTGACTTGTTGGTCTTTATGGTTACTTCATTTATATAGATGTCTAAATAGTATAGCAGTTAAACCCCCTTAGATTAGCCATGTAAGACTGCTCATTTTAGACATTATAATTTCACTTACTGTTGAAACTGTAACAGCATCACATGATCATATCCTCACACTTCATAGGAAGTCTGCAGGAATAAACAAGTTAAATGCACTTTGGTGATTTTTCTTAAAACCTTTTAGACGTTTTTATGATGTTAGATGTCAGAAATAACTTAACGCTGGCTGTAAGTACAAACTGAAAGAAAAGCAGAGAAATGCCTTTATATTTTTAGATAGCAGGTTTTATGTGGATGTCAGTGGAGGGGAAGATTTGATACTGGCTTAGTGGCTAATTAAAGCTAATAGCTACTTAGAAAAACCAATGTCTTTGATATGGTACTTAGTTTTAATTTTCCATCGTTATTTATAACTTGTCTTTAGTAATGAAACTAAAAGCTAAGCACTAAACAAACTATTTTACTTTCCACTATAAACGGGACCATTTTTAATAGGGGGTGACAAAGCTTATGTTTTTTACCTCCTTTCTAAAATTTTTTTCGTTTTGCTTTATATGAACACACAATAATATAATGGTTTTAAACTAGAAATATGACTATTGTAGTGGAGAGAGAGAAAACCTTCCAGTTATCGTTTTTCTTTCTGTGAGTGTTATAAGTTTGGAACAGTCCGTCTTAGAAACCTGAAATTGCGATCTGAGATAAGATATTAATTAGTGGGAAGACCAAAAAAAAATATAAGTAAAAATAAAATAAAAATATGCAGCTACTTACTAGTAGATGGCCTGTGACAGAACATTATTCTAGATTTGATGTTCATTCTTATTAAAGAGGCTTGCTGCCAGCTATAGCAATTTGCTACTACCACCTTGGCACTACCACATATTACAATATTGAATAGATAGTGTTATGTTTTCTTTAAAAGGCTCATCCTTTGCTTCCATTAGTCTTTCCAATATTTCTTACAGATCATTTTTTGTTGGTAGGAGAATATTTGCTGCTCACTTAGAACAGTATTATGACAGTCGACCAATAGCTAGGTAGACCTGTTCGAAATTTGTCAAACTTTGTGTTAGCTAGATTCAAAACCTAATCAATACAATGTGCATGCTTGTAACAGCTCTTTAGAACATATAACGGCAATGCTAAAACATTAACTCACTTCCCCAAATCAAATTTTGTTTGGTTTATTAAAATACTGAATTTGGGAATTGGGTCAGGCTGATAACTTTTTAGCACCACCTTGTATTGTGCAGCTGAAACATGAGTACCCTGATTGGAAATTTATAACGATACAGTTAAACTAAGGATTTGGTTTGCACCTAACAGAAATGTGCCTTCAATAATATTATGCATAGTATATAGATTGTATTATTAGCAGTCAAACTATATTTGGTTAGTCTTTAAATACTTTGTCGTTGATACAATAATAAAGGCCTCTGGCAGCAAGGCCTCTGATTAGGAGGTTTGGAACAGTACGGAACCACCTTTTAGTTACTGTTGTTCTCAGGTTCACTCTAACTCATGATGGTAGTACTTGTTAAAGTCCCAACTATGGGCAAACAGTGAACCTCGAAAGTGGTATCAAAACATGAAAATTTTAAAAATACACAAAAAAATTACCAGAAATACATTTTTAAAAGAGAAAAGTTACCAAAGCTCACAAGAAAATTTTGGAATTAAATGACTTATAAGAATTTGATATGCCACTAAACTAACAAACAAACCAAAATTTTAAAACTTTTTCTAATGATTTTTTTAGCTTTTGAATAATCAAGAAAGAATGCATAAAAGTGTTTTTGACATGGTTTGTTGTAGCATAGGATAGTGTGGTTCTCTGATAATGTGGGTGGTACAGATCTTTGTTTAATGTCAAGTGTTGGTGGCACTTTATGGAAGATTATTTTCTTTCAGTTTATACATAAAAGAATATTCTATTCTTTGTCATTGTTTCCAATTCATTGTGTCTAAAGATCTTTTGTGGTAATAACTTTTTAATAGTTGAAAGCCCTGAACATTTCTGCAAAAATACTTGTCATCTGTTATATGTTTTTATCTATAAACTTAAAAGAAATTATTTATCAGACCTAAATCTCTCTCTCTCTCTCTCTCTCTCTCTCTTATAACCTTGAACAGGATTATGGAAAAACTAAATTTAAATAAGCTATTAAGAATTTTGTGTATACTCATTTTATTCCTTAGATCAAATAGATATATATATATAACCACTATAAACAGACAAAAATATTTTTTGTTACTAGCCATAATGATGGTATTTTCTTTAAAAAAAATAAAATTGAAAATTGGGCTGGCCAACCAGTTTCACACCTCACTTAACAGAGCCAAACGGAGGTGAGTTAAGAAATTAGTGTTTTTAAAAAAAAATCTAAAAGATGCAGAGAGGGTGGGGAAACCAAATGGATATGAGTTGGCGGCCAAATATATGCTCTCTCTGTTTACACGGAGAGGGCTTTAAATATTGAATGTAGATGGCCTCCAAAACTTTGAGGTGGTAACTTGAGTAGGACCTGTTTAAGACAAAATATGTCCACCCTAAAGCTAGTAGAACAATTATGGTTATTAATAAGGTGTCTGCAATAGAAGAGCCGTATCTATTGGTCAGCCTATCAAAGAATAGTCCAAATTCCCGATTTTTGTTTGTGGGGACGTGTTCTTAAATTCTAGAATCTAGTCTTTGTGTAGCTCTCCCTATGTTGTTCGATCCAGAACTAAATATAAACATAAATCAGTGAGCTGTTATGGTTTAGTGGGAGAACATCTTCCTCTATAGAAGGAAACAGAAGGAAAAAAAAAACTACACAGGTATTAGCAGTAAAGTAACATTGTCAAACTGCAACCAAAACCCACTTAGCAAATCTATCACTAACAGAACCCAGCCAAGGAAGGTGCAGGTACACAAGACATCTTGTTACTGTTGCTGGTTTAATTCTGTTGAATTCCAATACCTTATTTCTAATCGGTAATTTTTTTTTTTTTTAATCATATCACCCCGAGCAAGGCGATAACGCTACTGATGTGCAGGGGGCTATGTAAGAGTGAAAAGATTGGAAAAGAGAAAGCCGGGAACCACATCCTAAATAGGGAACAAGGGATGAGCCTCTACACCTGTTCAATAGACGTGGGTGGAGTGTGAACCGGGTGATTACCATCTCAAAGTTTTAGAGGCCATCTACATTCAATCTTTAAAGCTCTCTGTGTAAACAGAGAGCATATATTTAGCCTCCAACTCATATCCATTTAGTTTGTTTTTGCTTCCCCACTTACATCTTTCCTTAGGAGTAGAATTGCTGACTGACGCCAATTCGGCCGAGTTTCAATCCTGGGTTAGGAAGTGACCGGAGTCTAAGCTGTACTGATGAGCTGTAATACAGCGAAACAGATCTGTCTGCGGAATTTCTTTACTTACCTCAGTTTGGTTCTGTTGAGCAATGTGTGAAACCGTTTGGCCAGCCCATTTTTCAATTTCATTTTTTAAAGAAATTATGGGTGATAACAAAAAATATTTTTGTCTATTGATAGCAGTAATTAATTTTTGTACCACTAAGCATATTTTCAAATATATATAATTTCACCTCAAGCAAGGCAATAAAGTCACTAAGATAATGTGTTACTGAGTGTGAAAGAATAAGAAAAAACACTAAGGAGTGAAAACAATATAAGAGGAATCAAGAAAATGGTAAATAACAATTCTCATTGCATTTAAATTTTTAGTTACATCTAGCCTATTCAACTATAAAATGAAATCTTGTTGACAATTTAGTACTGCGCTAAAATTCATAAAATCTAGGTAGAATAGAAGAAAGTTCATCAGAACAATTACCATGAAAGTATTTATAGAAAAGGCAAGGGAAGTTATGGCAGTTGGAAAAGTGACTGAATCCAAAATGACAAGTCTGGACCTGTGACATTGCTTCTTTTTATATATATATATATATATATATATATATATATATATATAATCTCAAGAATCTCTAAATATATATAGCAGGAGAACCAGACTCTTTGTGGCAGCAACATTTGAAGCAAATGGTAGACTTGTAAATATTTAAGAAAAAAGTAACAATATTTAGTAAAAGAATAAAATTACTTTCTTTTAAAGATGTAATTGCCAAATCTTAGAGAAATAGCTAAAAATGCTCAATAATGTCAGATTTTAAATCTGAAAAAAAATTTTTTTTTTAAACAGTTCAGTTTTATTGACTTATTGAAAGTAATATTTCGTTTGGTTGCTTATAGCAAAAAGAAAGTAAAATATTGCACAAAAGTTAATTTTTTTTTTTTTTTAATTAATAAAAAA
This sequence comes from Ascarosepion bandense, assembly GCA_037127315.1. Taxonomy (NCBI): domain Eukaryota; kingdom Metazoa; phylum Mollusca; class Cephalopoda; order Sepiida; family Sepiidae; genus Ascarosepion; species Ascarosepion bandense. The sequence goes on from JBBBDQ010000558.1 coordinate 2,642,212, forward strand.
CAACCCAGAAAAACAAATGGAAGACTTGAATTGTAGTGCATTTTTCCATTTATTAAACTGTTAAATTTTATTACTGAGATTATAAGTATTTATCATAACTTGCTTCAGGTCATATTTAAAAAATCTATTGATGCATATTTTCTTAATCCAGTCCCATTCAGAAATAAATGGAATAAAGTAACTAATACACCTAGGAGTGCACTTAACATTGATTGTCGGCTGAGTTGGTCTCTTTATACAATGCAAGTACGTAATCTAATAATGTATACATTATTATTCTTATTATCATTATTATCAGATAGTAGGTTTGTGTTTTAACTGGGGTTTTGAATGTTGGCTCTCTCGGCAGCCTATTCCCTTTTTACTTGATCTTATTAATTAACCATGAGAATTATATTGAAAATATAACACCTTTAGTTTGATGGCATGGTTGGACTAAAAACAGAACTGATTTCCACAGGTCAAGTTTATTTATTCTATTTTTCTTTTTTTTTTTTTTTTTTTTTGTTTTGTTATAAAGAAGAATAGCTTTCACTGGTTTGAAATGAATCAGCATCATCTAACATTAATTTGCTAATTAATCTCACCGATTTGTACTTCATAATTATGAACAAGAATTTTAACAGATAAATCTTCTGTGCCTACTGTTGTTATAAATGGCTCTAATATTATCTCCTTCTAAACAGATAAGTTCTTTGCATCTAACACCATGTTAAATGATCAGGTTCACCTTCTACCTAACTACTTCACTCATCTCAAAAAACATAAACTTTGAGATTTCTCTATCTTGGCTCAAGAAGTTAGTTGTCAAAATCCTTGACTCTAAAAAGATACGGCTCTGGATAAAATATGTTGTTCTTAAGAGTAATAGCCCAGAGTCATCTCTAATCTGGGTAAAATTGTTTATCATGGAAGGTTTCAGTTGTATTCTCTATTTTCAAGAATGTTGGTGAGTGCTTGTCCTCTTGCCATATCACCCAAGAAGTCTCCTTAGTGTCATCAGCAAGCTTTTTGAGGAAACCAACAAGGTTGTTGATCACCTCAACAGAAACAACCTCCTGAGTTAGAAGTGGTATAAATTTCACACTTTTAGGTTTACTTTGTCATATTTCTTTTTTTTTTTAATCATATCACCTCCAGCAAGGTGGTAACGCTACTGATGTGCAGGGGGCTACGTAAGAGTGAAGAGATTGGAAAAGAGAAAACCGGAAACCACATACTAAACAGAACAAGGGATGAACCTCTTAACCTGTTCAATAGACGTTGGTGGAGTGTGAACCAGGCGATAGCTTAGTCTATCTACTCCAATTTAAAAAAAAAAAAAGTAAAAAGATTGGAAAAGAGAAAGCCGGAAACCACATCCTGAACAAGGGATGAACCTCTTCACCTGTTCAATCTGTCATTTCATATAGAATCAGTGCACTCAATGATTACTTCATCACAAGAGTGAATGTCTTAAATATCTCAAAGGCTTTTGACAAAGCATGGTATTGGTGAGTGTTACACACTCTCCAAATGGTATCTCTGAAAATTTTTGCAATTATCCAGTCCTTTTACCAGTATAGTTGATGGCCAGTCTTAAGCCCATGAGATCAGTGCAGGCGTCACTCAAGGCCCTTTTCTCAATCCTACCCACTTCCTGCTTAGGAATATTTTCAGATCCTTACTAAATATCTGATGACTAATTGGAGCCTAGCTGCTCTCTCATCTGAACTAGCTCTAACAGTTCAATGCCAGAAAAAGTGGTTAGTAATTTCAATATCTCAAAAACCAAGTTAGTATCATTTTATCATCACTGAGTAGGCTGTTTTTTTTCCACTCAAAATGAATAGTTGCACTCTATCAGCACATTGCTTTGAATGTCTATTAGAACTAAATCTTAACCCGGAACTCATACATACAATCCGTCACTACTAAAGATGCTGGAAAACTTTGGGGTTTTTTATACCACTCCAGAAAATGATTCTTTCTGCCATGGTTTTTACAAAAGTCAGTTTGGATCAAAAAAAAAAAAATGTCTACCATACCAGGACCTAAGCTGCCCACTCCTCACTTTCCAACATTGATAGAGTTCAATTATTTATACAGCTTTGTAGGAATTGTTTTTTTGGGGTTTTTTTTTCCACCTTATATCTCCTTTCTTATAGGTGCAACATTGCAAGCTGATCACTACTATATTACTATTTCCATGGCAGATGTTCAAATAATCCCCTATTCTTTAGTACCACAAGTTCAGACCTTTACAGCTAAGATCTGCTTTACTACATCTAGTTTGAATAACTGTCATTCCTTCCATATTCCATTTATAAGAAGAAAGTGCCACTCATCTTCCTCAGACTCCTGCTTGGATGATGCTTCTCTAAACATTACAATCTTAACTTCAAGTTTATGTTCAATCATTATCTTCTATACCCTCAAGTTTATCATTTTCTATTTCTTCTTTGGATGTTCATATAACACAACTCAGTAACCCCCTACCTTGAGTGACTCTTGAGTTTTCTATTAGTGGATAATAGTGAAAAAAAAAAAAAAACAACTCAGTTTTTATTTATGCTTCCTATTAGAATGGAATAGAAATTACTTTTTTCTAAAATAGGATTCCAAATTTAAGCAATATTAAGTAAAACAAGTATATTTCAGTTTACTGCTTCCATAGTTTGTTTTGATTTCATGACTCTAGATGTTGCAGTCTGTCTTTTTGTGTGTAAAAAATCCTATTGTTTCAGTTACAATAGACTGAATCCAGATAAGATAGAAAAATAATCCTCTAAAAATAAACAAGAAAACATGACTAAAAGGAATTACACAGACAGAAAATGATCAATTTGGGGAAAAAATTATTCATTTACTTAATTCTAAAAGTTTCATATGGAACAGGGTTCAAATTTTTTCCTCATAGTTGTTGGAAATTTTATTGGAAATTTTATTGGATATTTTATCATTCATATAGATTTTATTGATCAGTTATGTAACAATAGGATGTGTACTGATTGGCTCTTTTGACTTAGGGGTTAAATGTGGGAAAGCATACATCCTTTTTGTCTGTAAGTTTCTTAAAAGCAATAGAAGCAAATTGCTGTTCATTTGTTCTAATATTGTCCTTAAAAAAAGTATTTTACCAGCACAAAAGGAAAGCATTCACTCAATGTTGTTCATATCAAGATTGAATGTTTTTAGTAAATCAATCATATTTGCTGCCTAAAATCCTAATCTCAAAATATTTAAATTCGCTAATATCTTTATTTTATTTTTTCTTTCTTCAATCTTAGGAATTGTTTTAACCAATGCAACATGAACATTGCTCATGACCTATTAAATTTTCAGGGTACCATGTAATTTCTTTGTCTCTAAAGGAATTGGGAGTTGGAGGTGCCTATCTCTACCACTAAGCAACAAGTTACATGGTACCAACAATAAAGAACAGTCTCTGAATACCCAAAATATTCTGTCTTCTTATTCACTTAAAGTTAGTGAGAGAGATAGGTGGATTCATGTCTTTTTCAAGAGCATTAGTGTAAGGTGAACAGAAACTTTCAAAGCATCAGCTTGTAACTATGTAGTTCTCTGAAATCTGAAGGTGCTAAAAAATGCACCAATAGGTAAGTTAATCCCACAAATAGAATTTGTTAGGAACATTTTTGCCCGAAATAGATTTGTTTACAGATAAATTTATCTGTTATAAAGGGGTTTTATTTAACTGTTCAGAAATGGCTGAAATGTTTTTAAAATTTAAATCTGTATAAATGTTTCTCTCTGATTTTCCTGGATGAGAAACTATCATTATTTACAATTGAATTAATATCCTCCTTTTTGTTCTCTCAGATTTATGAATCTTTTGTACATTTATAAATTTACCATGCATTGAATACTGTTGCCATATGTGGTCGGGTGCTCCTGCTATTCATTTTGAGGTTCTTGACAAAATCCAAAAGAGAATTTGAAATGTTGTTGATTCTGACTTGTCAGTTTGACTTCAGTCACTTTCTCACTGGCCGGATGTGGCTTCCCTCTATCTTTTCTACAAATATTTTCATGGCTTCTGTTCTTTGAAGCTTCTTTCTCTGGTGCTCCATGAATTTACTCGTGCTACTATATTGGCATCTATATCCCACCCTTTAACCATCAAAATAGCCAAATGTAGCTGCCACTTCTACTCATCAGTTTCTTTTCTTGCACTTCCTGCCTGTGAAATTCCCTTCTGTATACTTGCTTCTCTGATGGCGACAATTCTCAAAAGCTTAAATGCAACATCAATTGCCACCTATCTTCTTGATTTCCAGCTTTCTCTCATCATTTCTTGGACATCCCCTGTACCTTGTTTGTTTGTTTGTTTTTCTTTCACTGTAACCCCCTGTGCACCAGTGGTGGTCCTGCCTTTTGGGGTGTAATGATTATTTAAAAACAAAAATTGCAATAATTGAACAGTATTTTTTATCATGTTTCTCTAACCCCAAGCAAGGCAATAAAGTCACTAAGACAGTGTAAAAGAATGAGAAAATTATTAAGGGGAAAGAACAATAAAAGAACTGGAATTATGACAGAAGATAATGATTCACATTGCATTTAATTTTTTTAAGATCAGAGTTAATTGAAAAGAAAGAAAATGGAAGAGAGTTCTATAAGTAAGAATTGGAAGAGAAGAAATTGTTGGTATGGAACTTATGGTTGCATTTAGGAAAGTTCATCAGAACAGTTACCATGCAGCTATTTATAGGAAAGTCATAGCAAAGCTATAAGAAATTGCCAGGTCAGGATTGATAACATTGTAGATTTTCCTTTGTATTTTATCAAGAATCTCTTAGTCTATGCCAGCAGTATTTAGACTTATATTTGTGTAAGATAGATTCTGCCAAGAAAAATCATCTAGCACAATACAGTAAACCAACTTCCCTAGCAGCAGACCTAGCAATTGATTCAATACAATCTTTCCACTCCATGTCAATGGAAAATGTTAAAATCATTAAAAAAAAAAAAAAAAAAAAAAAGACATAGACAGCAGAATGAGAACAATCTACTCTAAAAAAAATTAGTGTTCAATTCAAAATTCCCTGAAGGTCATTTGAATCAACAGATTCCTGAAAAAGGTTGGAGGGAACAACAACAAAAATGATGAGGACATTAGTCTGACTGTGAATAATATAAATAATACAGATTTGTCTAACAGTAATGAAAGTTATGAATAAACCATTGTACTGCTTAAATTCATTGCTTGCCTTTTATCAACTCTCAAAGGCAATTTTATAAGTATAATTGTAAAAATAAAAATAAAAAAGCCATGACATTACTTTGCTTTTTATTCCAGAATTTGATTTATACCACAAAAGATCCCCTGGGAATAGGGAGTGAGGGCATATCCATTTTCTTTTGTTAAATGATTTACAATGTTATCAAGAATTTTTTAAATATAACTTTCATGTTGCCTCTGGATTACAGCCATATCACATTGAAACACTGGTTCTTGTACAATAACTGAAGTTAAGCAGCAGCAAACTCCTAGATGGGGAACTGCTTGGAAATACCAGTTGCTCTAAGATTAGATTGGACAGCTGGTGTAATAGATAATGGATTGGAATTGTTCTGATTCTGGTCAGGTTCATTATATATACTTACATGGAAATATCATTGGGAGAGGGTATAAACCCATCTCTTCCTCCAGCTATGGGTTAATTACTAGGACTTTATCAATAAATCATTATCTTCAAAAAGTTCTTACAATCTAGAAATATTTTCTGGCTTTAAATAACCTTCAAATGTTGATAAATCATAAAAACAATTGCATATAAAAGTATTTTTCTGCTTGTTTGTGTCTGCACATTATTAAAATGGCAATACCTGGTAAGTTAACATTTCAGCGATATAAAGATTTTTTTTTCTCTCTATTATGGTTAAAAATACAAAATGTTTTAATTGATAAAAATGTAAGCTACACAAAGAATTTTCAAAGTGTATTTAAGTTTACTGTGAAAAAAACTATATATTTTTTAATTCTATGTGTATTTAACATTAAATATATATTTAAAATGTATTCCAATTATGTACACTTGTTAGTTAGAAAATACCTTGATTATAGTATCACTTGAAGTTACTGATAAGGGATTTAATTTTTCATACTAATATTCACAAAGTCTAAAAGGTTATTTTATGCATTCCACCTTGTGTGATCTGAAAAGAGTGCCTTGATTGTGTAGTCGTCAAGCTGTCTAATCAATAGTTTCCAGGCAGGGGAAGGTGACAGCAACTTCCACAGTTCATGCTGCTTGCTTGCAATTGAGCAAGTCAAGAATATTGCAAAGATTTAAATAGAAAAATCACTACCAATCAATCGTTGCTCTGGTAACTTTCTTTTCCTTCCACCTGCTTCATTTCCATTTTAAATGTTTTTCCTCTTGCAAAAAATAGACTTTAAAATAAAGTAGAAAAATGAGACCCATTTATTGCTTAGGAAAGTTTCTTTTTGTTCCTCTTTCTTCAAAACCTTGTGGGCTTTATTATCTGATGACCTAACTACTAATTCTTATTTAAAGTTTTTCTTCCCAAACTCTGGTTGATGTATAGATGTACAGCCAACTATAATAGAATGGAGTTATGCTTGTGTTCTAGTATTAGAAATGGATTAAGGAATGTGAGTCTGAAAAATTCTCTATTAGCATTGTACCCTTAAAAAATATTGGATGAGGTTAGTGTAATATCTGTACTTTGCTGTTAAAAGTACATCTCTCACTTATGTACCCACACACACTACAACTGTCAGCTACCATTTCCAATGGGATTAGAAACACAATGTGGATAAGAAGGCTAAAAAGAAAAGGGGCTGAGATGATTGCTTTTAATTTTGTTACTACTTTACTCCTTTCATCTTTTTAAATTGTGGCTTTAATATATATATATATATATATATATATATATATAGTCATCCGCAAACAGATCTGTTTTGCTGTATCACAGCTCATCAGTATGGTTAGACTTTGATTGCTTTTTTTACCCAGGATTGAAACCCGACCGAAATGGCGTCAGTCAGCGACTCTATATAATTTTTTTTTTTTTTTTTTTTTAATTATGTCCACCTTATCTAAGAAAGTAAATAAATAGTCTATTAAAATATAATCAGTACAATTTGTGGATGCAAAATGGGCTCTGGATCCTCAGATGCTATTGCATACCACTAAAGTGAGAGTTGTAGAGTTATTTTTTCGAATGGGATAAAATGAAAGAATGGCATAAACCATTTAAGTATTAAATTAATTCCTCTATTATTAGGAATAATTGTCAAATGCAGACAAGCATTAAACCTTTGCCAAAATAAATACACCGGCCTTCTTTTTTTCTTAGTACACAGGCTGGCAGATGAAATAAACCTTTTTAAATAAATGGAGTGTCTGCCCAAATGCACTAAAAATGTTTGAACTAATGAAAATGTCAGATTAAAACAAAATCCATTAGTTCTTTAGAAATTGGTTTGTTTTGGATACAAAACTGAATAGATATGCATTTCTAGACAATCTGATCTAGTGAATGTTCTTTTAAAGGCAAAATAGAACCTTGCTCTATTGTGAAGCTCTTCGTACCCAGGTAGTTATATCCTGTCAAATCAGATAATGGTTAATCCTGCAAAGGTTCAAATTCAATCAGAGGGAGCATTTTCTTTAGTTTTCTCAAGTATGCAGACTGGTAGACATAAATACTCTTTAAAATATCCAATAAAGATAACATTTGAAGTAATAAAAAATGTCAGATTAAAAAATAAAAACAATGCTTATATATATATATATATATATATATGGCTCAATATCTGAGATAGAAAATGTGTAAATATAAGTGACCTTGTGACAATACAATGTTTCATCTTTGAATGCAATTTTTAATGGATGTTATCTGCCTGGGAAGGAATTTTCGGAAAGTACAAAAAAAAAAACCCCCCACTGGTTGACCAAAGCCTTGAGTGGAAGTGGGTGGCTGGAATTTTATATAGGTGGTTGTGCTAGCATGAAATCACAAATTGATTGGCCTTGTTGAAACTGTTTATCGCACCAGATGAATTACATTCTCTCAGAAAATGCAAGCAAGGTCCTTTCAGCATAGTTGCAGAATCAAACACAGGTACACTCTGTGGGTGTTGGAAAAATACATGTTCCTTAGCAGGTATCTCTAACGGATTGGCTAAACATACTAGCAGACAGGCATATTCGAATATGAGTGACTAGCCATTATACTGCTCACATCAGGACAAAGTAAATTGGAGGCCTGTGTGTTTTTTTTTTTACTCTTGTATTGAAGTAGCCTTTTTTATCTGCCAATTTCTTTTGGTAACAATCATTTATTTGCATTGCCATTTATTTTCAATTGATTTTCTTACTTCGCCTGTGACTAAGCTTGATATTCCACTCATTGTCAAGACCTGTCAGCCAATAGCTGCAACTTGGATGCCTGCAGAGGCATACTAATGATACAACAAATACTTAGCTATGTCGCAATAGCTTTCACTCCAGGCAGACTCTGGCGATCTCAGTGCATTTATGCAGGAACAAAGACATTGGCTCATTTAACCATTTTAAAAGTTGAAGTTGCATAATTTTTTTTTTATTTTTTTTTGTTTTAGAGATGAGAACAATGATTCTGTTGCAACCAGTGACACTTGTGCTAAAATAATAAATGACTTCTTTGTGTTAAGTATTTTTATCCTTCACACACCTAATTATTGGCATTTGAAGTTTTTGCCTTTTTAATCTGTATTTCTTTAATGCCGAAGCTGATAACTCCAGACATGTAAAACACACACAAGTCTGTGTGCATGCTGAGGTTAACACCAAATGGTGACAATCTGTTTCATGCTCGAAGATTGCATTCAAGCATGAAACAGACACCTGGTTAGAATGTTCATTTTCTGACCATGAAACCCGGTTTCAAATCTTACCATTGTTGATTTGTCAGGAAGGTGAGTTTTTGGTGCTATCAGCCTAAAAAACCCATACCATGGGTTGATCCGAGCCTTGTGTGTAAATCCAAGCCTTGAGATCTGTCAATGATTGTTTGAGCATGAAGTCATTGTGCTAGTCTTCAGACTTTTGAACATTCTCTCAGAAACTGTAACTAAGATCTGCTCAGTATAATTGCAGTATAAACCATAGGTAGGTTCTGTGGATGTTGAACAAACACAATATGCCTGAACAGGTGTCTGCAATGGGGATTGGCTAACTGCCATAGTAGCCAAGCATCCTCAGCTACAACTGGTCAGCCATATATATATATATATATATATATAACACCTAATGCATATGTATACGTGAGATTAAGAAATTTTAAATTGTAATTTTTTTTTTTTTTCTATGCACGTAAATACCCCCTTTCAACCTAGTTGATAACAATGTGAATCTATGGCTGAAAAAATCTTTTTCTATTTTATATGTATATCAAAGAAATACAAGTAGTAAACAGCCTCTCAAGCAACTGACTTTTGTTGTTTTCATGGTATTCTGAATATGATCAATCTATTTGAAAGATCAGTTTTCTTTTTAACTAATCAGTTTAAATGTAGCTTCATTTGGTATTGATGAAGTAGATTATTACTTTAATGACCAATGTAGATATTGTAAGTTTATTTAATTGAGGCACCTAGTATGGATTGAATGGTTTGCAAAACTAGGTAATATTCAGGTACACATTTTGATAATATATTTGTTTTTCTTTTGGTTGCAATTTTACCCAAATTGTTGGCAAATATTTGGTTTATTAAGACTTTTTTTCACAGAATTTTTACAGGGCATTTCTGTTCAGCTATATTCTATTTTAAAAGCAACTTAGTAATTCTGTCCTAGAAATGTTTATCTTTCTCACTCAAGGTGCCTTTCTGCTGTCTTTGAAGAAATTGAATTAATTTTTTTTCTTCATTAAGTGAATTCAATAAAAGATAATTTGAACATTCCTAGTCACGAAAGAAAGAGTTATCTTGATATTTTATACCCTGTCTCTTAACTAATTTTAGGTATTTTTTGTTAATTGCTATCTTCAGTTAGCTTAAGAACAATATTTAGGCAACTAATTTTTTTTCTTTTTCTTTTTTTTTCGTCTCACTCCTCATAGAGGGTCCTATTTTAATTCTGACATAGGATGACTTTCCTTTGGTATAATACCATGGTTCCCAACCCCAGGGTAAATTATCCCAGTGGGGTAATGAGCCCATATTTTGGGAGTAAGGATGTTTTGTTTGGGAAGAGGCAATCAGCTTATAACTTCTCACTGTGCCACCTTTTGGATCTCTCGTCTGCAGGAGCCTCAAGAGCAGTACAAATTCTCATAGGATTTTCAACCACTTATCTATGTGAACAAGCTTTTTCTACTGTCCTTGGAATGAAGACCAAGAAATGTAGCAGACTCAATGTGGTAAATGACGCCCAAATAGCCTTTTCAGTCACAAAGCCAAGAATAAATAAACTGGCACAGGCAAGACAAGCTCAACACTCACATTAAGAATCATGGCTAGGTTACGGCTACTATACCTCTGATTATTATAGATTGGTACTATTGTATTGAATAATTTCCATTAACTTTGTCTGCTTTTGATGTATGAAAATATAATTACTTCTTTTCCTATATTATGGGTATTTGTTCATTGGGGTAATCACAGCAAAAAGGTTGGGAACCTATGGTATAATAGCTTATTTTACTTCTGTGTGCTATACCTCTTCATGATTTTGGCAATCATAGCTGTCCCAATTTCCTGTTCTTTGTAGCCCTTGTAAATTTTGTTTTCATGCTATATCTCCTAAACAGTGTTCTACTATCAATTTACTTAAGTCCACTAGGTAGGTTATAGGTTTATTCCTTTGGCCTTCTGTCACATGAGTATCAAATTTTCCAAGCCCTTTTTTATTTCCTAGAAATTTTAACTCTTTTTGATATTAAATAAGTGTTCTTGTTTCTATTTTCTTTAAAACTTGGTTGCTCATGTTCAGTCAATGATATTCTCACCATCCTTCTGTAGAACTATATTTTTATTGCTTCTAGTCTTCATCTGTGAGATTGCCTAGTATTCACCGCTATATAGGACTGATATTACAGAAGTTTTTTTTTTCTTTTTTCTAGCAATATTTTCCTGTTTACTAAAATGTTATAAAATGTTAAATGTCACAATGTTTCAAGAGTAAGACATTTAGAAATAATGTAGGTTTTTCACTTCTCTGAATATTACATATCAATATATCCAAATCAAGCCTTGAAGATTTTCACTTGTTTGGTTATTTTGAAAATGTTGACCATTTCCTCTATTGTATGATGTTTTTTCTAAATGTTTTCTTTATGGTAACTATCAACCTCACTTGGTCTATCTGACCATGAAACATCATTTGGCAAGAAATCTTGAGCATAACTTTGCATATCATTTCAGACGCAGTCAGTCAGTCAGTTAAGTGCCATACATGAAACACACTTGGGCGATCATGTCTTTTTTGAGACATGACTGACTGGGCAGAAGATTATCCTGCAGTAGGTTGCCATTGCTTTCTGCAGTAGACTGGTTGCCAACCAAGGCTATAGAACCCAATCTGTTCTGCTATTTAACCCATAAGTGGAGGGAAGAAACAGATTAATACCTTTCCCAAGGGTATTTGTGCGTAAGTGAATGCAATGGATTCAACAGGAATTCGAACTTCCTGGTTTCTCGTTCCGAGCTGATATCTACTGCGCCACAATGCACTACCTAAACTGCCTAATTTTATTTTTATTTTTCATTTATTTATTTCATATAATTAAAGTAAAAACAAATGCCAGAAATGTTGAATAAAATGATCTTTTTTCACTGTTTTGTTCCAGTACCTAACACATACCACAATTCCACATTGTACATAATACCATTTACATTCTGTTACACGCAAAATAACATTCATCCTTGAAAATGGCAAAAAGTATAGCTGAAAGTACTCAGATAAACAAAACATTTGGACAAATTTATATAATTTGTCTCAAAAGAATTCATAAGATCACTCAAAAAATTACATTAAAAAACTTAACCATCACACCTTGTCTGTCATTTTTAATGAAACCTGTGTGTGTGTGTGTGTGTATATATATATATATATATATATATATATATATATATATATATATAATTTGGTGACTAGACATTTTTTAGAAGCTGGTACATTCCTTTTCTTGTTCTTACTTTGGAAGATAGCATAAACTTCTGCAGACTAATAAACCTAAGGCCTCCAAACCTGTAGAAGAAAATAGTAAACTAAATTTTTTTATGTCTCTTTGAAATTCATGTGCTAATAATTCTGAAAAGATACAAAGTTTAAGTATCATGACATATAATAGATTATTTAACATGATCTCTTTTTTGACAATTTGTTGTTTTAATCCTAATAATAAAATTATTCAGTTTGTGCAAAGTATCAACAAAAGAAGTGCACTGTTCTTGAACAGCATGCTAAAATGTGTTTGAGAATTCTGTAGATGTCTTATTTAATTGGTTAAAACTCTAAATGATCTTAATTTTGTGATTAACCAAAACAGAACATAATTTCCAAGCCACTTTCTGTTGGCCATGTTTTGGTAGATCCTTTAGAATGGCAAATATGTTGCTGAAGATATTTTCATTAGAATTCTGGGCAGTGGGAAGCAAGCTATGAAGACAAAATATCCTATTTGCCAGCATGCAAGATTTTTTTTTTCTTAACATGTAATCAGCTATGAAACCCATCTGTTAAGAAAACACCCACATACTAAAAATGTCGCCTTCATGTTTTACCCTGAGATAATCAAGATGATGCTTTTCACTGAATCTAAGAAACCCTTTTAGGAGTATCACTAGATAACTCAAGGCTTTCTTCATCACTAAAGATCATTTGGGAAAACCAGCCAGGCTTTGGAACACTGGACAGTGTATCAGCAGGCTTTGATCCTTTTAGGGAAGAGGGATCTTTTGACCCTTTCATGAACCATATACCATTTCCTGTATTTTTTTTAGTAACTCTCAGTTCACACTCCACCCACGTCTATTGAACAGGTGTAGAGGCTCATCCTTTGTTCCCTGTTTAGGATGTGGTTTCCGGCTTTCTCTTTTCTAATCTTTTCACTCCTATGTAGCCCCCTGCACATCAGTGGTGTTACCGCCTTGCTCGGGGTGATATGATTAAAAAAAAAAAAAGCTGTGCTTCATGCATGCGTCATCTTCTTGAAATACAAAACAATTTATCATTTTTTGTTATTCACACTTTCATACGCCCCTGTGTGTCTGTTCATTTTGATCCCTGTCAGTAATTGTCTGTTTTGAAAGGTCATTAATCCATTATTCAAAGGGATTTTTTAGTTAAATCTCATTACTCTTTAGGTTTTTACTTCTAACACCTTGTCACCTGTCTGTCATCCGTTAAGAGGTCTGAAGAGAAACAACTTTTTAAAACTGATAACCTCTCCCTCTCTATAAAGTGAGGCTTGGACTAGAAATTCCAGTTAACTGCCTCACTAGAGCTATTTCTTTGATAAAGATATTATTGTTAGTCAGATGTTTTCATTCCATATTCATGCACATTTACTTTAAAGAGAAATCAACTGCTACTTTTTGACAAGCACACTATTTTAAAGTTTTTGTTGATGACATTTTGAGTGTCTATTTAAAAAGAGGTTATTTTGATTTTCTGGATGTCTCTAATGAATATCTGAATGTCAGTTTTGTTAAATTTACCATACACCAAATATTTTATGCTATTATAGATATGATTATTTTCTGGAATGCTGTTAACTCCTAAAATTTTACATATATTCATATTGCATTAACTAAAAGTCTATAGCTTTGAAAACAGGAAAAGTAACATATTAGCTCATAATTGTTTTCTTAGAATTTTTCTACAGAAACACATCATTGACCATGTTACAGTAAGACATGCTCATCACACAAAAGAGCAATTATGAAAAATTAAAGGGAAAATATTTGATGTGACTGCATTTTTTTTTTTTTTTTTTAATATTTTTGGATTAATTGTGCTACAGTCATACACACTTTAAACTTGGTTTGTTAGAGCAAGATGGAATTACCTCTTCATTACCCTAAGAGTTTACAATTTTAACCCCACCTAGTGTAATTTACTTCTATTTGCTAACCACTGCAATAAGTTTTGAGTGGTTTCATTGTATTATAAACTGTCTTCCTTGAATTGGTAAAGTGAGTGAAAGTTTTACTGAATAAACTTAGTTGCTTTAAGAAGCTGTTATTTTTATGCTAATCCATGTATTGTTTTTTGTGCCCAGCCTATGTTGAGATCAATCCAAAAGAATCTGCTTATTGATATTAGTTCTGTAATTTACCAATTTAGATGTCAGTGTGATGCTGTGTAGACAGAGCAGGTCAAAGGTTAGAAGTGCTTAACAACCAACATGCACCAGTCGATTTACATGTAAGTGTTAATGTATCCAGTTCAGTGATAACTGAACATTTGATTCAAAGCCAGCAGTGTACCCAGTCTTGTAGCCTAGACATGTTCTTAGTGGTGAGAAGGGCTAATTCTGATTATCACTTAAAAGTGTCAGAATACATCAAGTCTTATCAGCCATCTCTTGGTAAGGTGTGGTTGGTAGGCTTAAAAGTAATTAGCCTCTTTATACTTCCTCTCATATGACATTTGTCTGAGGGTTGTATTTTTTTTTTTTTTTTTTTAGCTGCTGTGCACCTTTTTTTTATAAACCTGGTTTTAGTTGATCTTTTAATCATTGTTACAACCTGGTATTTTTTTTTAACTCCACGTTTTTTTGTTATATATGCTTTTATCGTTCTACTAATTACCTGTGGGAAAAGTAAAGATAGTGAGATAGTATAATAAATAATTTTTTGTTATAATGTAATAAAGACTATTAACTGGGTGAAAATGCTTATTATCATTAATGATCCCATTATCTAAAGTCCTCAAAATAATGTAAGAAATTTATATAAGATTAAATATTAAACTTCTTCTAAATTTATAAAATCGTTTGATTTCATTTAGATTATAAAAGAAAAAAAATTAGAATCATATAATGTGGTAATGTTCTTTTTTTTGTTGCAATCTTTGTGTTCAGATTAACTTTTTTAAGCTCACTTTTTTCTTGCACTTGGAAATATTCTACCATCTGTTGATCAGGCAGATTACTAAACAAAATGGTGGGATATCTAAACATAACTGGTATTAAAAATGCCCTACCATGCAGATACAAATGTTTGCAAAAGTGTGATACAATTTAACCCATGGTGCTTCAAAGAATTAAAACATTGTAAATTGGTTCAGATTTTCTCTCTCTCTCTCTCTCTCTCTCCCCTCCCTCCCTCCAAAAATGTGATAGAAAACTGAAGTGTTATTTTCACTTCAGTAAACTCTATCTGAACTTAATTTTGGTTCCAATTTCAAGATGCTGAAATTAATCTCTTTTCAATTAACTTCCAGGTTAAAAACAAGTATCTTTTTGCAAAACTATATCTTCTGAAAATGCCAGCTTTTTTACTTGTCACATTGCTTTACCTTCTTTTGCAGGTGCTTTTCTGGCTGACATTTGGAGTTAAAATGGAAGTTCCTTGAAATTTTTTTATTATACGCTGTCTTTAAACAGTAAGTAGCAAATTTCTCTCTCTCTCTCTCTCTCACACACAAAATAGTAATTTCGATCCCTGGAGAATATTAAGTAACAAGAACTAATTTCTCTTTTTTTTTTCTTCCTCTCTCCTTTTCCAAAATTTTGTAACAAATGGAACAAATGTTATTCATGATGTTTGCATTTTGCAAAATTTGCTTTATTGCTATGAGATAGATTTTGAAATTTTCGTGACAAGTTGACAATAAGCGGCAATTTGACTTATGAGAGAAAGTTTTAGTGGTGATACTAATTTAAAATCTTTTTAGTGTTTTTTTTAGTTGTAATCTCCCAAAGTGTAAGAATATTAATAAATAATATTTATTTTACTCCCTCATGTGTGTGTGTGTGTGTGTGTGTGTATATATGTGGCATGGTGAAGTAATGGGTAGTGGCTTGGATTGAGAAATCAGTTGAATTCCTTATATTCACTTACATGCTAATACCCTTGGGAAAAGTACGAACCCATTTCTTTTTCATCCATCTATGGGTAAATAGCAGGACAGGCTAAGTCCTTAGCCTCGGGTGCTTGAGAAGGATAACTTTGAATAAAGAAATCTACATAAACATCAAGAAGTAAGATTTTATCATTAAATTCACTAATTGTAGAAAATGTTTTCTTAAAGTTTCTTTATGGCTTATTTTGAAATATCTGTTCATATACATATAGACTTTATCATAAGTTTAGCAGAATTGTTAAAGATTTTATCTGTATGAGCCTTTTAGGCATAAAATAGGATCAAGGGGTGACCCTGTAGCTATACCATGATTTTATGCATAAATGTTGCCATAATGATTATAAAAAGGTACTTATATTATGCAGGATAGAAGTTTACATAGAACTGTTGCTTTCATAATGGCGGGTGGTAGCAAAGAATGTTTATATACATTTCATGTTAGTCTTTTTGATAGACATTATTAAAGAAACTTTGGATGTTTAGCAAGGTAAGAGTGACATTATTAAATTTGAGTGCAGTATTTGAAGACATTTGTTGATGGAATTAAAACTAAATTTATTTAGTGAGTATAGAAAGATAGTCGATTTAAAGTTTTTTTGGATAAGTGACATACAAGTGTTTGAATTTGTGAAATATAACAAGAAAAAAAACAAAGGGATTTTTATGTGTAAAAAAAATACTTAGCAACAAAAACTGGAAGTTGTGGAGAACCATGATTGTCTATATTTTAAAACTAGATGGCACATAAAAGAAGCATGTGTAGAAGTCACCCATGTTTATTTTTAAATTATTATATATGTAGTCAGGGTAATACTTGTCCATAATCTAAACTTATTTATAAATGGATCTTTGTGTGTGTGTGTGTGTGTGTGTCCGTTACCTATAGACTCCAAGACAGCTGAATCGATTTTCTTGAAAATTTACACAGTTGTACTATAAGCGTCTGCAAGTGTTCTTAGCTAGGTTTTGTGTCGAGGTACCCCCGATAAATATCAAATCTATAATCGAAAAAAATCGGGTTATAGAAGGAGTGATCCGATTTTTAATCAAATTTGATACACTCATAGACAAAGACATAAGAAACGATATTCAGAAGTTTCAAGGTTGCACTTCTTACAATAGTGCAGAAAATCGATAATATATATATAAAAGGTAAGATGTTTGTTTGTGTGTGTGTGTCTGTTTATCTGCCTGTATGTCTGTATTTTTTCAGCCCTTTTATTTTAGTTTTTGATTCAGGTTTGGCTCTAAGTAGCTATAATTGTAGTTCTTAGTCTCAGCCATGATACCATTTACTCAGAGGACTTATGTAGCCTTCAAAATTCAGTTTATGATGCAAAAAACTTATTTTATATCAGGACAAGGAAATCAAAATTTGACTTACATCCATTGATTTTTCTTTCAGTCTACGGTTTCACTTTAACTGGAAACAACTATTGCTTTTTAGTCTTTCATGCCAACGTCCAAAGAGTCTGAGCCCCAGGACCATTGATTAGTTTTAAAGCTTTTATTACACCCAAGCAACGCCGGGCTATACTTCTGGTTTTAGATAAATGGGTTCAATTCTTACATTATCAGTTATAAGTTTGTGTGTTAAAAAGGTGTTTCATTTAGGCTTGTAAACTGTTCTGTTAAGAATGGAAACTAGTTTTAAATTGTAATCGATAACTCTTCCAAATTACAATATTCTTTTTATTTCTGACTTCTCTATAATCTTACCATAATGCTTTATTGAAAGAGGGCTTCATTTTGCATGGGTATGTCTATTATGTTTTCAGCAGATTTTATCATCTATAGTGAGTTGATGTTCTTCAGTCTGTTACTGTATTTTCTTTGTAAAATATTTCAGTTTGTATTGTTTTTATATTGATAGATGACATTTTAAGAAATTCATTTTTTTGTTAATAACTGGAGAGATTGCTTGTCAGAAATTTGAAAAATATATTTTTTCATGGCATGCATTAATTTATATGAAGTTCCTTTCTGTTTTAAACAAATGTAGTTGGATTTCTGTAATGTTATTAGATAGTGGACAATTTCAGAACATTTTCTTTTTTCTTTTTTTAACCATAATGCAATGAAAACAGTTTTTTATCTGGAGAGTGGGGGGGGGGGGCAAAATAGTGGGTCACCAGTAAAAAATTTCCCTTTCAGCTTGTTTAAAAGGATTTTTTTTTTTTTTTTCAAAAAGTAATATTTATTATTGTAAAAAGTACAAAATGTTAAAGTATAGAGTTAGTAAGTAGTGTTGCTACCTTTGGCTTGAATAATTGCCTCAATTCATGCAGCATTAAATGGAACAACCAGCATATTTTCTCATTGGGGGAATTCCCCCGCCTCTTCTTGGCAGTAATCCTAAAGCTCTTGTGTGGCTCATATTGGAGCACTGGTTTATTCAGTTTCCACCACAGTTGCTCAATTATATTGAAGTAAAGATTTTGTGCTGACCACTCTTCTAAGAGTTGAGCATCTTCATCCACAAAAAAGCTTTTTGTTGCGTGTGATGTGTTGCAAGGAGCACTGTCATGCTGAAAAATATCTCCAATTTAGTCTAGAAGAAGATTAGACCATTGTAAACAGTTTTCACTGTTTAGGTTTCCATTAGCTTTTACCAATTTTCCTCTACCATCACTTTCAATGCAACCCCACACCATTACATGTACACCACCAATTTTTAGTGTTTGTGGTGTGTCTTGCATTGTTTATTTCTCTCATTGGTCTTCTTATTCTTTTGTATTAGAATATAACTCTATTCTGCAATCATCACCAAAAAAATTAATTTTTGACACCTTTCAGCATCCCATGTTAGGTGTTCTTTTGACTACTTCAATCTTTTATTGGATTAATAATTTTTTTTTTTTTTTTTTTTGCTGCTATATGCCCATTAAGTTTTTCGTAATTCACGGCCTACTGTGTCAACTGAAACCTCACTGTTAAGACTGCATTTACTCCTCACTTGTCTGATTGTTAATTTGGGATTGTCTACTGAACCAAAATCATTCTTTGTCTCTCTTTTACAAAATCTTCCGGGTTTTCTTTGCACTTAACTCTTCCAGTAATAGCAAACATCTTTGGGGGTGGATTGAACACTGCTTCTGGAAATTCCCAGCTCTTTAGCTATCTCTCTCATTGTGTTATTTTCCATTCAATTTCACAGCATTAATTTTTGGTTTAACAGAAATTTTAGCTGTGATTTTATTGTAAAAATAAAAACAATAAAATGCAACTTATTAAAGATTAAAAAGTGATATAGTGTTACTTTTGTAATTTGCATAAGTTCAAATCTTCAATGCCACTGTTATAACATTAGCATGTGTTATTTTTGTTGCCACTTCAGTAATGTTGGTTTTGTTATGTTAATCTGAAGTGGGCTTTAGGTAGCTTGCTATTTGCAAGTTATAATACTTGGTATCTTTTTGTTAATCATATCACCCTGAGCAAAGCGGTAATGCCACTGAAGTGCAGGGGGCTACGTAGGAGTGAAAAGATTGGAAAAGAGAAAGCCGGAAACCACATCCTGAACAAGGGATGAGCCTCTTCACTTGTTCAATAGACGTGGGTGGACATGTAAAGTCAACACACTAACATATACATTGCATAATACACAATAATGCTCTTGGAATTTTGTAGAATGCTAAACACATGGAATACACAATACTGGAACACTGAGTATGCACAGAACACACTCTGAGTGCTTTCTATATTAATATTTGTGGTCACATGATTCACAAGCCAATCTAGCTATTGATAGATACATTTGTTGTCTGGAGATACATGTTCGACTACACATGTTGGTCTTGGCACTTTCTTCCTACATAAGAAAAAGAATTATACAGGGTGTATCAAAAATAATTTTACAAAATTTGGAGCAGGTTTCTCACACCAAAAGAACAAAAGTTCATATAAACATATGTCCACAAATCCTTAATTTTGGGGTTAAGTTTAAAGAAAGTTTACAGTAGCTGACACTGTGTTTGCATATAGTCTAGGTGACATTTGTCATTCGTGTACATTTATGGCTAGTCTGTCTTCAATGTTTAATGTGTGTAGTTGTGAATTAACTGAGAAGCGTTCCATTTAACAATGGCAGGATATTCATATGGTGAGCAAGCAGACATGAATTTTATATATGGCTGCATGATGTACAGCTGTATCAGATTGCATTTCCAGACTGATAGTAGCTGAGTCATCTAAACTTTGCTGCAGCTTATTGTCACATTGCCGAGACAGGATCCATGGCACCACAAACTATGTATCAGGGAATACCAAGATCTACTTGTACTCATGACTATGAAGAACACATTCCACAGGCTGTTGGAGATGATCCAGGTATCAGTACACATGTAACTGTAGCATGTCCCATCATATCACATGGAGGATACTTCAAGAGGTGCTCTTGTATCTGTATCATTTGCAAACGTGTACAAGATCTTTCGTCCTCTGATCACACACCATGGGAGAATTTTTACACAAGGTTTATTTCACAAACTGCCAATCAGTTGTTTGTCTCTTCAGTCTTGTTTACGGATATGACAACTTTTGGAAGAGATGGAATAACGAATTTAAGCAATCAACATATGTGATAGGAGGTCAAAATCCCCATAATTCAATACAGTCTAAACACATCAGTTTAATTTGTGGTTTGGAATTGTAGGTGACTGTCTGGTAGGTTCATATGTTCTCACAGCACATCTTTTAGAAGCTGTCTACAGGGACTTAATTTCAAACACACTTTAGATCTGCTAGAGGATGTATTCCTGTTAATATGAAGCACATTTTAGTCACATTGTTCATGATGTACTGGCTGATATCTACTATGGCCTGCACATTCTCTTAACCTCCATTCTTTGAATTTTTATCTGTGAGGGCTACCTAAAATATATGGGGTTTATGCAGCAAATATTATTAATGCAGAGACACTTTACCAACATGTCCTGGGGGGGTCTGCAAAACATTTCAACACCATGAAAGGGTATCTGAAAGGGCCCACCAGTCAAAGATCTGGTCGGTGCATACATGTGTAAAAGCAAACAATGTTAAGATACAATCATAGCCTTTTGGACACATGTTTATATGAACATTTTACTTTGCTTTGGTGTCAGGACCCCACCAAGTTTGTAAGATTATTTTTGATTCACCCTGTATATATGACAGACTCTACCATTATATTTTTTTTATTTTTATGTATGTGGGTTGAACAGCATGTTTCAACCTTGATACCCTACTTGTGTGTGCCTTCAATTACTTTTAAGGCTAGTTTGAGATCCACACAACATTTGTCATAACAGGACAAAGACCACCACCCTTTGTGAAATAATCTCAGAGCACTGTTCCATATTCTCTCTATCAACTTTTTGTCTTCCCAAATTCTGCATAAGGTATAGTGCATCAGGATTAGAGTTAATTTCCTAAAGATTTTGTTTTTACTTTTGTTAATTTCAAGTACTTTCAACTGTCATATGACTAAATTGCAGCATTTTTAGATTGCCGTAATTAGAATTGAAGTCAGTTGAATGTGACGTCATCTGCAATAGTCAAATGGAAAAGCTTATTGCTGGGAGATAAAGTATTTCTTTTCAGTGTTGAAACATTTTTAGCATTTCAGTTGTAGCACTAACATAAAAATAAGTTGTCTGCCCACAAACCATTACATCTTAGATGAGTCTTGTAAGAATGCTTAAAATTGATAAGAAAATATAATTCATAATTTATACTAAATGAATCACAATTTAGATATCCTTCAAAATGGTTACTGTAATTGTTTGAAATATTTCAGGATTTCATTTTATAAAGAATTTGATTTTTGAGAGAAAGCCTTTAATAAAGAAAATGTGCCATTCAGCAGGTTTTTCAAAACTGCCCCCCTCCTTATATAGGGAAAATCACTATAGCTGACCATGCTTTTAGACATCTGTCACAAAGGTCTCCACAGTGAATTAAGGCTTCAATTACCCTCATGAAGGAAAGCACATTTTTCATTAAGATCTTTCACAGCCCATTTCTGATAATTTTATTCATATCTGAAAGCTAAATAAAGTAATTTCTAAGCAATTAATGGATTTTTAATCCAACATAGAAATTCAATTGCTCTTGACTGAATATATATTGTTTTAATAATAAAAATGACACATGTATTTTTCATTTTTTCTTTCTAACTTTTTACTAGACTAGTTAACTTCCTTGCACTGGTGATTGCAATCTTTGACAATTGCAGACTGTTCTAAGATGTCTACAGAAGATAAAAGAACAGAGCAAAACAATAATAACCAGAAAAACTAAAAACCTAATAAGAGTAAACACTTAACAAAATATTGGTTTCATATATGCAGTCATTTTTGTAAACTCTATAATGCAAACATTAACGTAAATTATTGGGTTGAAACTGAAGTTTGTAGTGATTTTATTTTTCTTTCTTTAAGTGAATTTCAAAAAGTAAATATTTTTACTAGATTACATTCAACCATGCATGTGCAAGTTTGTTCCACCACCCTTTGTTATTTTTGAGGCAGCTTCATGATTCCATTCTCCCAGAACTTAGTATCTTTTGAGATGATGAACAGTTTTTACAGGCTTCCAGAGAATTGAAGTTCTTTCTATGAGAATTTTATAAAGATCGAAATGCCATAATCTTAAGGTGCAAGGTTATGATTATAGCATATGTAATAGGATATCTCACTCAATTTTTGCCAGATTTTCAGATGTAAGGTCTAGCATTACCCTGATAGAAGACTACACACTTTTGATGCTTTTCAGTGATTGCTGCATATGATCAGTCCAATTGGGAATAGTACTTTTCTGATTTTACATGTTGGATCTCATAACATATATCCTTCTAATCCCACTAGATATGCAACATCACTTTCTCTTGATGCAGACCAGCTTTTTGAAGTGGTTAATGGTGGTTCATTTCATCTTGCCCCAAATTGTTTTAAATTATCTATTTTTCTTTGCCTGTAATTGTTCTTTTAAAAAATGGGTCAATTTTGTTGCGTGTAAACATAATTGTAGATAGAAATGCAGTCAGTTTAAAGCTTTTTTTACTATTAAACTAAGCATCATAACAAATCACATATCTGAACTTATAAATGGAACTTTGTCTGCGTGTGTGTGTCTGTGTGTATCCATTACCTATAGACTCCGAAACGGCTGAACCAATTTTCTTAAAAATTTACACAGTTGTACAATAAGCATCTGCAAGTGTATTTAGCTCGGTTTTGTGTCGAGGTACCCCTGATAAATATCAAAAATCGATAATCGAAAAAATCAGGTTATAGGAGTTGTCCAATTTTAATCAAATTTGATACACTCATACACAAAGACATAAGAAATGATATTCAGAAGTTTCAAAGTTGCAGTTTTTACAATAGTGCAGAAAATTTGATATCGATACCAGGAAACCAAAATTTGATTTGCATCCACTCATTTTTCTTTCAGTCTACGGTTTCGTTTTAACTGGAAACAACTATTGGTTTTTAGTCTTTCGTGCCAACTTAGGACCAACTGACCCATGCTCAAACACCATTGGCACAGAACCCTTTTCCACTTTTGGATGTGCATTGTGGAGCAGTGGATATTGACTCGGAACAAGAAATCGGGGAGTTGAGTTCGAATTCCAGTTGAATTCATGGCATTCACTTACACACAAATACCCTTGGGAAAGGTATTAATCCGTCTCTTCCCTCCAGTTATGGGTTAAATAATAGGATGGATTGGGTTCTATAGCCATGGCTGGCAACCAGTCTAATGCAGAAGGCAATGGCAACCTATTGCGAAAGAATCTTCTGCCCAGACATGATCACCCAAAGCATGTATCACGTATGACACTTAACTGACTGACTTGCACAGCAGTTTTTTCTTTCTAAAAATAATGGCATAA
Organism: Ascarosepion bandense; assembly: GCA_037127315.1. NCBI lineage: Eukaryota > Metazoa > Mollusca > Cephalopoda > Sepiida > Sepiidae > Ascarosepion > Ascarosepion bandense. Next base: position 2,666,137 of record JBBBDQ010000558.1, read on the forward strand.
TATAATGAAATCTTATTTTCCTCCATTTACACTTTTAAGATAAAACATTTAAAACTCACAATACATACAAAAATCATATAGATAGACATGTTGAAATGTCACCTTTAGAATATGTATAAATGTTGTAAATTTTAATCACATGTGAAACAAAGTCACATGTTCAAATGCCACCTATTGAAAATGCTATAAACATTTGTTCCCACCCAATTCATGTTAAACTGTAGAAACTGAATGATTACCCTATTTTTTGCATGTAATGTCTACTCCTAAATAACAGGCATTATTTTTTAGTTTTCAAGCAAAAAGAATTTTACTATTTCGCTTTTTTAGAAGTCAAGTGCATACTACATTGTTTAATCTCTTCAGATTTTACATTGAAATTATGCAAATACCACTTTCACAAGTTGAATTCATAAGTTACTGTAATTCTCAACCCACCACTTTGTCATACTTAAATGTGTCTATGGATTTTTCAATTTTCTTCCCTCTTGTCAATATAACTAATGGTAAATTGTAACACCTTGCTGTCAATTTGTGATGGAAGGAAAAGGAAAAAAATAAAGTAATTGGCTTAACTCTACAAAAATGACTTTTAACAAAAAATAACAAACAGCAAACATTTGCTTCAGATAAAATTAAATTACTAACACAATGCAATTTTACGCACTTGATTTATTCAATAAATATTCTTTAATTGGATAAAAATTGAATTATCAATTGGGTTAGAGCAATTATATTTGACCTTAGAAGTTTCATTTGAAATTTAAGATTTGACTTTTGTCTTCAAAGTATTTTCTACTCTTTTCTCTCTTCATTTCCTTTCCAATAATTTTTTTTTTTTTGCTTCTGTCTCTGGTTTGTAGATTATTTTCTTCATTTCTTTAAATATCCCAATCATCAGCAATTTGGAATTTTCAATTTGGCATTCTTTTCATTGTTTAGGCTACTTAAGCTTTACAAATGATAAAAACTATTTATACTTTCTTTGTAATTAATGCCAGTATCTTGTATGTTAACTGAACTAGCAAATATAACCCACTATAGTTGATGTCATGTCTGACGCATATAAGACATCTCCACCCAAATTTCAGCAGAGAATATGGGGGGAGGGGTATTTAACTGGTAATTGGTTTATGTACCCTATATGACCAAGTTCAAAAGTGCTTTCTTTTACTATATTTATTACAAATTTATCCAAATTTTAATAATGGAAAGAGGAAGGGTACCCAACTGTTCCAGTCTCTTTATACTTTCAACACAAGCTGCTAAGCTGCTTTCTTTTTTTTTTAAAATTGGAAAGCTTAAAAAGTACACTAACCTAAAGTGAGGTTGTCTGAATGTGTTGCATTCAGGCCACTGTTGTCTGTTATCATGGAGTGCTATACCTCTGAACCTAAAGATCTACATTAAGGAAATCTGAGTAAAGCCCACTATCCTGTTGCTTCAGAAGTCTTCATTGCTTAGCTCAGTAAATATGCAATAAAAGGTGCTATCTGTTGGAGGTTATGACTTTATAGAAAACATTCAAATACAAGATCTCTGGGTTTAAATGAAAAACTATGCCAGAGATAACAATTCCATACTTCATTATTTATGATAGACCAATTATGCACATTTTATATTTAAAGTATTATTAGGAACTTAATTCTTTTTTCTCACATTAAATTAGTTAAGTGAACTGGCTTTTCAGAATTTATTCGTCTAACATTTCATAAAAGGTAAGCAATACTTAGCCTTCCCAATGTGCAGAATTATTTTTGGTCTTGAGGTTGGATAAGGAATGTACAGTTTAGTGGTAAGTGCACTGTATACATATTATTAGGCAGCAGTTCATATCTAGAATAGGCTGAAAAATTGATCAAAATAAAAAAATAAAAATTAGCTTTGTGATAGGTGTAGAAATGTGAGATGAACTTGTAATTTTTTTTGTATTAAGAGAAAGCAGAATGTCAATTGCTCAAAGATCAGGGCTTTTAATGTATTTTAAAAATAAACTAAAAATGCATGCAAATCACTTAACCTGCCAGTTTTTATTTTTAGTGTTACTGACTGCTGAATATTTGACTACCATTTCCATATGCTGTTTCCCTTCATGGTGTAGGCTGTTATGCTCTTCACAGTCTATCATGGTCTTGAGCATGTCTCCCTTTGTCAAAACTCTCACTCTTGGTTCCATCATCCATTCACACAAGCTTGTCCAGTAAGTGGTCCACTGACTTCTCTCTCTTACTCTTGACATGCCCTGTGAGAGTTAAGTTTTCCAAGCTCTCTTTTTCTTTTCATCTGTGGGGAGATTGACCTCAAGCATTTACTGCCATAAGAAAAGATTGATATCATGCAGCAATTTTTTTTTTTTTTTTTAAGTACATTGGTTAGCTTTTGGAAATGAAAGATAACTTGTACATGGTGTAAAATCTTGGAAGAAGCTGTGAATGATCTTGAAACTATGGTTAAGTTACCCTGTATTAGTTTTTAATCATGATATGATACCTTTGTTTTTCTTTGTACTAATTTCTTTGTATTATTTACTTTTTCACAATGTTTCAAACATATAACCTCTGGCCTTACTGTCTTTTGTATCTCCAAAATGTCAAATCCAGCTTTCTACAAAAGAGACAGAAGAATGCCAGAGGGCACACAGCTGAGAGAGAGAATTAATCTGACACAAACCAACTTACAAAGATTAAAATCACCCCATCTCACAAAACTTGAAAAGATAAAATGTTTTTAGTTGCTTTATTATAATAATTTTAATTAAAAAATGTAAAATTGAGATTATTATTATTTCTTTTGATTTTTGTTGTATACTCATTTACTTCTGGATCCCAACCAGAGACCTAAGTTCAGAAATGATATATTCACTGAACATTATTAAACTTAAGAGTATGCACATTTTACATTGAGAAAGCCCATTGTAAGGTGCGAGTTGGACTTTAGTACATTTTTTTTTTATATTTCTTTAATGTAAAGGCTACCATGGAACTCTTCAATAAGTCTATCAGAACCTTTTCCAATCAAACAGACAGCTCCAACCACAATTTGAATTATTGATGTCTGCATTTTTTAGATTTCTACTTTTTTATTTTGATAGTTTTTTTTTTTGTTTTTTTTTTTAAGATATTTGGAGATACATTACAATCTGCAAGAACTGCCATGTCAATAAGAAAGTACTTTTTGTTTTTGTGCTCTTTGATCAATGCCTGGTTTATTAGCTTCAATTGTTCTGTCTGTGTATTGTAATGTCTCAAAATTGTTACAGGTCTTATGTTTGTAAGTGGGTGTGGGTGGTGTTTGTACCAATTTCTTGTAGTTTCCTTCCTATAAAAGACACATTTTCCAGTGCAGATATTGGCCAATCCTTTCAGGCTGAATTTTATATTTGGTGGATGTTAATACCATGCAACCTTATATAAAATGTTCAAATGTTTTTAGATATTTCTCTCAGAATCAGAATTTTAGATTAGCAACATTGGTTCTGTGCAGAAGAATAAAACCTTCACTTTCAGCTTTCTACCCTACACTACAAAGCCACTGATGGGAATAAGGTTTGTTTACACCAGATCCTTTAGCACAGGCAGAGAGAGGTTTATCTTGTCATCATTTCTGCATTTAGTCCATTGAGTATTACCTTTTTTAGGCTTTTGGTGCTGTTATGGTTTACTTGCTCTTCTTCATCCACTTGAAATTCCATTCTGATTTTTACTGAATAAAGTTTCTTTATTGTTCCTTAACACAGATCATCATCCAGCCTTCTGTAGTATCTAGGTATCTTTGTAGGTTTGTAAGGCAGTTCTCAGCCTTAAGATGATGCATTCATTGGCAAATGAGAAACATGTTCATTTTGATGTCAGCTTTGGTCTAGTTTAGTATGTTGAAACTATTGTACCACAGAGAAAGCAAAGTGTTTATGATTGGTATTCTGTTTTGTGATTGATATTGGTATTTAATACCAGACATACACACACCTGTAGTATTTTTCTTTTACATTCTCCTTCATTTAGGTGCCCTGTAGGCAGGGCTTCAGAATACGTTGACTGCACCTCTACATGGGCGCCACTTGTTTGCCATGGGTGGCAACCCATGATGCTTGAGGACGGCATCCTGGTGGTTAAGTGTTTTAAGGAGTTGGGCTGTAGATATACTCCTAAACTGCAATCTACTTCTTTTGGCCCCTACTTGAACTAGATGTGCAGTTGGAGACGCCCTATCCAATCAACCAGCTGGTCACGTCAAGCCCCTTACCATATCAAACATTAAACTGACTTAGTAAGCAGTGGCTGTAGGGTCAATCAGATTGGGAACAAAGTAATCAAGAATGGCTATTTCAGCCTCTGAAGCAAGCCCATACTTGGGTGAACAATCCTGGATATAACAAACGTTTGGAACCCTCCTATGTTTGAGTATACCAATCATGTAACCCCGAAGGAACTAGGCCAGTGGGATTCCCTCCCGTCACCATCTCCGCCATATGGGGCTCTGAGGTTGATGAGAAGCATGGCTGATGAATGATGATAAAGTATGAGCATTAAAAAACTCAAGAAACTAGACATTAATATAGACACAGAAAGTGATACAGAAAATCAAAGGAAACATATTTTTAATTTATTTTAATAGATCTAACAGAAGTCAAACTAATAATGAAGTTGTCAACTTTTGTAATAGAAAAAATAATTTTAGTGTCATAACTTCAACAGCAATAGGAAATTAAGAACAATAATTTTGTTAAAAACAAAATATTACATATAAAAAATATCTATTTTAAAAATGATAGAATTATAGATACCAACACTTACATCATTACTTTTGATGCACCAGAACCACCACAGGAAATAAAATTTGGATATACAGTTTCCAAACTAGGAACACACATTCCAAATCTATTAAGATATTTCAACTGCCAAAGATATGAACATGGTTAGAGTAAATGTACAAGAAAGTCAGTATATAGAAAGGGGGCGGGGGATTATTCTAACCACACAGTGATCACATGCTGCAATGAAACCCAATATCATAATTGTAAGAAAAAAATAATCATGAGCAAATTCCATGGATTGAGGAACCTGTAAAAAAGGAAGATATATTAAGAAATAAACATAACAAAAAATTCCCTACTCAAAATCAAGGAAAGGCATTGTAACAAATTTCAATACATCAACATATGCAAAAATTACCCAAGCAACATCAAGTTATACCTATGAAAATCTAATATCAAACAAATTACATGAAACACAAGAACATATTTAATTCAAGAATTAAAAAACCTATTGAAAACATTAAAATCAGCTGTAAATTTGAAGTCAACTATGCCACTGAACTAAAACTATCTAAACTTATTTATAAATGAAACTGTGTGTGTATCTGTTACTTATAAACTCCAAAACAGCTGAACCGATTTTCTTGAAAATTTACACAGTTGTACTATAAGCATCTGCGAGTGTTCTTAGCTAGGTTTTGTCTCAAGGTACCCCCCGATAAATATCGATAATCGAAAAAAATCGAGTTATAGGAGTGGTCCGATTTTAATCAAATTTGATATACTCAAAGACATAAGAAGCGATATTCAGAAGTTTCAAGGTTACAGTTCTTACAATAGTGCAGAAAATTGATTTTATATATATATATATATATAAAAGGCAAGATGTTTGTGTGTGTGTCTGTTTATCTGTCTGTATGTCCTTTATACAAATTCACAATTTTTATCCGATTCTCACCAAACTTTACACAAATATTCTTTAGGTGGAGTCTGAGCTCCACGACCATGGATTAGTTTTAAAGCTTCATTACACCCGAGCAACGCTGGGCTATACTGCTAGTCCACAATATAAATCCAACACTAAACTCACTGATAACCTCTCAACCACAAAACACTCAAAACTTCTCAAGTGAACAATTCCTCAAACAGAAAACTGACACAAAAAACAATCAAACCTCAAATAAAAATTAAAAAAAGAATAATTCTGCAACTGATTCAGATAAATTTTTTTAAAAGTATCAATTTTTAAAACCCCTGCCAGAAAGGTCTTTTTTTTAATACTTCTCCAGATCTTCAGTGATATATTACGTTCAGAGAAATTTCCAAAATTGTGGCTTGAATCTTGTCATTCCAATTGCTAAACCCAGCAAATCATTCCAACCCATTGTACTAACAAGTTGCATTTGCAAAACAAGGGAGTAAATGCTTGACTAATGTGGTACCTGGAGAGAAACAATCTTTTGTCTAGATACCAAAGTGGATTCTGAAAAAATCAAGGAACACATGATCAATGTATACAGCTAGAATCCTTTATTTATGATGGCTTCATTCAAGATTATATGGTATCAGTATTCTTCAATCTTGAAAAAGCATATGACACCACATAGAAGTATGATATCCTAAAAGATATACACAAGATGGGAATGAAAGGAAGAATGGCTATATTCATCCAAAACTTTATCAAAGCAAAGTACAAACTGGAAATACATCAGACACACACAAGCAGGAAATACAGTACCTCAAGGTAGCATTTTTATCATTTACATTATTTATTCTCAAAATAAATAGCATTATTAAAACCATTAATACAGGATCTGAAAAATCCTTATATGAAGATGATGTCTCAATATCGTACTCATCACCTAACACACTCTCTTGAAAGATATAAACAAATGGAAATGGATTCCATTTCTCTAAAGCACAAATTGTTTTAGAGAAAACTGCAAAAAATGAGCCTACCACCTCGATCCAAAATTAAAATTAAATGGACACTTAATTCCCATAATTCAACAAATATTTAAGAAATTATACTTGATAGCAAGCTTAACTTGAAGTTGCGCATTGATTACCTTAAAAAAAAAAAAATGCCAAATGTAACATCAAAACTAAATTGGGATGCCAAACAAAAAGTAATACTCAGAATATATAGAACACACACTAGATCAAAATTAGATTATGGATGCATTATTTATAGTACTACACATAAATCCCATCTTAAAAAATTACAACCCATACAAAATCAAGAACCGAGATTAAGTTTGGGAGCCTTCTGGACCTCATCCATACTATTCTCTATAGTTGCCAATAAACCACCTATATCTCTGATATTGGAAAAACTCTCCCTCTAATATTCAGTAAAACTACAATCCAATTCAAATAACTTAGCATACAAAAAAAACATGAACATCAGTATATCCAGTTCTATAGAAATAAATCAACAGCCATCCCTTCAGTTAAACTTCAAATTAACGGAGCACTAGAACAAATAAACAAAGATCCTGATAATGTAACACCAGTCACAATAAGGTAACTCTATAGACAATAGAGGATGTGCGTTGTGGTGCAGTGGATATCAGCTCGGAATGAGAAATCAAGGAGCCGAGTTCGAATTCCAGTTGAATTCATTGCATTCACTTACGCGCAAATACCTTTGGGAAAGGTATTAGTCCATCTCTTCCTTCCAGTTATGGGTTAAATAACAGGACAGATTGGGTTCTATAGCCTTGGCTGGCAACCAGTCTACTGCAGAAAGCAATGGCAACCTACTGTGGGATAATCTTCTGCCTAGTCAGTCATGTCTCTTTTGAAACATGATTGCCCAAGCGTGTTTCATGTATGGCACTTAACTGACTGACTATAGATAATCTCCAAATCTCACATAGACCTAATATTAGCACAAAAAAAAAACAACAATCAACAAAAATATGTACCGAGAATTGAGACAGATATTGTGACTTAAAAGCATTTTATACAACTGGCTCAAAAATCTTTAAAGAAAAGGTGCAGCAGCCACAGACAAATTCATAAACAAATCAGGCTGCCAAATAATCCATCCATCTATACTGCTGGACTTGGTTAAGTGCCATACGTGATACACACTTAGGCAATCATGTCTCAAAAGAGACATGACTGACTGGACAGAAGATTACTCTGCAGTAGGTTGCCATTACTTTCTACAGTAGACTGATTGCCAGCCAAATCTGTAGAACCCAATCTGTCCTGTTATTTAACCCATAACTGGAAGGAAGAGACAGATTAATACCTTTACCAAGGGTATTTACACGTAAGTGAATAAAAGGAAGTCAAATGGACTTCAAACTCAGCTCCCCAATTTCTCGTTCCGAGCCAATATCCTCTGCACCACAACACACATGAACTACAAGTCATTAAAATGGCATTTAAAATGATAGAAAATTCAAGATAGGACGTTTATAATATTCGCAGACTCCTTATTTAGTTTAACAGCAATTAAAGAACACAAATCATCCCTATATTCAAAAAATCCTAGAAATTTATCAGTTAATAAGCACAAAACAATAATATTAGCTTGCATTCCTGCCATATAAGCATCAAGGGAAATCATATGCAGATTACAAAAACAAAATTACACAACACATCAAAAGAAAATGGAATGCAATTTGGGACATCTTTTCAAACAATAAACTGTATGAACATTGGCTGACTGTAGACAAGACATTGTGCTCAATGGGATAAGACTTGGATACACTCACCACACACACAGGTGTATTTACTGCAACAAATTTCTTACCATCAAACATCTTGTTAAAATGCAAGAAGCACCAAAAATTACGTAGCAACTCTTACCAAACACAAAATCTTAATATGTTCTTTAAAAATGTACCTACTGCCCAAATAATAGGATATCTGATGAAAATAAAATGCTTCCAACTACTATAGAAATAGAGCTTGAAATAAAAAGATGTTTTTTTGTTTTTTTTTAAAATATTATCAGCAATGTATTTTTGAAAAAAAACATACCAGCAATACATCTGACTCAACAAAACCCTGTTAACAAAAATCTAAACTTATTTATAAATGGAACTTTGTCACTGTGTGTGTGTGTCTGTTACCTATAGACTCCGAACAGGCTGAACCGATTTTCTTGAAATTTTACACAGTTGTACTATAAGCGTCTGCGAGTCTTCTTAGCTAGGTTTTGTGTCAAGGTACCCACGATAAATATTGAAAATCGATAATGGAAAAAATCGGGTTATAGAAGGATTGGTCCGATTTTAATCAAATTTGACACACTCATAGACAAAGACATAAGAAACGATATTCAGAAGTTTCAAGGTTGCAGTTCTTACAATAGTGCAGAAAATCTATAATACATATATAAAAGGCAAGATGTTTGTGTGTGTGTCTGTTTATCTGTTTGTATGTCCTTTATACAAATCCACAATTTTTATCCGATTCTCACCAAACACACGAATATTCTTTAGGCTGAGTCTGAGCTCCAGGACCATGGATTAATTTTAAAGCTTTCATTACACCCGAGCAACACCGGACTATACTGCTAGTATGTCCATAAAATCTGATCTACAAATTGATTTCTTGCAAAGAATAAGTCAGTTAAGTGGATATATGATACATGCTCGGGCGATCATCTCTTGAAAGAGACATGATTGACTGGGCAGAAGATTATCCCGCAGTAGGTTGCCATTGCTTTTCTGCGGTAGACTGGTTGCCAATCAAGGCTATAGAACCCAATCTGGCCTATTATCTAACCCATAACTGGAAGGCAGAGACAGATTGCTACCTTTCCCAAAGATATTTGTGCGTAAGTGAATGCCATGAATTCAACTGGAATTCGAACTCGGTTCCCTGATTTGTCATTCCAAGTTGATATCCACTGCACCACAACGAACCTATTCTATTTATACAAATCTATTGTAAAAATCTTGTCAGCATTAAATGACCCATTGAGATTGATATGCTGTAAAACAAACCAAACCTTCATTTGGGTGTGCTGTATTCCATCTGCTTTACTATATCCTAGGTATTTATCGGCTTCTTGTTCCAATCCTCTAATCTTTGTGACAAAATAAGGATCTATTGAGTGTGTTTCAGTAATATACGCTTTCTTGAATATTACGTTTGCATGTTTATTTAATCCAAAGTCCAGACCAATATCATGCCTGTAATATTTTACTACTCTTTCTTGTCTTTAACAAAAAGTTTGAGGTCTTGCATATAGAATAAGTGATTAAATACTTTATTTTATATTCATATTTATTACTGTTTAGTTTATGCAAAAGTGGGGTTAGGGTCAAACAAAACAGAAGTAACATGAAGTTACCTTGAAAAATTGCTTGTGGGATATTGAAACAATTGGATGTGGCTGTGTTTTCAGTTTGATTTAGGTATTACATGATTTTCCACATTCCCATACTATATTTTAGGAAAGTTACTTTATCTCTGAGGAGACTTTGTATATTTACAAAGCCTTATGGATTATGATTTTTATAATCCTCTCTACTGTAATAAAGATCATTGTGTGTGTATATATATATATATATATATATATATATATATATATATGTGTGTGTGTGTGTGTGCATACACATACATTTCCCTCCTGTCACACTCAGAGACAATAGCATGGCAGTATCAGCTCAGTTCATTCTCTTTACTATTAGTTATTAAGGCCCTTGCCACATTTTCTCTTTAACAGTGCCTTATTTTTTGCAATAATTATGTCAAGTAGTGAAGTGTTTGTGTGTGTAATATTCTCTCTATTATAAAGACTGTTGTGTGTGTGTATGTATATAATTCCCTCTTAGATAATTTCATTTTTTTGTTTTTTTATGTCTTAATGTAAGATACTCAATAGTAGGTACATGAATATATATGTTGCCATCATTTTAGATGGTATATTGATATAAATATTTTGACAGCACAGGCTCACTTGTAGGAATAAGAAAAACTGATTATGTTCAGCTGCAAATCAGACAAAATGAAATTAACTATTGTCTGAAATTCTGAGATATAGTCTGTTCTTTAATCCATACATCTTTTTATGCCTTGTTCTTGTTAGCCTAGCGTTTTTTTAGTATCTGTAGCATCCAGTGTTAAAGTTTTTTCATTTATTCACAGCATCTAAGCATTTTAGCTGGCAAGAGAACTTTAGGGCAAAACTGTTTATTGATATGGGAAATATTACTGGCCAAAAATAATTTTTCAATCATAAAAGCTTAATGATTTGAATGTTTTTTTTAACATATGGCTTTGGTTAATTGAACACTTTTGGAAAGTTGTTTTTATTATGTCTCTCCTTTCATTGCTGGAATGAATCTTTTCTATTGGAGAATTAAGCAAAACTGTATTAGTTTGTCAATATCTTAATATATGCACCTGGAAAAAAAATGGCCAAAATAAAATAACAGCAGCCCAGATAGTAATGACTTAAGCTGTTCTAACATGAAGGACTTATTTATATGCTAATATCAACATTTAATATGTTACTTTAAATATACTTTGTTGATTTGACCAGACAAATGATTAAATATAACTTAAGTGGATCCTTATATATTTTTATTTTTAGTACTTCTCAATCACTGCCTACCCTGTTTTCACTGGCTTCAAGTACACATTGCCCAGCCCAGGGATTGAACTCATGATTACTGTTAGCAAATTCACAAACTAAGATTTTAATCCACTCAGTTACTGTCTCGGGATAATTCTCCACAAAGAAAAACCTAACTAAACCTAACCTGCCTGCTGATGAGTGCTGCTGCTAAAGATTGGCTGTCATTTGTCTTTATTAGTAGCTCTAATATCATCTATTTCTGTGCTAGGCTTACTAAAGAGCTCCTCAAAGCCTAGCATGTGCTGATTCTTTTAGGCTTCTGATTCTTCAGTGTTCTTCTTTGTCTAGTATTTTCACTTCGTTCTACAGGAGATGATGACTATCCCTTTCTCCATACATGATCAGCCATGCCCAATTTCATAGTCTTGCCCTTAAGTTTCAATGTTTTCAATGTTCCTCCAACCATACCCCCCTTATTTTTTTTTGCAGGGGAAGCTGTTTCACCTTTATATTCTCTGCCAAGGAATCAAGTACACACAATTCTTGCTCATGTTTTCTCTTATGTTAGGTTTTATTTGGCAGAGATTTCTCTGTAGAGTTTAATATATATTGTCCTGATGTTGTATAGACTGCAGATCTTCTAAACCTTTTCCAATAAGCCCTTAACATAAGGCAGACAGATTGTGGTGTTTTTCTGGTCTTACTTCTGTTCTCACATGTAGATGTTGATATAATTGCAGGATTGTTGTTATTCTAAAGAGTACATTTGATGCTGATCATTTCTTGTTGGTATTTTTTTTTTTTACTCAAATCTTTCATTCAAAACAATGTTTCTGTGTCTATGTAAAAAATTATTATAATTGTATATAAGAAATGGCAAAATAGAAAGACATGTTTGACAATGATAAAATCATTATTTATGTGTGTGTGTGTGTGTGTGTGTGTAAAATCAAAGAACCATTGTGAAAATTTTTTTAATCTGTCCTGAAATTCATTTTTCACTTTTTAATCATTTGTAGTTGTTAGTAAGAATGAAAAGACCTTGAAAATGTTAATTCAGTAATGAATTTTGATCCAATCTTTAGACTATAGTCTCTCTTTCTTGCACTAATCCATCACTTGATCACTGCTTTCCCTGGATCATATTGCTGAACTAGAGGTCCATGAAGATTTGCAGGTTACAGTTGAACACTTAAATTTATATGCAGAAAACATACCATGAATGTTTGTTAATAATTAAAGTTAAAAAAAAAAATTGCTCTGTTTATAAAACCAAAATTAGTTTTGATCCTAATATTTTTCACATTTAGAGATAAATAGTACAAACCTTCATTTGGGTTTCATTCGCTAGCTTAAAAAGAAATGCTTAAGTTATATTTTTTGTGTTTATGTGAGCATATAAGCTTCATTTATAAAAAAAAAATCCCATCACTATTAGTAAGAATTTAAGAAACTAATTGTTTGTAGACTAAATATAATAGAATTTTAATCAATACTTTTGCATTGTTCCAAAAAACCTAACCAGCCATCTCAAACTAGTGTTCTATGATCCTCTAGTTGAAGTGACATTAATTTTTCAAGCCATGGTTAAGTTACAAGTAAATGGTCTTCGCAAGTAAATTTCTCCTAGGAATCTAAAACTTATGTCATTGAATTTAATATTCACTTTTTTATTTTTATTTATCAGTTGCACAGGATTGATATTTTAAGATGATACTTTCAATTTAAATGATATATGCATTTAAATTGCATGAAAAAGATTAAACTGATTGAAATAATATATTACAGAAAAGAGCAATATTTCATCTTTCCTCAAGTTTTTAGATGTTGATTTTTCAGGTGTACAGAATTTCTAATTTAAAAAAAAAAAAAAATAAAACCCCTCACCTGTCATTAATATTTTTTTTACACTGATTAATTCTGTTTACTTCTGTTTTATTATTGAGCCTCGGCTAAGTCAAATCCATAATACTTGAGATAATTAAGTCTAAATTTCCAAATGTTATGAAACTTGTTTAGTCATGCATCCACTTTTTTTTTGTTTTGTTTTTTGGGGGTTTTTTGTGTGTGTAAAAAAACTGAAATCTCTTTCAAGTTCATAGCACAACCATTAAAATCATAGGGAGAGGTTTTTAAAAAATCTATTTAACAATAGACATTGTGTGTATGTGCCCGCACAATATCCACATTGAAACTATTGTCCTTATCTTTATCACAGCATTTTGTCATTGTGTTCTCTGGTCTTCATCAAGTGTATGTTGGTCTGGGTAAACTACAGGGAATTCAAAACTGAACACTTAATCTACAGGGGTATGCTGTTCATGTTCCACATGCCCATGTCTAGGGAAATCTTGTCTCCTTATTTTTAGTACTGCTCAGTTATTACATGCCCTGTTTCCACTGAACCCAAGTACACACTTCCCAGCCCAGGAATTGAACTCTTAATTACTGTCACCATATTTATGAACTAATGCTTTAATCCACTAAGCTAGTGTTCAATCATTGGGCCAGCCAATGTGTACTTGAACTCTGTGGAAATGAAGCCAGCCATATCTGAGCAGTACTAAAAATAAGAACTAGATGAAATATCCTTAGACATGGGCATGTAGAAGAGAACTGTCTACCACTGTAGATTAAATAAAGGGGTCCAGAATTCCCAAATTACTCAAATCAATATATGCCTGATGAAGACTGGTGAGCACAATGACAGAATTGTAATAACGATAATAATCCAAATGTAAATAGTGTAAATAACTCTTCATGCCAGAAATTCAGACAGAAATTACACAATATCTGCTTGGAAACTTTTCATATATAATGCCCAAGCAATTATCTTTAGTTTTATTGATCAGCTGTTTATAATAGATCTTAATTTATTGTCCCCTTGGTTTCTTGCCCTTAGCTCACTGCCTGGGCATGCTAGTATGCACCAATCAAGTAGGTTAGAGAACTTTAGCTGAATTTGTACAAAGATAATCTGTCATAGACATTTAACAAAAACTGTCAAGTATAGTACTTGATCATTATCAGCCCTCTTCAACATATTGTATAGCAGATGGTAGGCCAGTGTTTGTCTTAATGTAAATGCCCCTGTAGTTATATCTGAAACTGTAATTAAAACCATATTCTAATTTTTTGATCAGATGATTAAAAAAAATGTATCCATTAGTGTGTCTGTTTTAAAGAGTAGTTAACAGTGGCTTTAAAAGGCTGTGGCTCCTTTTTTATTGCTTATAATTACAAAGTAGGCTATTGAACTCTGAGTACTACAAAAGTTGACTGGTTATTTTCAAAATTAGTGTGAGACCTTTGAAAACTGTAGTTGGGTGGGTTTTTTGTTTTTTTTTTATCAGATGACAATAATTCAGTCAACATAAAATTGATCACCTTTTTTATCATCAGGTTCAGATGTAGGAGAATTTCTATTGTTTTCATGACAAAACTAGTGTTGTTTGCTATTACTATTATAAAAAGATTAACTGAATTTTTTATGTTCAATGGGTTTTAGAGTCACAGAAAATAGAATCAACAGAATAAAAATACCATCTGAGGCTTTGTTCACTTTGCACTAATGCCTTTGGAAAATGAAAGGATCTCTCTCACATCTAAAATAGAAGTGTAATCTGGTGTAGTTTGCAATGAGTTTATGGAAACTGAATTCAAACCACTACTGAAGCCTTTTGAGGTAGTTGGGATATCAACTTAAAATTTAATTCTAGAGCTCTTGTAGACAAGTTAAGGCCAATGCACTGTACAGGTTGATAAGGAAGAACTAGAAAAAAAATCTATACCTATCATTTCAGTTATCTTTAAGAAAAAATGGGGGCTTATCTTTCTCTTTCTACTCTTGCTACTATTAATATTTAGTGGAAAAAAGAACATATATATATATATATTTCCAATTATTCTCAGAATTTTCAATCAGAAATTTGTTCTTTGAATTTGTATTTTATATTTTCCTAAAGATCTGAAAATTTCAATGTAATTAATTTAGTGTTGCTTTCTTCAATGTTTATTTATTGCAAGTTTAGTGTTTAAACTAGTTTTACTTTTCAATGTTCTTTTTAACTTCACTTTCTACTCCTTTTTAGCTGAGATGTTCAGAGAGGTTTTTAACTTCTTTTGGCTTTTACAATTTAATGAAGAGTACTTTATTCTGATTGGGCTTTTAGAAAATTAGCATGAAATGCCAAGCCTGCAATGTATGAAAGTATTAAACTAACTTTTTGATTGTTGAACTGCAAAAGTTGGTCTTTTAAGAAATGAACCATTGACCTAAATTCTCTCAGTGCTTTACTGATGGCATGGTTATATAAACATTTTAACAAGGCAATCTCTACTACTGCATTTAATCCATTCTCTTTCATAAAGTATAATATCAAATGATTCTGCAAAAAATAATTATCAAAACTGTTTTTAGCATGCTCAACACAAAGCCTAAATATGCATTTGTTTGTGGCTGAGATAATTGGGCAATTTCCAAGGGTGAACCCGAGTCAAAAACCAGTATTTTAAATGCTGCTTTCTCAAGACAGGTTCTTCCTATCTTAAATATTTCAACTCCCTTGTTGGTAAGCTTAAAAATAATTATTGTTGAATCTGAATTTAAGAATTCAGACTAAAATATTAATTTGATTGTTGACTAGTCATCACATTGATGTTAAATTTAATTTTGCTATAAAAACTTGTGCTGGTTTTGATGTTTTCTAATTTGTTGGTCTCTGAATGCTTTTAGTACATTTTTTATTAAGAAAATGAAGCATTTATTTAACTGGAAACATTCCATTCTTAAATTGTTTTTCTCCCTCTCCTATCAGTTACTTGGTAACATGGTGCCATTTCAGATAGCAGCCACACCCTTTTGCAATTTAATTGACCTCTTTTTGCTTTTTCAGTTTAAAAAACGAAAAACAAAAATTCCTGATTATGTAAATTTTGCTTTTTACATTCTCCTACCAAAAATAACATTTCAAAATTTCTTAAAATTCTGAGTTAGTGAAATTATTTCAAACAATTTCTGCTTTTTGTTTTCAGTTGTCTTTATAAAATACTAAAAGAAGAAAAAGAAATTGAACATAAAATAAGTTGTACCAGAGGTAGTTTTTCCTAACACCACAAATTGCTCTAAAACCAAAACATCAACCTGAAAACTCATATTATTAAATTACTACATTTGATAGACATTCATATGAATGTCATGCATGGTACCAAATCTGTTCAGTTGTATAAAACTTCTTTCAAAGACCAATGGTTAAAAAAAAGCTTTGAGGGAGGTCTTGGCAAAAATCATCCTCCTTTGAACATTCTAGTCTAGCTATACAGAATGACGAAGAATTATACTAAATAACAGAAACCACATGACTCTAGGACTACCAACAGCGGCAATAACTAAAATGGATAGTGGATGTAACTCAAAAATGATGATATAATCCACAGTACTTAAAATAAAAGGTCAGGAAGGAAACCCCCATCAATACTGAAGAGTGATAACATCTACTGAACTTGAAAAACTTATTTTCCTGAAAAATTGTTTCAAGAGAAGAATTTTATAAATTTCAGCTGAAACCAGTATTGGCTGCTCAGTCAATGAATACCAAATGTTTCCTTATAGGGAAATGGCTATTATTACCCTTAACATTATCAAGAGCACAATCAAGATAAGTAGGTTTTTATTGACAAATAATTTCTCTTTCCTACAAATTCTCTGAGTTTATTAAAAAAAAAAACCATAATCAAATTATATATACCATTAAAAAGTATTTTGTCTCCTTTAATTGAAAGTGTATACTGTTGTTGAAAATGGTATTCCTTCATGAAGATATTTGAGAACTCTTATTGACGCGTTACATCTGTTTAAACAGTTTAGATATGCAGAAATAATTGACACTAACCACAAATACTTCATTTGGCTCTGAGTAAATTAGACTTTTTAATTTTATTTCATGTTAAAATAAGAATGAACAAATATAAGCTGAGCCAAATGAAGTATTTGTGTTTAGCGTCAAGTAAATTCTCTATAAATGTAAACTGTGTAATGTTTTTATTTAATTACATTTATTCTTCACATTAACTGACTTTTGAATGATTTTAATTTATTTAAAAAGAACTTTTGACACATTTCATTTTCAAAGCATAAGAATCTATTGGAATGAAGAGTTAGTTAAATACAGTGTTTGACCTTTTAACTGTCTGCTCTGACAGTTCTTTTCTTTGCTGACAGCCTATCCATCAGGTCCTCCAAATATAATGAACTCATTTATCATTCTATACAGTTCCAGTTTGGACTGACACTTAAACACCCCACTTCAAAAAAAAATCACCTACTTCATCATTTTCAATTAATTTCATTATAATTCTCTGACCTGTGTCCCTATTCATTCATTCTTCAAAATGTTCATGTTCAATCAACACAATTACCTATCACTTACCAATTATTTTCTTGAACAACTTTTACTGCCTGAACTTTACTCCTGTTGGAATTTTTTTGTTTTTGCTCTTTTAAGATCAACAGTAATTCTTTTTTATTTTGAAAGAATTACTGAACTATACATAAGAACAAAGCTATAGAATAGCCTTATTTAAAGAAAAAAAGCCACTTTCAACTAATTTAAAATTATGGACATTTGTTTTACTGTTGTAAATATTTTGCTTTGATGGCTTTAATTATGAAAAAAATAACTTGTTTGTTCCACAAAATTCAGTCTTTTGTCTTCTAAATTAAAATATAGCTTTATACATTTAACAAAATATCATAACCCATATCAGATGACTTTATTATTGTTTATAGCTGAATTGTCTAATTTTAGTTTTCTATAAGAATAAAAAAAATTAAATATATAATTAACTGGGCAGAGCTGAAGGAGACTAACACCACCTTTAAATTTGTTGTTTTTTTGTTTTTCCAGTGCAATCTTATGGATTACACCCTAAACTTTCCAACTGACAAAAAAAATTTGGAAAAATTTCAATATTTCAATAATTTTAGAAGGGGGCTCAGTTTTTCATACAAAGTTATAGTAAATCAATCCTCCATTTTGGAACCACTCAACGGTACAACATTACCACCACCTGTAAATTTGTTGATTATCAATATTTTTTTTTACTTTTTTCAGTACAATCTTATCAATTAAACACTAAACTTTTCGAATGACCTAAAAAATTGTAAAAATTTCAACATTTAAACAATTTTAGGGGTGGAGGAGTGGGGCTCAGTTTTTCATACAACCTCATAAATCAATTCTGTGCAATTAACATTTTGCTTGCACATATTCAACTACTGAATCCTTTGCGAAATTTTTGAAGAAAGCTATTCTTGGAGTTTTTGATAAAGATGTCATTGTAAAAACTAAAGAAAACTTGAAAAAGACAAAAACAAGAGCAACAACTCGTCCAAAAAAAACCAAAGCGAGTGGTTCCAAAATGGAGGATCAATTTACTATAACGTTGTATGAGAAAGTGAGCCCCCCCCCCCCCAAATTGCTTAAATATTGGACTTTCCAAATTTTTTTGATAATCAGAAACTTTATGTAATAATCAATAAGACTGCACTGAAAAAGTTTTTAAAAAAAATGAAAAACAGCAAATTTAAAGGTGGTGGTAGTCCCCTTCAGGTCCGCTTTTAACTGTAATAAGAAAAAAAAATTGAGAAAATCATTAGATTTAAAATGTTTTTTTCTTTATTCAAAATTGTCATATGAATTGAATCCTGCAAATATGAGAATAATCTGAATGTTTGTAGAATGTTTAAATTACTCTCTGAATTACTAAACTGAAATGGCAAAAAAATTAGGTGGATACTTAATATATAGCTTTTTTTTCTTCCCTGTATAATGGTAACTTGAATTTTACCAGGAACATTCCATAGCTGTTTAAAACAGTTCTATTTCTTGCTTCTGGCTACAAGAAATTTATTTGGCCAATAGAGTTTATTGTACACAATGTTAATAAGAATTAGAGCAATTTGAGGTAATTTTAGGTTTTCAAGAACTTATTCACAATGGTTGAGGTGATATCTTTCTGAAATTAGTCGTCACCACCAAGAAACATGGCAAGCCTAAAGATTATGCAAATGTTCTTCAAGAAGATCTGTACATGTCAAAATAATTTCAGTTACATTAATGATACTTGTGAACTTGAATAGAACAAATTCCATGCCATGACAGAGCCATTTTTGCAGCATTTAGATGAAAATATAGACTGGCAATGGAGATTGGCAGGGTGAACTGCAGTTAAAGGGTAAGGTGGAGAAGAGGCATGAGATCATGGATAATCTTGTTTGTCTACACTTGCGAAATTTCTATAGATCTTAACATGCACCTTTCATTGTCCAATGTTATATTTTCCTCTGTATTTTTCTCTCTGACAAAAATATTAACCTAGAAAGATCAAATGTGCATAATCTATGTTTCTTTTACTTAAACTATTTATATCATTCAGACTGTTGTCCTCATCTTCATGACATTTCGGCCATTGTATGCTCCAGATTTCTTCAGCTAAAATTAGTTGGAATTTTGAACTGAACCATTTTAGTCTACAGTAAGTGGATTAAGGGTTGCATTCAAAATTCCAATGTATATCACCTGAATAAGGTTGGAGTGTACAATAGTCAAAATGTGATGAATAAAGCAATAAAGATGAAGACAACAGTTTGAATTAAGTAAATAGTTACAATACCTCATCTCAGAAATAGTTTTTTTTTTTTTTTAAATAAATAAATATTTCATCTTAATTTCAGTTAAATTTATTTAATTAGATGCGTGTGTGGTGTAATTGAATGACAAATTAGAAAGCACTTAAAATTCCAGTTAATTTTATATTCACTAATGCACATGGAAAAGATATGAATTCATCTCTTTTCTTTCCAGCTATGGATTAAGTGGTAGAGCAAACTGAGTTCTCTACTGAGGATTGACAATCAATCTAGGAGAAGGAAAACTGAATTCAAAGCCATATATCACCCTAGGACCAAATTATAGGTTGCTCTTTGACAAGGCATAGCATCCAGAAGCCACCCCCTGCCAGTGTTATAGTTACATCAACCACAGAATGTTATGCGGTCAATGGCAGAATCTTAGCATTGGGATTGAGCTACAATGATGTCACACAGAAAAATTTTCATGCTGGACAATAGATGAAACCTAGTTATTCAGTGTTAGACTGAAACTGCAGAAATACAGTAATGCTTTGTGCCTCCTAAAATATAGGCAACTGAAACCTTGGGGGTCTGAATTGCAGTCAACTTTATTACATTCACTTACATACAAATACCCTTTGGAAAAGTATGAATCCATATTATCCCCCCCTCTATTGGTTAAGTAGGACTTGTTATTCATAAAAAAATATTGGGTTGTCCAGAAAGTTCTTGTCAGTTTTTAAGAGAAAACAAAACAAAATTATACCATTAAATTTTTATTCAACTAAATACAATTTTGTTGTACAAGCTTTCTCCATTTTCCTTTCAACTTAGATTTCATCTTTCCAGAGTTTTGGTGGTTTTTCATGTCATCCAAAGAATTAAAATTTTTACTGTTGATATTATTTTGTAAGGATCTGAAGAATGAAAAGATGAAGGAGCAATGTGGGGTAAATGTGGCAGTTAGGGGTAAAACATGCCAACGAAGTTGCAACAATTTTTGTCAGGTTGCCAAAGAAACATAAGATCTTGATGGAAAACAACACCTTTTCTGTTGGCCAATTCTGGGTATTTTTCTTGAATTTCTGCCTTTTAATTCATCTACTTGCAAGCAGTACTTTTTAGAATCAATTGACTGGTTACTTGGCAGAAGCTCTTTGTGCAGGGTTCCTTTCCAATCCCATCAGCTGTACAGTATAACTTTCTTAAGATGAAGTCCTGCTTTTGGGATGGCTAAAGCTGGTTCATGTCGCTTACAGCAGGGTGTTTTTTGCGGAACATTATTATATACAATTCATTTCTCATCACTTGTCACAATTTCTTAAAAAGGGTGCATTTTCCTTGCATTTATACAGATAGAAATCCGATTCAAAATATTCTTTTCACTCAGATCATGTGGTACCCAAACATCATAGCAATTTAAATATCCAAGCTTCATTAAACACTCATGAATGGTGGGTTTTGATAAATTCAGTGTTTCTGCCAGGTTGTGTAATGCAGGTTATTTATTCTCAATCAATGTTTTGATTTGGTCATCATTTGTAGTGGTGGGAGTTTGCCTGAGCGTTCTTCATTAATAAGGTTACAATCACCAGCTCTAAACTTTCATGCAGTTCTGTCAGCAAAAGCACCTTCATCATACACAGCCCAGATCTTTTTTATTGCTTACTAGGAATTTTTGCCTTTTACATTAAAAAGAAAAAAAGCATCGTTGTCTAAAATACACCTTTATAATCTTCCATTTTCATAGCCATGCAAAATTGACAGCTTGTGGTGAAGTGGATATCTACTTTGAACGACAATTTGAGTTGCCAAGTTCGAACTCCAGTTGAATTCCTTGCATTCACTTACATACAAATACCTTTGGGAAAGGTATTAATCTGTTTCTTCTCTCCCGTTATGGGTTAAATGACAGGACAGCTTGGGTTTTATAGCCTTGGCTGGCAACCAGTCTACTGCAGAAAGCAATGGTAACCTACTGCGTGATAACCTTCTGCCCAGTCAGTCATTTCTCTTTCAAGACATGATCGCCCAAAGCATGTATCACATAACTGACTGACTTTATGAAGGGATACTTTGAAATGTGCTCTAATCAGAAATGTAAGCATAATATATCTCTCAATAAACTTGATGTCTTCTAATGTTTTAGAATATGAATGATTAAAATTGGTATAAACATTCTGAAACCAAAATCAGTATTCTTTCTCAAAATTAAATTCTTACAATGCAAAATGTTTCAGTTTTTAATAATCCATAAAAGATTGATAAGCCTTAAGAAAAGAAAAGAAAAGAAAAAAAAAGTGGGGCTACCTGGAAGTGTCCTGAAGGATGACCTTGTTAGTTTTTATTGCATTCGTAATATTAGTTATAATATTATATTGCATGTTGCTATTAGATGAAGCATTGTCAACAATTATTTTTTGTTAATATTTCTTATCTTATTTTCATTTGCTTTACGTCACAACTACCTGAGCCTCGACCCATCACAGCTGTGTGTGAAGAAGACAGACGAGAAATGAAGAAGAGTCTCTTAGCCTTTCTTACTATTGCCATTCTATCACTTAAACCATAAGAAAAACAGTGCAGAAGATGAAATCTAACAGTTTTGTGATGTTCTATTGAATTAGATGAAACATTGTATATTGGAGTAGATAGACTAAACTATCGCCCGGTTCACACTCCACCCACATCTATTGAACAGGTGAAGAGGCTCATCCCTTGTTTCCTGTTTAGGATGCAATTTCCGGCTTTCTCTTTTCCAATCTTTTTACTCTTATGTAACCCCCTGTGCATCAGTGGCGTTATCGCCTTGCTTGGAGTGATATGATTTTAAAAAAAAAAAAATGCCTTTTTTTTTTTTTTTATCTTTCAATTTAATTTAAGTTAGTTACTCAGGCCATGATTTGATGGTTGTTAGCAAACAACATTGACTGGAAATGTACATATGCAAGAGAGAGAGAAAAAAGGAAAGACCAATACCAAATATTTCATAGGTGAAATAAGGAATAAATTTATATGGTTAGATCTGTACTGTTGGTGCTCTTGTAACTTGAGCTGTAGAAGAAAACTATAAGACTAAAAAAAAGCTTCCAAAGGAAGAAAAATAAAATAATTTGTATCAGAAATATACTTATTTATTATTTCTGATCAATGCCATTACTAATGGATGCAAAATGATGACCTGAAGATGAAAGAAAATTTAAGATATGAATTTAAAGTGATTTTCATTAAATGTTTGGTTTGGTTTCTTTATCCAAGTTTCACCTACATACTTGCTGCTTTGTCTCTTTCTCTCTAGTTAACAAGTTCAAAGGGTGTGTGTATATATGCACACATTCTTTAGAATGTTATATAAATTCGGTAAACTCGCTGATCCCAAAACTTAGTAGATTAAAATTTTTCTTTTTTTAAAGACTATGATTTTACAAAAACTTTTTAATTATTTCTTTCACCCTTC
This sequence comes from Ascarosepion bandense, assembly GCA_037127315.1. Lineage (NCBI taxonomy): Eukaryota > Metazoa > Mollusca > Cephalopoda > Sepiida > Sepiidae > Ascarosepion > Ascarosepion bandense. The sequence continues at coordinate 2,689,529 of JBBBDQ010000558.1, forward strand.
CCCAAGATTTGAGATATTAAAAATTCTTCATGACTGAAAAAAAAAAAAAATTATTTCTTGAATTTTTTTATCTACCTTAAAAGCAATGAACTTACATTATTTACATTATTTGGATTATTGTTCTCATCTTGGTTGCCATTTGTATGACATTTTGACTGTTATACGCCCTGGCCTTCTTCAGGCACTAGGAATTTTGAACCGAACCCTTTATTACAATCACTGGGGTATATCATTCTCATTTCTTGTGCAAAGCTCCTTTTAGTAGTCATGAGTTATCTCCCTCCAACCTGACTCTAAGTTACTTGTTCACCACTGCTGTAGTCTGGTATTGAACTCTCAACTCTTTGAGTCAAGCCACTGGAACTAACCAACATCTATATCCATGTGTCCTTAAGGACAACTGAATTTCAGCGACTTATAACCTAATGTTCACTTAACATTTTTTTTTTTTTTTAACCATAGTTCTTTATTGCAATTTTTGACATTAATGGTTTCTCTAGTATTTTTCTTTTACCAGAGCTCATATTGAAATTTTTTACCCTAATGATTTTCTCTGGCACTCTGTATTACTGGTTCCCATATTGTATTCATCTCTATGCTTGGTCGGCTAAGGAGATTTTTGTAGCTTAGCATATGTGCTGATTCCTTAAGCTTACATAGTTTCCAGTGGTGTTCTTCATCTGTTATTTCAACTTCATCCCATAGTGGGGGTGATGATCCCCTTTCTCCCTCCGTATGTGGTCAGTTTTGCTTAATTTTTCTATCTCCCTTGTATTACGGCCTTGCAATGTTCTTGTAGCCTTACCTTAAGGGAGGGGTGCCTGTTTCTTTATATTTCTTTCCACAGTTACATGGAATAGCGTACACACAGTCCTTAGTTGTGTCCTTACCTGTTGGGGCTCTTACTTGGGATGTTGCAGGCAGCGGATGTATTTGTGGTGGGAGTTGAAGTATTGTCCAGTGAATAGTGGCTTGCAGTATATGAGTGTCTTGACTCCCTTCCTTACCCCATTCAAGTTATTAGCACATCCAGGAATGCTACTTTGTTGTCACTCTCTTTTTTCATAGTGAACTGTATTGATGATTTTATTGAGTTCACATGGCCCAGTAGTGTCTGGACCTCCTTCTGACTCCCAAAAGAGGCTTTGCACAAGGAATGAGAATGATCGTAATAAAGGGTTCAGTTCTAAATTCCTAGCCCCTTGAAGAAGACCGGAGCCTATAACAGTTAAAACGTTCTGCAAATGGTAACCAAGATGAGGACAATAGTCCGAATAGTGTAAATACTCATCTCAGAAATATAGACAAGCAATGAACTTGATTACAAATAAAATTTATAGGTATTATCTTGGTGGGCTGCAAACTATATATGGTTTGGTTGTACAACTTTCTTTCTCTCTCTCTCTCTCTCTCTCTCTCTCTCTCTCTCTCTCTCTCCACCTCTCCCTCTCCCTCTCCCTCAGTACTCCTATTTATATTTTTCTTTTTTTTGATTTATCATTTTACTCCAAGCAAGGCAATAATACCCACTAGGAGACAGATGGTTATTGGCAGTAAAAGATTGAGATTTTAGTGAGAAAAAAGGCAATAAAGGAACATGGTTCAGGAAGAGACAAGCTGGTAATTGACATTGCATTTAAATTTTTGAAGATTGTAGGTGGCACGAAAGCAAGAATTTGAAAGGATGTTCTATTACAGTAGAGTTAAGCCAGGTACAGGTAATCAACAGGTTAACATTAGTCTATCAGATGATTCAATTTCACTTATAAAATCTAGAGTACTTATTTTGATGCTTCTATTTTTTTTCTTTTTAGGTAGAGATGTTCTTATATGCAATCAGATACAATATTCAATAGTCATACTTTTTATTGAGAGATAGACAATGTTTTTCTAATATTCAGTTGCAAAAAACTGCAGAAATATTTTTTTGCTGATTATGCAAAAGAAAAAAATAAAGAAATAATTTCAATGGTTAAGATTTGTTGCTTACAAATATTTTTTTTATAATAATAATAATAAAAAAGATGATATTTGAATTGGCATGGGAAATGTCTTTCTTGAAACATTTGTTGAAATCTTAAGATCGTTTCTTATCCTACTCAACTAGTTAACTGTGTTTTACACTTAAACCTACAGAAGAAATTTAAAAACACAAAACATAATGACAAAATCCCTAACTACATTTTTTTCCTTCTGTATAACTTTGGTTCTTTGTTGTCTGCTTTTCAGCTCAATCAATATGCCAAATGGCTATTCTTTTCATTTCTAGTCTTCAAAACTATCAGCTCATTTTGTATACACTGGCTGACCTGTGTTTGGTCTCAGGACTTACTGTTATGGAAGAGTGACTCATGAAATATGTTAATTTTACAGCCATAAGTTATAAATAGACTGGATGGTGGAAAGCACCAGGCATAACTAAAATATTTGTACATTTATTTGAAATGTTTATGAAAAGCATTTCTTTTCCCCTTTCAATTTCAGCTATCCAATAAACTTATTGCAAAATGGTGTACATATTTTTACTCTTTTTATCTGTCTCAACAGAGCTTTACATATTAAGTTGCTTTTATTAATTTATTTTTATACAATTTATTTAACTACTATCATGTTCCTGAATTAGAAATTAGTTAAACTGGATTATTTTCTTATGTATGTAGCTTGATTAAAAAGCAGACTGCAGATATTGATATTTCTAAAGGTTTCTTGAATAGACTGAATATATAACAATTTTCTCGCATGTAATTTTTATTTAAATATATACAACCATTTTTCTCTTCTCCCCATTAAAGCTTTGCATGCTTAACCAACATTGTCCTAGTATGAGTTTAAACTGACACTTTTTTTATATTTATAAATTATAAACTACAATTTTGGACATTAAAAAATTTCAAGTTTTCATGTGAAATCAAGGAAATAAAAAATTTTAAGACAAATGGAGGAAATCACTATAAAGTTACGCAAAGACTACATAAGATAAGTTAATGTAACCATTGTAAATGTTTAACATATTTGATTGAATACATGAACAGTTATTTATCCTCTTCAGCTTTTGATGTCTTACACTCAGAATCTAATAAAATATAAAAAATTATCTTTGAACCATGTCATTAAAATATCTTAAAACAATTATCCAAAATAACATGTATACAGAAATACTGACACTTTGATAAATATTTTGTTTTTTTAATATGTCATGCTCATTCTGAATTACACTATAAATTGCTGTACTTTCTTACTGCCTTCTCCATAGGTCTACTCTGAATTCCAAACTATCTTTAGAATGTACATGATCATGACTCTCTACAGATTCTTCTTTTTTTTCTTCAAATCTATGAATTATCATGCTTTCTTGAGAAAGATAGCGAAGTGGTTTCCTGTTACCTCCTCTACAATTTGAAATTCAGGTTTTAACTCTTTTCTACCCAAGGCTACAGAGTACAGTCTACTTTTCTATTTAGTCTATAATTAGGTGGTGAAGAGATGGATTCATGCCTTCCCAAGGCTATTAGTATAGAAGTGAATACAACGGACTAGGTTGGGATTTTAAACATGGGTTACTAATTTCACTTTCTATACTGATAACCATCACAATGAACTTGCAATTGACAGAAATCAGTTTTAATTTTGCTTAAAGTATTGTGGCTATACAAGATTGATTTTCAAATGTTTATGTGCCATATAAAATATATAAATTTTCTTTTAGTATGATTCATAGGTGTGTTTATCACATTGAAGCACCACTTTTATGCTGACTGAAGTTAAGCAATATCAAACCTGGTCAGTACTTAGATGGGTGACCACTTGGGAACACCAGGTGCTGTAAACTTAGATATGCAGATGGTATAATGCATAATAGCTTGGAATTTGAAACCAGTGCTAATTCCAGTCAGACTTGTTATATTCTCCTACCAAACATAGTAAAAATCATTCTCCAAAAATTTCTTACAATCTGAAAATATTTTCTGGATTTAAATAATGTGAAACAGCTTGATAAGCCTTGAAACAATTAATATGACCAATAGTTCTTTCTTTGGACAAATCCTAAATGTTATTTCTCTTTCATATATACATGGTGTCTGCATGTATGGGTGAATACTAAAATCTGACTTTATAAAGTGGGTCATAATATAAGTCTATGTTCCAAAGTGAAAAGCTCGCTAGATGTTTGTTATTGGAAAATTGTTAGTGCTGTATAAATATTAGAAAATTTTCATAAATGATTTTGATGGAAACTAAAGTAGAAAGGCTGACATTAAAATGATTTATTCATACAAGACTGGATTGTAAAACAAAAATAGAGGGAACATCGAAAAATTGAAATGTTGTTAAATACACTGATGAAAATTAACCCATTTTTAATGATTGTATATAAGATTAAAGTATTTAACTAGCTGAGTGATTGACCTGCACAATTGAAAAATTTACATTTTTTTTTTTTTGTTTTTATATTATTTTTTTTCATATAGCAAATCATAAAAAGCAGTTTCTGACATGTATTGATATATTTTGGCAACAGGTAATATTTTCAATGTAAAGTCAATGTTTCCTTTTAACAGATTATTGGCACTTGTTGATAAGGTTGCTTTCTCTGGTTAATTGCAAGAGGGAAATTTATCACCTTAAATTAATTTTTAGAGTACCTATCGTGAGTCTGTTCAACTATATCTTGTAGCATAAGATAAAAGACCTAGATTTTAGGTTGTCTTCTGCTGGGTTAGTGAGGTATGTTAACGATGATACAAGAAAACTGATGGAAAACAATTTCTCTAAAGAACCAACTATATAGTAATCAACATTTGCACTGTTACAGAATTGCAGGTTTTACAAGTATACAAATATTGTCCACCATTGCTTTAAACCAAACTGTCTTCTTGGTGGTTACTTCGAGGAGAGCAATGACCATATTGTTTTTTCTTTTTTTTTTTATTCTTAAGTGATGAAAGCAAGCTTATTGCTGAAATGGATAACAAAAAAGGACACAATCTGGTGGTGTTATCTATTGGGACGAGTATATTCCAAGCAATGATTTTTTTTTTTATATATATAATTTCATCCCAAACAGTATAGCCACTAAAACTCACAGATTGCAAAGCCTGAGAAAAAGTAACTATTATAAAGAGAAAACAATAACAGAACAAGAATTAAGAAGGCGAGATAACCATTGACATTTTCAATTAAATTCTTAAAAAATCAAAGTTAACTAGGAAACAACAAACTAGAAGAGGCCTCCACAAGCAAGAAATGCAAGATAGTGTCAGCATAAAACTTAGGGTTACATCTGTTTCAACATTAAAATATATATGATGGAAAATACCCTAATTGTAAAACCTTTTGATAATCACAGAATTATGCAGGGTATTTTCCCCTTCAAAAATATTTAAAGCTTATTTATAATTTAAACTAGATATATTGAACAAGTTTCATAAAGTATAAAACTTTATTTGAAATTTATCCTTTATATTAATGTTGTCTCTTGACCTCTTTTTCAGAGGAGCATCTAAAATGTTTAATACTTTTTCATTTTTAACAATGTTGAGTGATAAATGAAGGACACTGGTTAAATTAAAATTCCTCTCTCTCTCAACCTAATGAATGGTCTGATTATATGCATTTGTATATAGTTATCAAATTCAATTGAGTTATTAATCTGCAAATAAAAAGCAAAAAAAAAAAAAAATCTCACAACAATGAAAAAAGAAGTTGGCAAACATGTCCAAATCTGCCCACAATAAGGACTGTTTCTCCCATGATCCAGCTTTTTATTTTTAACTACACTCTTCAGTAATGTTTTTTGTTTTAAAAAGTGATTATTAGAATTGTAATAAAATGTAAACATATGACAAACATGAATTTATAAGCTTTCTCCTTTTTTTTGTTTTTTGTTCTTCAGAAATTTACAAAAAAAAAAATTAAACCATTTATTTATTAGATTGTTTATTTACAAGAATAATTTCATATTTACAACATTCTAAAAACTAATGAAATGCAATATTTATCATTTACCAATTTATAAAATGAAATGTTAGAACAATTTTTTTATTCATAAATTTATAAACATTTACTAAATTATTAAAATGTTAACTATAAGCAAATTTTTAATTACCATTTTATAAATTTTGTATTTGTTGGTAATTAGCAAATGTTTTACCTACCATTCCAAAAAATATAAATAATCTCATAACTAGTGCTTATTATTTTTAAGTCTCAATATCAAAGAAAATATACAAATTTACTTTCATATGTTTAAATTTTTTTACAATTCTAATCATTAAAAACCGATACTGCTGAAGAGTGGAAAAAAAATAAAAAAGGGGTGTCCTGGATGGGCATCTTTTAGACACTCCATTCTATTGTAGGCACGTTTCTCCATGTTTGCCGAGAATTCTACTTTGTCAGGACAATTAAAATTCATTTAAAATTCACATTTATATAGAAAATCAACATCCTCTATCATGTGTTTCAATTAATAACCTTTTCCAAAACTGTGATCTGGATCTGGATTTGGAACAAAAGCAGTGATGGCATATAACTTGAATCCATCATAAAAATTCATGATGTGGAATTAGTAAATACTAAACACTTCAGATACCATATGGACCAGTTACAATAAATTTAATGTAGGATAAAAATAACTTAAACTTAAATAACTTAAACATAACACTGCGAATCACTACAAAACTAAAACATCAACCTGAAAATTCAAGTCCTGTTCTTAAATAGCCTTGTCAGATCGAGATTTACATTTGGTTAGCATGCATGATGCTAAATTCATTGGGAAATATCTCAGCTGTCAATTGAATACAACTGCTTTCTAAGATCAATGGGAGTAAAAAAGGCTTTGAGTGAGTGAAGCCTGAGGGTCTTTACAGAGATATTCCTTCTTGGAATATTGTGGATTGGCACTATAGAATAACAAAGAACTATACCAAATAATAGAAACCACATCAAGAGTACCAACAGCAACAACAACTGAAGTAGATAGTATGTGTAACTTGTAGAGAAAAGAATGACATAATCAATATGTTAATATTCCACACAACTTCAAATAAAAGCATTACTTACATTTTTTAGATTGTCGTCCTCATCTTTATTGCTATGTTCATGGCGTTTCGGCTGTAGTATGCTCCAACCTTCTTCAGGTGTTAGGAATTTTGAACCAAACACTTTTTCAAGCACAAAAGTATATCATTCTCATTCTGTGTGTAATGTCATTTCCAGTCTGGATGTCATGTAATTATCTCTTTTACCTCAACTCTCTAAGTTATTGAACTCTCAAAGCTTTTGGTCAAGACACTGGATCTAATGCTTTTGTACACTGGGCAATGTGTCCTTGAGAACTTGACCCCAAAAGTTACAAGTTCAATACCAGGCTACATAGTCAGTTAAGTGCCATATATGATACAAGCGTGGGCGATCATGTCTCGAAAGAGACATGACTGAGTAGGCAGACAATTTTCCTGCAGTAGGTTGCCATTGCTTTCTGCAGTAGACTGATTACTAACCAAGGCTATAGAATCTAATCTGTCCTGCTATTTAACCCATAGCTTAAAGGAAAAACAATTAATACCTTTCCCAAGGGTATTTGCATGTAAGTGAATGTTACAAATTCAACTGGAATTCAAACTCTGCTCTACAATCTTTTGTTTCAAGCTGATATCCACTGCACCTCTATGCACATCCACTTAGAGAGTTGAGGTAAAAGGGAGATAAATACATGGTATCTGAAAGTAACATTGCATATGGAATGAGAATGATATACCCCGGTGGTCAAAATAAATGGTTTGGTTCAAAATTTCTGAAGAAGGCTGGAGCGTTCAACAGCCAAAATGTCATGAACATAGCAATAGAGATGAGGACAACAGTCCAAATAATGTAAATACTACCTCATCTCAGAAGTATAGACAAATACTTTAAATAAAAGATTACGAAGGAAATCTCCATTAATATTGGAAAGAGTGACAACAGCTACTGAAGTTGAAAAACTCATTTTCTTGAAAAATTATCTTAAGAGAAAGATTTTATAAATTTTAACCAAAAGCAACACTGGTTGTTTAGTCAAAAAATGCCAAATGTTTCCTTGTTAGTGGAAATGGCTAATATTACCATTTTACTATCTTTCTTCATCTAATATTATTTGTTTGGAATTAAGGTCATCTTAACTGTGTTTAACATTTTTACCTTCCATAGATCAAAGTCTATAAAAATAACTCTTCTTCATAAATTCACAAGTTTCTTTTTATTTATTTTTTTCAGATTTTAATCTATTAAATCTGCTGAGGACTCATGAGTACAAACACAAATTATTGATTATCTTGGTAAGTCTCTCAAGCTGTTCCCTTTTCTACATTTTATTTCTCCTCTCTTAATTCATTACTAAAATTCAATAAGCCTAATTTTTTATTGTAATTTATTAAAATATTATTGACTTAATGCGTAGATATTATTTTACCAAAACTTCTAGATGTGACAGCTTCCTCATTAATAATTCAGTTCTATTTAGGAATAGTCAGCAAAACCAGTTCTTCGCATATAACTGTGTATGCATATATTTAGATAGCAGCCCTTCATTAATACAAGTTTGGTTAAAAAAATCTTAAACTTGAGGCTTTAGTTAGCTTGCCTGTATACAAGAGAATTTTTTCTAGATGTATTAAATATACATATTAGCATTTTCAACAGTTTAGTATTACCAAGATGACTGAAAACTGGATGTCTTTTTTTTTTTTGTCTTTTTTCTTAATACTTTATAAATTCAGTTTGCTCTTTGTATATTGCAATGATAATGAATGTGTATAGAATATACACCACTGTGTATCTTTAAAAAAATTGGTTCAGGTTATTGAAGATCTTTTAAACTCAAAGCTGTTTAGGAACTGATAAAATTTAGCTCAGTAAAGAATTTTGCTTATAATGTTCCATAACTTACAAATGCCAATATTAAATAGTATTAAAAAATAAAACATTAATGGTTTTTTAATGTCCAGAATTGTGATTAACACAGCTAGATCCTAAATGTTTAGACAATATTTACATTCGTTGTATTCAGATATGCAGTCCCTTTCCTCTTAAGGGAAAAAACAAAAGAAACCATATTCCTTGTCTCTCACCATTAATTAATCATGTATTTATTTACATGCAATTATCATTTGTTTACATGGATTTTTCAAGGAATTACATAACCTGTTGATTTTTACCTGATTTTTTTTTCTTTAAACTACTATAGCTGTCAGTTTTAAATACTTTTAAGATTAAATATAATGTACTTAGATGATTTTTCTTTTCTCCAAATTTCTTAATGATAAAAATCACAAAATGCCTTCCTCTCCTATTTTATTTATAAGACAAAAGTTAGAAATTTAGAAGTTATTTTTCTTTGTATTTGAATATATAGTGTGATTAAAAAGTTACTCCTTATTTTATGTATGAGAGGTCAGCCAGGAGTCTAGACATAACACCCTGTGACTTTTCTTTGGGGTTGGTTAGAGGAGTAAGTCTACTATACCAAACCAAAACTTTGGAAGAACTTGAAGGACATGTACATGAAGTTGTCTTCCATAGCACAAGAAATTTCCTGGTAAAAACAGTTGACACAATTTCTGAATGGTATAGAAGCTGGTATTGAAATGCGTTGTTCATGTCGAATTTTAAATAAAACTTCATATTAAACACTTTCTCATATCCATTTTTGTAAAAATTATAGTTAAATAAATTATAAGTATTTTAAAATTTGTTACTTTTCAATCACTCTGTATATCAACTGATAAGCTATTAAAATTTTTATTATGACTGATAGTTTTCTTCTGGTCTACAGATAAGATCTCTTTACACACTATGCAGAATTTTAGCAGTTTTGAACCATAAATTGAACCTTATGTCATGATGATTCTTTAAAAAGAATTTCCAGATAAACTTACTCATGACTAGAAATAGGTCTCCTCAATCATTACTTTGTGGAACAGGCCTCCAAGAGGATGCTTTCCAAATAGCTACAATCTTAAAGTCCTAAGTTAACTTATTATTCTTACATACCTTCTTAAATTGCACTTACCTTCTCTGCTTACTGTTCATACAACCACCTCATTCAGTAACCCCTTTACCTTGAGTGGCTCTTGAATCTTGTATTGGGTGAACATTAGAAGAAAAAAAATCATACCATTATCATGCCAATATTCTGGCAAATTAATTTTTTTTAATCTAAAATTACAAGGGACCGCTTGGATTCTTGACTATTAAGATCTTAGACAGGGACTGATATTACTGATGATTTTCCCATTTTGGGATAATTTTAGTTTGTTTGAATAATAGTTTCTGAAATAGATTCAGTGTTAGAGTTAGGCAGGAACAATGATGTGTTTTACTATAAGCCTGCTGACATTTTTAAAGATGGCAGCTGTCTAAAATTGGTTGATCAATATGAAAAAGCAAAAGAATAGAATTTTGACATTATATATAAAAAGTAAGTCGAAGAAACCAACAAGAAATTGGAATGACTATGAAAGCCGGTAATGTTGAGCATAGTTGATTGATGATAACATTTAATTAAACACAGGTTTTCCAATTAGTTAATTCATAGAAAGCCAATAAAAAAAATTTGAGGATAATAGATGATGAAATGAGTGATCAAAAGCAGATTATCTCTGTATTACAGCTTGGTTAACTGTGGAACTGGTAAGATCATTGACCTGGCAACATTTTTAACATCTCACATGCTTAGAAATCTCTTTTATATGATTCAGAGTTTATGGAGAAACAGTTTTAGGTTGTTGTTTTTTTTCTGCTCACGTAAATGAGCTGAATTTATTGTGGTTTGATTTCAAACCCCCTTTTCTATAGTAGTGTTTTTTTTTTTTTTTTTTTTTTCAACAAATAGATTAGGTCATATGATTTTGTATAAATTACCAATTTATAGAAGAAAACACTACTAACTTGTGAAAAAGTATGAATTGCTTTCTTCTTTTCCTCTGTCCCATCACTATACAAAGGTCTTATTACCAACATGCTGGAACAGTTAGCACAAGAATGCTTTCAAAGATTTTTTCTCTATTATGGCTACCATTTAATCCAGTATTACTCATCTCATGTTACTAGGAGAGGAAGTGAGCTCTGCCTTGTATTTTAGAGCTACCCTGAAATCCAGTATGACATTTCAGTAATTTCTTGTATTCAAATCAACCAACAAAAAGAATAGTTTGAAACATATAGATTTGTTTAAAACTGACAGAATTCATTGAGGCTAATCTTATCTTTGAACCTAAGCTCTCCATATTTTCTAACACTTGATTATCATAGATTTTACAAGTGTAGTTCATCTGATTTGAATGGCTAAAGTTTGAGTATCTTGAGATGTTAACATGTAATGACATTTTCACTTGTATTTGAAGCTTTGCTTTCTATCTTTAAGCTAACAAAGGTACAATAAATTTTGCTTTTATAGATTTCTTATTCAGTGTTACTCTTTTAAATCAACTATCACCATTTTCACCTTGTCTGATCTGTTGACTGAATTTCAAATTAACTTTCAGAAATATTTTAAAAGAAATTTGGTTATTAATATACTTATTTTGTTTTTTGTTTTTAAAGAAGTACCAGTGTACTACTTTCTTGTTCCAAGATTCTGTATTCGTGAATCATTAAGTAATTATAGCTTTGCTTGATAAAGATATTAATCACCATTCCCGGGAAGGCTTTTTTGTACAGACTGGGTGGCATATATTTTGAAAGCACTTCCCAAAATAAGTGAGGGTTGACTTAATTCATTAATGTTTATTATTTATTTAGTATGTTAAGTGAAACTTGATAATAGATTCAGAATGATCTTCATTTACTATTTCAGATAATTTAATGTTAATTACAATAAAAAAGAAAAATGTTTGTCACATTCTTGATGTAGCTTTTGGCAGAAGATAAATTATTGGTATAGATTTTTTTTTTAAAAAAAAAGAAAGATTAGAATTTTCAGGATATGTATTATCCATTCAGATTAGTGAAATATTTTCTGACTTTAGTAGAGAGGCGAGGGATTTGTTTGCACAATTGTGAACACTTCTTGTAATAAAGAGCTTAATTAAATTTACTTGAGTTTTAACTAGATAACCTCCAGGTAGGTCCCAAGAATGGTAAATTGGTTATAGTCTTTGCCTAATGCAGTCATGTATATGAAAATTGACTGATTTTGGTTTAGACCTGAGAGTGCATGCATGTGTGTGCCCACACACAAATTATAAACTAAAGTTTGAAATATAAACTGAAGGCTCAGTGCCAAAGTCAGTCAGTCAAGTGTTATGTGATATATGCTTGGACAATCATGTCTCTTTCAATCCATGATTGACTAGGCAGATTTTTTTCCCAATAGGTTGCCATTTCTTTTTGCATTAAACTGGTTGCAGCCCAAGTCTATAGAACCCAGTCTGTCCTGCTGTTCAATTTCTAGCTGGAGGAATAGAAATGGATTTATACTTTCCCCAAGAGTATTTACACATAAGGAAATGCAACGAATTCAATTGGAATTCAAACTCAGCTCCTTAATTTCTTATTCCATGCCAATATCCACTATACCACAATGTGCATCCAAAATCAGTTTAAATATATTAATACAATAATAATAAAATATTAATCAAAATTTACTTGATTAAATTGAAGCATGAAGAGAAAATTTTCAAATTTTAGACATGCCTGTGTCTTTTTCAACAAATCTAGGAATAAACAAAGAATTTTGACTTGCTCTTCCAGGGAATGTTGTTGTTATTGGTTAGAGGGCTCACTGTGAAAACTATAATCTCTGAGTAAATCCAAATCCCTATTTAATTCTTTAAAGTAGGATTCTATTTTGAAAATGTATTTTAACTACAATTTATGTCTGTCTTGTTTCTCTTAAATGAAGATCCTAAAAGTGTACATCTGATATCATTAATGGTATGAAATGGTTGAAGTGTATATTTCATGCCTGTTTCTCCAACATAATTCCTTCCTTCTCCCCTGTGTTGGAAAAGTAAATAAATAAAATTTGAACTGTCAAAAGTTAGTAACATACATACGTGTGTGTGTGTGTGTATATATATATATATATATATATATATATATATATAGAGAGAGAGACTCTCTCTCAATGAATATAACAGCTGTGTTCTGCCATTGTAAGGGCTATTACTCATGGAAAGAGTAGAAAACGAAGCTAATATTTATATTCTGTGTAAAAGTCAACTTTCAAAGCAGTATTTCTTGGCTGAGAATAAAATTTGATATCAAAGTCCTTAGCAATTATGCATTGTTGTCATTTGAAAAAAAAAAAATTAATGAATCCTATTCTGATAGCTGAGGAGTCTTGAGTCATTTCAGTTACTACTTGATTCTTGAAGAGTGACTTTAGCAGGAAATTTTCAAAGTGCTTAAAAATGTGGTAGTTTGTCTTATCTGTAGAGAAAGCAGAGTGGCATTGTTTTGTAGTACGATTTTTTTCAGTTTCTGCAAAGGCATTTGCCATATTTGAACATTGCTATGAAAAAGATTTGGTTCTCTTAAATTGACCAATGTTGGAGATAAACATTGCTGTTGTGGGTGATTCTTGTCAATTACTTGACAATATTCCTTCTGTGATGGTTCTGCTTTGGTTCAAAAACCTAGTTATGAAATGATTCTGCCTTCTCACCATCAACATTGAAATGAGACCATACCATCTTTAAAAAGTTTTTATTCAAGTTCAAAAGCAAAGTCAACAAATATATGCTGTTTATATGAAATGTAAGACTGGTATAAGAAACTATTTCATTACAAATATATTTCCTTTCATGCACTTTGGATTGGAGAAGTATCTTGGTGCTTCATTTGTCTAGCCACTGCACAGAACACTCAGTTGTAAAGAATCCATTTTTAGTTACATGTTATGTGATCAAAAACATAGATCATTTTTATTGTGAAAAGGAATCCTAGATCAAATTTTGTAACAAACGTTTTTATTTCCATGCATGTGACACTCATTGCTCAAGCTTTTTGATCTTTTTCCATTTTGGTGGAAATGTCAGTTGTTCAGTGATCAGCATTTAGTCCTACAACCTCTCCATTTATTTTGTGCATGTCCACTTTAATTATAGCCCTTAATTGGCTGTCATCAATTACAGCAGAATGTCTGCAATACTTATCTTCATGGCTCTTGTCATTGTTATGAAATCTTTTAAATCAGTGTTAAACTGTATTTGGTTAAGGTTCCTCATGTACGACTGATATTGTCAGCCATTTCTATTGCTTTGTTACATTTTAAACTTGCACAAAATTCTTGTGTGTCTGTCAGTTTTTATTCTGATAACCCAAAAAACAAACAGTGAAAACAAAACCAACAAAATTGGTGGAATCCATTCTTTAAAATAGTATATTAAATAAACTTACATAAACAATAGTTTCTCCAAATACACATCAAAGTTTAGTCTTTTGAAGATGGGTGCATGCGTACCATCCTGATTATTGGTATAGAAAGTGAGATTGCTAAGTAAATCGTTGTTGGCACAAATAACCATTAGAAAGATGAGAATTCATTTCTTTTTTCTCCAGTTATGGGTTAACTAACAGCAGTCTGAGCAACCAGTCTAGGAGAAGGACAACTGTTAATTTCATAAGCAAATGCATTTAGGGCTAGCAAATTTACTCTATAAAAGGCCTATTTGTTACAGAAACGATATCTGCAACACTTAGTGGGGTGAGGCTGTGATTTACTTGTTACAGAAATGACAGCTGCAACTCTTAGTGTGGTGAGACTGTGGCCTTGTACTACACATGGAGTGATCACTTGGCACTTAGAATAGTGAATACTATTTCAGCATCAATCCAATATTTACAAGACAGCATACCTAACAATATGTCCAAGTACACTTTTAACTGTTTATTCAACTGTAACTTTGCAGCATCTTGACAAAAAAAATTACCTTGATTTTTCTTTTCTTTTTTTTATCCTTGAGGTTGTATAATTTCAAATTTACACTTATATAGGTTAGATATTACCCATAGATTTGGTAAATATAACAATATTGCTTAACACTTATTTTAATAGAGACAGTAGGAACTAACCCCCTTTGCATAATCCCAATAAAGGACTATTCACAAAGGCAGCTGCAAAAGTTTATGTAAGGGAGAAAAAGTGCAATAAAATAGAATATTTTGTGTAACATATAGGGCTTCATCAGACTTGATGTTTATATTGATGCAATTACACATCTGCATAAAGGACATGTTTTTTTGCAATCTAATCTATCCAATTTCATTTAGATTTTTTGTTTGTTTCTGTAACTTTTATTATTTTTTTTCACTCTATTATACTTTTTTCCCCCTTAAAATTGTTCTATGGTTCAGTGAAGACCTTTGTGACTTAGAGGGCTTGTTCAAATAGTACCAGCAGTAAGTTTAGCAATTGGTTGAAAGTTGATCACAGAAATTACCATACTAATTAAACATTTGCCAGAGAGACAAGGGAAGCAGACTTGTTGTACAGTTTTCTGATTATCCAACAGCTGTTTTCTTTTTCTGTATTCAGTCTGTTTCCTTTATTTATTTATTGCCATGTCAGGACAAAATGAATAGAAATGTTTTACACTAATGTTTATTCTGCTATAGTCTGATGCCAGTATGTCATTTTTTTTTATAGTCCCAATAGACCAGATTAATCTCCTTCAACTGGTATCAAAGAACATAGGCTTCAACATTAGGGCAGCAACTGAATTTACTTACACTTTAGTTTGTGGTAATGATGCTGCAACCCTGAAATGATACTTAAACTTAAGGTGAGGAATTTGTTGGGGGTACTGCTGCTGCTGCTGTTGCAGCAGTTGTATGAAGATATATAGACATGGTCTGAAGATTACTTGAGACATGAAACTAAGAACATGTTCACACTCTCTATATTTGCAAACATTCTATCTGATATTTAGCACTGTTCTCCCATAAATATAACAAAATTTAAAATATATCATTTATTATGATAAATGTTACTTTTAGTGGGTACATATGTTTGAGTAGCCATTACTGCTTTTTAAACAGTTAAATTAACATCTTGCAACCAAGATTAGCAAAAACCTTATTTAAAAAGATGTATCTTTCAGAAAAACTTTTTCTTTCATAAGGCTTTTGATGACCTAGGCTGGTAGAATTCAATTATAGTAAAAAGAAATAGTATTAGTTTTTAGAAGGTTGTAAATATAATTTTGTTAATAAACAATCAAATGTTTCTTATTTTTGTTGTAAATTTAAGAAGAAAAAATCTATAAATTTCCTTTCCTATGTTTGTTTTATTTCAATTCTAATATCACTTTTCAAAAGAATAAATATTCCCAGGGAGTGAAAGTAGTTAAAAGTGATGTCCTGTGAAAAATAATTTTTTTGGCACTTTACTTATATATATTACAGAAATTAATGAATTTTAACGAAACTTGGTCATAAAATACAAACAATTTGAAATGAATTGTTTGAACATTATTTTTTATCGATACTCGTATTTAAGTAGACATTCTGTTTTTAATTAAACAGTATTATATATTTATATCTACTGGCCTGATTATTTATGATAAATTTTTATTACGAAAATGAGTGTCATTCAGCAGGATTCGAACCTGCGACCCCTATCTACATAGAGGAAGCTACCATTCGTGGTCAAGCGGTCTAAGACATTGCCAGATCAAATGGTAGCTTCCCCTATCTATCTATCTATATATATATATATATATATATATATATATATATGAATTTTTTTTTTAATTTTTTTTTTTCAAAAAGGCCATAGATTGATAAATAATGTTGCTTTTAAAGATCTATTAACTTAAAACTTTGTGTGTTGTATCTGCTTTCCAGTTGAATAGCAAATTGATTTTACTTACTTGAATTTTAACTCCAGTTACAATGTGTCATAAATGACCTGCAAGTTTCTGACTCTTATCTTCCTTCTACATTATCTACTTTCAATTATGCAATATATAAATGCTTGACTTGAAACTCAAGGCTCTTCTCCCTCAACCTAACTGTACTCCATCCTCCAATTATCCTCTTGGCATTCTGTGTCAGAAGTTGTCTCAATAGTAGTGTTGAATATACAATACCCACCCCCTTTTCTTTTTTTTTATAGAGAACCTTTCAGTTATCCAACAATGTACAATTTATTGGTTGTTAAAAGGCCATGCAGTTTATCAAAAGAAATATTTTTTGTATAATAAGAGAGTGCTGAGTTCTTGGCCCTACTAAGAAACCCTTACAAGGAAAAAAATTGTTGGGTCAAATTTTGGGAAAGTGGATCAGGCCAAGAACTCTCAACACCTCCTTTGTATTTGTTCTCATTAAATTCAGACTTGTTTCTTTCTCCTTTACTTTTTTTTTTTTTTTTATCTACAAAAGACATATAATGTATGTCAATGACTGACCACTCATATCTAAGAATGCCTGTCTACTCGGGAGGCTAGCTAATCCCTGTTGCAGATGCCTGGTCAGACACATTTGTGTTTGTTCAACACCAACAGATCCCACCTATGGTTAATACTGCAACTATGCTAAACAGACTTTAATTACAGTTTCTGGAAGAGGGCATATTATCTAGCATGAATACCAATCTGAATAAGGCCAGGGCATTCAAATCCTTACGGTGACTTGTAACTTTGTGTTAGCACAACCACTGATATCTCCCAAAGGGTCCCATCTACTAAATTTCACTCATAAGGCTTGGGTCAATCTGTGGTATGGCCTTAAGGCACTTTCCAGAGGTGCTGCATGCTGGGATCGTCTCCTCCAGACAATAACATCAAGAAGTTACCTTCTTAACAAATTGACCCTGGTGAGATTTGAAACCAAGACTTAGTCAGAAAGAATACGTTTTAACTACTCGACCATGCACCCATAAAAGCCATATA
Source organism: Ascarosepion bandense (assembly GCA_037127315.1). Lineage (NCBI taxonomy): Eukaryota > Metazoa > Mollusca > Cephalopoda > Sepiida > Sepiidae > Ascarosepion > Ascarosepion bandense. The sequence continues at coordinate 2,707,405 of JBBBDQ010000558.1, forward strand.
TAATACAGTGTTTAAAAGTGACATGATGATATATAGGCAACCAAAGAGCTTCAGGTAGAAAATAGAAATGTCTTCTTTAGGAAGTAAATAGAGAGAAACTATAATATCGGCTGACATGTTCACTGGGAATTATGTAGCTATTTATAAGTCTGGGTAAAAAAAAAATCTTTTGCAGATACTAAACTGGGGGAAATCTCTTTTCTTACATTTATAGTTTCTTGATTTCTTTCAATTTTATGTAAGTTTCACCAATCATGCATTTAGAAGAAAATTTGCATTCAAAAATGCAAAATGAAAATAAAATCAAAAAAGGAAGAAAAAAAATGTTTAAAAATTTTATAATAATCATTAGTGTTACTTCCTGTTATTACTTCATAAATAATGTCCCATACTATTTTGATTGAGGAAAGGAAAAAGAGGCTGTTTGGTTTTAGTGTAGAAAAAGAAAGCCTGCATAATAAGAAAAGGAAGATAAGGGTTGGTAAGGCTCTCCTACCTTTTAATGTCTGTTTGAGCAAAATGAAAGCCTTGTTAGTTGTTTTTTTTTTTTTTATGATTGATATTAAAATATTTTCTTAAAGTTGTTAAGCTCAAATATTTAAATATCAAATAAAAAAATATATACTGTATTGGAACTTAATAAATTGTAAGGATTGGAACCTAAAGTTGTTAGAAATGTCCAGACTAATGTAGGTTACAGGGTATGACACATTTTATGCATGCTCCAAAAATGGTTTGTATTCTAGTATCCTTACAGAAAGGTGAATAATTTAATCAGCCTTGTGTGAAATCTTTAAAAATGACATTTGAAAAAAAAAAACTTCAATGTTATATATCTCAGATTCTCTCAACACAGTTTCATTTTAATATTCAACATATAAAATCAATTAGAACATAGAAAAACTTTTTGAAGTCACTCATTGATTTGATAAATATTGTACGTCTTGTAATGTTGGAACCATTCCATAGACAAAGTAAGATGTGGAGTAAAACGTTATAGTTCGAAGTAACAGGTTTCAAGAATACACCACATATGAAAGAATGTCTCATTACAGTTCCAGGATTGTAGAACATCATAACATCTTGCTTTTCTGAGATAGGGTCTTTTCCAAGGTTTCAAACATGCCAATTGTTCACTGTAGCATCAAACAATTTATCCATGATAAAGTATTCCTTTTGAGTTCCTCAGTGCTTCTCTGTCAACCATTGGGAAAAATTCTTTATCTTTTTGGATAATTTTTTTTAAAAAATGAATGTATGTCAAGCTTTCATTTATGAAATTCTGAATTTCTGATATGAAACTGTCTTTAAGTTTGTTTTTCTTTTTTCTTTTTTTTTTTAACCACTAAAATTCAAAAGGTGAACACATATATATATATATATATATATAGAAAAGGAACTAGAGTTGTTCCAACAAGAGAAATTGGTATAGAATAAAAAGTATGAGAGGCCATGAACATTTTATTTAAAGTGTATATTTATTGTTGTTTAAAAATATTATACGTTATGATTTTTTAAGCGCCCATAATGATATTTGTGACGCTACATGTGTTTCGAGTCTAAGATTGACTCTCTTCAGGTGAATAAATTTGTGGTTTTATTTATCAGGTTTCTTTTGTTTCTGAGGGCCAAATCTTTGTTTATATAGTTAAGTTAACAAGCAAACTATAACGTTTTTTTCTTCCTTCATGAGCGCGTTAATAACGGCAAACGCGTTTAGGAAATTTCATTGCCAATACAAACTGCAAAGAAGAATGATCGTTTTGTTTCACCTGAACCCTCTGTGTGTGTGTGTGTGTGTGTGTGCTTTTCGGTGTGCTTTTTATGTCTTTTTGTTGAGCAAAGGCTTGTATTTTTTTATGAATCTTTCTTCCTGCATTAATATTTCATAGTCTGTATTTTGGTAAATAGGTGCAACTTTGAAATTGCCATCACTACATTCATGCATATGTTGGGAAACATAGTTTCCTGTTGTATGATAATCTTATATTGCTTTTATGAAGGGATATTCTATTATTCAAGCACTGTGTCGCTCCCATGTATATTTTTGTGCATTTGTCACATTTTAGAGCGTAAACTACATTTTTCGAGTTGCAGGTCAGGTCCGATTTTATTTCAAATGTAGTTGCGTTTTCAAACTGGAAGTGTTTTCCTTCTATTATTATGTTGCATACTCTACATCTTTCTTTGGTGCATTTTGTGAATCTCTGTGTTGCGTGTTGTTTGAATTTCGATGAGGTTAAGATGTCTTTTTTAATTTTTGGGCTGGCATTTGCTGTTAATTATTTTGGTTGTCTTTAAGATTTCTTTTATTTTTTCATTATTATTGAGTAATTCCATGTGTGTTTTGATCTTTGTGAATAATTCTGGATTGTTTTTGTTGTGTGTGGAAATGTATGTTAGAATGTTTTCTTCTTTTTCCTGTTGTTTTAGAATCCAAAATGTTCTAAAATATAATATATATATATATATATATATATATAATGGATAAATTGTCAAGTAAATTTATTCAATAAAATCGCCATTGTCTTCAAACACACTCAAAACAACTTCAGAATCTCCTGCAACACTTCTGGATGATTTCCTTAAGTTGGTGAATGCTGCCATAACTCTTGCTTTCAGTTCATTTTGGTGTTTGTAAAAATTGTTGTTGGTCTCTCACTCAACTGCACCTCACACATAATAATCAAGAGATTTTCAGTCTGGGGAATTATGTTGCCAGATGTAAGAGGTGATGTAGTTGTAGAAATTGTCTGACAATCATGATTGGGTTCTCTTGTTTGTGTGGTATGGTACCCAGTCCTGTTGCTGGATATAGGGTCTTCTAGAAGCCATCCTCTTGATGCTGGACAGCACTACCTTGATGTAGGCCTCAGTATTGGGTTTGAGGCCCTGTAGGAAGATGAATTGAAGGCATAACATTGCACTCACTAGTGACCATTCCAAACACCATGTTGTTGACTGGATATATCATCCAACTCTTTCCAAATAATCTGAAGTGTTCTCAGATTGATACCCAAGCACTCTGAAATGTTCATATTGGAGTTTCTGGCATAACTGCCAAGTAATTCAGCATGCTATTTTCAAATTTCTGGCAAAATTGCAACATGATGCTCTTTTTCTCACAGATAGTATCCAACTCTAGAGTCCACTCGGCATAGTTGTAGTATAAAGTATAGGTAGGCTCTGTTGGTAAAAGTACAAGCAGGTGTTCTCAATGGGGATTAGCTGGCTGCCTTAGTAGACAGACATCCTTGGATACAAGTGGCCAGCCATTAATACAAATAAAATTTAGCACCTCTACTAGAGTTTTTTTTTTTTTTTTTTTTCATAATAGATGAGTCCTGAAAAGTTTTCTAGACAAACCTTTTTGTAATCATTCAGTCTACTCATCAGAAGTTTTCACATATGCATACATACACACATTTCATCTCCAAATTTTAACTCAAGAGATATAGATTAAAGTAACTTTTGAAGTTAATAACACTTCATTTTCAAGATGACTCTAAAAAATAATGCTCAATTTCCATGAAATAATATCAGTTAACATATCTGCCTATACTCTGCAATCATTAATGTAATTTGCACTCTTCCTTGTATATTCTTCCTATTAAGCTACTTTCAATAAACAGCTTATAGCATTGGCTAAATTCTTAAAATTAATGCTTATGCTCTTGCTACACAAAGGAAGGGACTTACTTTCATTTTATTATTGATTTTTGCCAGTTAAAGAAACCCACAAAGGTTAGGGTGTTTCTTTTACAGGTATCAATATCGCACATCATGTAACCTTGCTTTGAATATCCGGGGTTTTTATTTATTTTCTTTATTTGTCATTAATTTGATAAACTCTAAAGTTATCTTAAACACTATGGTTTATGAATTTGAACCTTCACTTGTGCACAGACTGTAGCACTCCTACTTAAGTTGCTAGTTTATTAGGTAAGTTGATTCATTTATCTTGAAATTGACTTTTTCATATATGAAACTTTATATAATTAGTCTTTTCATTGAAAAGTACTTGAATAAAATTTTTAAAGCTTAATCTTCATTTTTGATAAATTCTTTCCATCATATTAGTTGCTGCTGTTATTTTGGTTTATTAGTTTTGTCTCATTTTGTATGATTTTAAATATTGTTGAACTCGGCATACTTGTTGTATAAAGTATAAGTGAGCTCTGTTGGTAAAAGTACAAATGTGCCTAAGCAGGTGTTCTCAATGGGGATTAGCTGGCTGCCTTCGTAGACAGACATCCTTGGATACAAGTGGCCAGCCATTAATACAAATAAAATTTAGTACCTCTACTAGAGTTTTGTTTTTTTTTCATAAGAGATGAGTCCTGAAAAGTTTCCTAGACAAACCTTTTTGTAATCATTCAGTCTACTCATCAGGAGGTTTCACTTTGATATGCTTACTTGAATTAACTGATTTCTTGGTAGAATTCTATTTTGAATTAGATCTTCACAAAATGCTCCCAAAATGAGCTTGAATGAAATGTTTAATCAGAAATCTTGTAATGTGTTCTTATGCATACAATATTTCAACCAAAGTGTATCATGATTTCATTTTGAAACTACCGATTCAATCTCTGTTTCTAACATAGCTTTGTATTTGAATGTTGTATTACAAAGGTGTTAAAGCTGGCCTTAATTTTTCACATTTGTATTGAGAAAATAAGTCAACTTCTCTTGCATGTTTTACAATGGCTATTCACAAAACAACCATCTGAATAGAACATCAGTTTCAATGAATGTGATGTCTCCCAAATAATTCCACATGGAATATTAGTCTTGGTAATTTGTGTTTTCTCTCTCTCTCTCTCTCTCTATATATATATATATATATATATATATATATATATAACATTCAATCTAACAAAAATTTTCTCCTGATATAATCTCAAAGCATTTTATCAATTATTATCCAAAAATACAGTCAAGCATTAAAATGGACATTTAAAATTGTTTTTATGTATATTTGGATTCAGATTTTTTTTAGTTCAGATAAGCTTTCATTTATTTCTTTTCTGTTGATCCTGTTTTTAATATATTACTCACACAAATTTCAATTTGATGAGATTTTTTTAAAATTAATTTTTTCCTGTAAAATTTGCCTAAAATTATTTAAGCCTTTAAAAAAAAATCAATTTTGCCTCACTTATGATTTTTTTTTCTTTTTTTTTAAACAAAACTTTACCATTGATGAAAATTAAAATATCTTGCTTAACATCTGAAAAAAAAAACTAATCTTAATTTCTTTTGTGTAATGTGATTCACACCAGGAAATACCAGAGGTCTGAATTAAATATAATGTCGAAGAATGTTTGATCTATGAAGAGTTGATCTGTGGTGGCTTCAATATGTACTGGGTTCACTTTAAGAGATACTTGAGTAGTTTTGTATTTGATATCAATTCTGAACATCAAAAGAATTAAGTGGTCACAAAGCCACCCAGTACAGATTTGGGCCTCAAAGAATGATGGTGGGTACAAGGAAAGTAAATCCAGCTGAACTGAAGTTATACACATACAAGACAATCAGATAAAGGGAAATTATATTAACACTCAACTACAAAGGTTGGAAAGACAAACCTTAACACTGGGTTATCCCCACATAGTTATGACAAATGGTGCTGTCAAACTAAAATTGAAATATTTTCCTGTCTTCATCCTCTTATCTTTTTCTGCCAGAATGCTGTAATTCCAACACCCACTGGGATCTTCTCTCAAGTATGGAAATATTTTCGTAGGGTGACTTCACTTATTTTTTCCTCACATACACACAAACTCACACACACCTTTTAATGTTCATTTTCTTTTATATTCATGTTCATGTATTTTCTCTTTTGTTACTCAGATATCTAAAAAAAAAAAAAAATAATACGGAAAATATAAAATATTGCATTGTTGAAATGCTATTTTCTTACATTCATTATTTACATGTCCAAATTATGATCTTCTACAAGATCAAACATTCAAAGAAAGATCCAAAACCACATACTCTTGGTTTGCCTAGTATTAATTTGGAGTCCAAATGGGAATAATAAAAAAAAAAAAATTATAATTTTATCAGATATTAGTATTATTATAAAAATGTTTTCATTAGGGGCAATTAGCTATATCAATTTCTGGCAATTGTGAGTTTATTTCAGTAAGACATTAAACAAAGAGGTTTTCATTCTTTTTAAAGTCTTAAAATTTAATTACACACACACACACACACTTAAGGTAACTGACTTGAAATGAAGTGACATTTACAATTGTGCAATAGTAAAAAATATCTCTAGAAAACATAAACTCTGTATTTAGTACAGTCTCTTTTGCTTTTTCTCTCTTGGTAATTAGTGTATAAGAAATAAAAGGACAGTAATGTTCATGCTAGCACAGTTTTTCACTAATACTTTCTTTCTTAGAAATACTAACCTACATTGTCCATAGTTTATAACTTATTCAGATTCATATCATTTTTTAATCATGTCAGCAACAAAAAAATATGTAGGTTGAAATGTTGTGCAAAAAACAAAGCTAAGGATACTCTCAAAATGATTTAAAACCTATTATTTTTGCCAAAGAATGCTCATATTTACAAAGACAAGATCACTTGTCAAAAATGTTTCTGCATTATCTTTACAAGTTTATTCATGATGGCAAAAATGACAGCATGTAAGAAATTAATATTTCATGTCCTTACATTTATTTTTTACACAATCATTGTTCTCTGCTACTTCAATTGTTCATATTTTGAATTTTTTGAACATTCTACCATTACCATTGGATGTGCGTTGTGGTGCATTGGATATCGGCTTGGAACGAGTAATCGGGGAGCCAAGTTCGAATTCCAGCTGAATTCATTGCATTCACTTACGCGCAAATACCCTTGGGAAAGGTATTAATCCGCCTAGGACAGATTGGATTCTATAGCCTTGGTCGGCAACCAGTCTACCGCAGAAAGCAATGGCAACCTACTGCAGGATAATCTTCTGCCCAGTCAGTCATGTCTCTGTTGAGATATGATCGCCCAAGCATGTATCACATATGGCACTCAACTGACTGACCATTGCCATAACAAAGACACTGAGTGCTACCATGTGGTGTCAGTGCAAAGGAGACAATTCGTTATTCTACCTACACTTGTAACATTGGTTCTAGATAGTATATAAAAGTATACATAGCATATTATATAGTAAGATTTGTTTCAATAGTTTGAGATATATTAGTGTGTGTAGGGGTTCTTATAAGGGGCTATTTGATAACATTTCTGTATGCCATTGTGTGTGTGTATGAGAGAGAGATGAGATACTGTCAAATTTTATCATGTAAATCGGTGTTTTTGCATAAAAATGATTATCCAACTAATTTTAGTAAAATCTTCTAGATATACTTATATATACAATTTATCATATGAATTTGAGCTTAGAATATCTATCCTTATTAAAAAATATTAAGAAAAACTTTTTGATGGAGGTGTCAAGTTTTATTACGCAAACAAATTAAGTACAACACAAGTTTTTTTTTTATTTACAAATAAACCCAAAGTCCATACAAACATTTTTAATTAGCTCATTATCCCAAATGCCTGAAAACATTTTATTTTTACATGTTAATATTGACAAATTGGTAGTCTCTAATTTTCATCTGTCTGTCTTCCAATAATTGTGATAAGTTTTGAAATGAAACTTTAATTGTAGCAGTTTATTATTGCTTCTCTGATATCTTCTTTGCTTGAATTTTATTTCCATTCTCATATACATCTCTTTTAATGATAGATCTTAAGTTTTCTATTAAATTAATATCTGGAGATGCAGAAGAGCATTTCATTAATTTAGTGCTTTTGAAAAAAAAAATTTTTTTTATTTTTTTTTTTTTTTTTGCATCTTGTATATTCTTTAGTTTAAAGCTTTTTGTTGTTACTCATACAACTAAAAAAAAAAACTTCCAATAAGGGATTTTAAAACCTTACTCCACTTTTCTCTCTTCCCATTATCTTCTAAGTTGTCTTGGCTGTCTATATCCAAGAAGAGCCCAATCACAGGTCCATCCAATGTAGTTCTACCTTAATCACTAAGAATTACAATAAAAATATTTGTCTATTTAAGTGCCTAACTTAAATGTATATATGTTTTTTTTTTGTTTTTTTTTTGTTAAATCTAAATAGAAAATATGCAGAATATTAGAAACACTAGCTTTTTCAAATATTTTCTTGCATGTTATGCTTCAATTTTCTTAAATCCCTTTAATGTGTGTTTTTTTTTGTTTCAGTTTTAATTTTATTTCATTGTTTTCATCTCTCTTCAAATTTTTATTTTCAAACATTTTTCCAGTCATACAGTAATATCAAATATCATTACGTTTTTGAATTGATATCTCTTGTGAATCCATTACATTCTTTATACATCCAAAATTGAAAAAAATAAATATCACTATTATGAGTATGCTATAACGAACAAACCTTGAACTTCATAATATATCACATCACCAAATATTCTATTACAAATATTTTTGATGGAGATGTTAACAGCTGAAATTTGATATACTTATCACAAAAAGTATAATTTTAGCCTTATGATGTTACTAGTATTGGTTACTACAAAATTCATTGTAAAAATATTGAGTTGTATTATAACACGCACACACACACACATATATATTGTGTGTGTGTGTCCATTTTAACATTACATACACTTTTACCCATAAATATAACATGCCTTAAAACTACACACTCACACAAAACTTCAGTACTTAGGACCAACCAAGTGATTAGGATGTTATTTTTCTAACCAGGAGACTCAGGTTTCAATCTCATAATGATCAATTTAAGATGATTTCTTGATAATATTGTCATGTAAAGAAGACAATCCCAGCATCCAACACTTTTGGGAAGCACCTGAAAACCACATAGCAGGTTGACCCAACCTTTTTTAATGAAAGAGTAGATGAATTTGTTTGGAAGCTGTCAGTGACTGCTTGCACAATCACAAGTGATCATGACTGGGAGGGGTGATTATACTGGCCTCTTGTTAAAACTGGAGATCAAGCAAAATCCTGCATTCTTTCCCAGAAACAGCATAGTTGCAGTATAAACAGATGTTTGCAACAGGGATTAGCTAACCATCTTAGTAGACAGATACACTCAGATATAAATGGCCAGCCATACAAAAGGGCCTATTGTTGTGCATGGTTTTATCAATACAGTAGCTTTGAGAAAAGTCTATTTAATTCAAAATTCAAGGAGTTTCAGTTATTTCTTGATTTTTGTATCTTGAATAATTCAGTAGCTTATTCTTTAGTCCTTCATCTTTTTAAACCTTAGCATATATATTTATAATGATGGGTGTATGTGTTTTTTAACCTTCAAAACCAACATTTTCAAATCTTCTTTCAAATATAAGCAATACAAGATAAAACAATCAAGTCTAAAGTTATTTTTTGTTTTAACCACAAAAACTATTTATCCTCAAATTATAATGGTTACAATTAACCATCCTTATAAAGTCTGGAATAAGATTTGATTTTTTTTTTTTTTTAATAGCTTTACATGTTGGAGATGTATAAATTTTAATTTATTTTAACATTCTTGTACGAGTCATAAGCCAATGACATCAAACACAAAACTGCATTGAAAATTACTCAACTAATTTTATTTCATTTTTGACAATTCTCTTGATGTCAGTAGTTGACAGATGTTCTAAAAAAAAAATGTATGAAATGGTCTTGGGTGACTGAATGACTGATTTTGGTGAAGACTTCCTAATGTGACTATGAAAAGCTTGCTTGTATTGCAAACCATTAGAATTTCATTGTTAGTATCATTACACAATTATCCTGTTTGCTATTCTTAAATAGTAAGATTTTTTTTAAGTCTCAATAATTTTAAATTGAATGCTTACATTTTATTTCAAATATGAAGCAAGTTATAAATTTACACTTATTTAGATTAGTAAAAATAAGTGAAATTGTGCCAAGGAAATTGTATTTCTTACAAGAAGCAATCTTTTTTCATTTGGTCAAAACTAATGTCTATGTAGAACTTGACTTCCTTATCAGGAACTTTCACAGAAATTTTATCAATTCCCTTCATTTCAAATTGTTTTTCCATTTTTTTCTCTCCCCACCCCCAAGTTTTATACTCGTTTTCTATATCAATTTGGTTAAATTTTCATTCGATTTTAATTAAGAATTTCATTTCAACATCCACCTCAGTGTCTGAATTAATGACCCAGTAAACCATATGCACTTAGCCAATACTGAATACAGAATAAATTTAGGTACCTGAAGAAGTCCAAAGAGCACAATGGCCCATTGTAAATAGGACAACATATTCAATAAACTGGTATATAATAATTCTTTATTTCAGAAACTACAACCATATATAACTTTTATATGAGGGTTGGTGGGTGCTAATATTACTTAATCTACCATTAAAAACTGTATTTTCTTGATGCAACAGGTAGTTACAGAAGTTAAACCTGAAATAGAAAACATTAGATAAGTTTTTTTTTTTCTTCTCCAGGCTTAGTTAACATTGCTAGACTCAAATAGCTCAAACTATTACTTTACCAAAAGTCTCCGAAAATATCTTTTGCCAATTAGTGAAGTAATCATGTTCAATTATGTTTAAACGAGTTTAGGATATTACAATTCAAGAATACGAAAACTGTCCAATGTGTAATTTTTACCTTAAAGTTTTAAATCTATCAAAACCAGAGACAATGTAAAATTCTTGGATTTCTGTAGACAGCCTTTCTATTTCCGTTTGTTTTCATAGATGTTTTTTTTTTTACTAGTTGTCATTCTTATCCCAGATGATCTCTACTCCATTATGTCACTTGAAGAAAAAAAAAAAGACAGCTTTCATAGTTAATAACTACCAATTTTTTACATAAAAATGAAACTACAAACTTGCTAATTTCTCATTTATAAATACCTTTGAGACTTGCTTGTGTTGAATCTTTTTTTCTTAAATCTGTTATAAATTGAATGCTGTAAGTTCTTTGCATTATTTATATTATGACTTTTGTTATACAATAATCCCTGTTATTGTATTTTGCATACATTTAAATTAATATCACTTTAGTATTTTCATACTTTAGATGTTCTAGTTTACTTAATGGAAACAAATATTATTAAGAGTGTTATTCATTCTGCACTGCTGTCTTTCACTTAATGATCTGCAAGTCAGTCTTAGCTAAAGAATTCTTTTATCTGATACCTTTTATTAGGTCATCTTTCAATAATAAAAAAAAGGTATAGAATTCTCCTTGTTTATCTGCTTATTATAGCAATTGAATATTTGGTTAAAATCAAAAATCTTCATTAAAACATTTCTTGTGACTCCATATTACTATTTTTATTCTATTATCCGAAATGTTGTGCAGGGTCACTCAGCTTGTTGATTGTTTGGTTAAAACCCCAGAAGGTTTGATTTTAAACCTTGATATTTTGCAAACTTAGCTTCAAATGTGAAAGGTAACATTTTGCAATATAACAATAATTGCCTGATTCTGTCATCAAACATAGCAGTGACATCCAACATTACAATGGATCAGCCATTTAAAATGATCCAGTTCAAATTAGTATTATTGTTTGTTACTGAACAAATCTTTTGAAATGTGTTTTTTTTTTTTTAATGATTTCTCTGTTTAAGATAACAATTTAATTAATAAACAAATAAAAGGCTAACTTTAGTCTTTTATGTTAGTCAACATCTAAAGCTAAGTTATAATTTTTAAGTATAGTAGCATATTTGCTCACAGAGCCAACAATGTTGTTTTTTTATTTATTTTTTATTTTATTTATTTATTTATTTTTTTTTCATTAATCTCTTGTACTAAAATGAAAACCTTAACTAACAAAATATACTTAAAACCTTTCAGTAAAAAGACCCAAAAATGCTTATTTTATTTATTTTAAATTTTGACAGCATTATTATTTTGAGTTAAAGTTTGTAAAAACTGACCGCTGATTTAGAAAATAGCCAAAACAATATACAAGTACTGTTAAGAAATGTTTTGATTCTCTGAATTGCTGTTAAAATTTAATCTCCAAGCTAAAACAAAATAGTTTCTACTGTGAAAGAAAAGGAAATGCATTCTTTTTTTTTTTTTTTTTTTCTGGTTGTCTGTACATAAAAATTATTGGAGCTAAAAAAAAGTCATTAAAAAGAAAAAAAAGATGCTGAAATGTTTTAGCACCTGATGTTCTTATTCATTTTTGATTAGGACTGAACACTTTGTCCATCTAAATCTTGATCTATATTTGATGAAATAGTTGCACTTCTCAATAGTTTAATTTCTAGGGACAATTAGACTGAAACATTTCTTTTGTATTTATTTAACAAGTAACACCTTTTTTTTATGAACTTTGTTCAATGTATTCAGCCAACAAAAAAGTTAAACTGGTCACAATTGCTCTACTTTATATATAATCTAAACAAGTTATACTAACTCTAGTTAACAAAGTATGTTGGTTTTATTTTTTATTTCACTTTTCCTGTTTTTGAATTTTTTTTTTTTTATCTCAGTTATCATGAAGAACTAAAGAACTGAGTGTTAGCATGGAAGACAAGATTTTGTTAGCTGTATGCTTTTTTTTAAGAACCCTAGAATTGAAATTAGTCCAAAGTCTTGTGCAACATTTTAATGGTGTTAGACTGCACCAGAAAAAGCATGCATCTGGTTTTTATGTTTGTTGTCATTTTTATATACACTCCAAGAGGCTGTCTTTTATGGAGAAAGATAAAGTGGGTTTAGTTCTTTTATATGATAAAATTATAGGCAAGTAACATTCTTTGTTTAAGAAAATGTTAAAATGCACAAACCTCATTAGAGTCTCATAATGTTTCTATTTATCAATGCCTCTATTGAAGAAACTATAGATATAGTAATACAAAATCTTATATAATCATTCCCCACTTTTACCTCCTAATATTCAACCAGCAATGCTGCATATATTTCTCTCTTGTACAATAAAAGTACTTTTTTATAACCATCATAGCAACTTTCAGACACTGATAGCATAGTTATAGGTCCACTTCTTGGCTCTACTTTATCTAATTTTCACATATTCCATGTAGAAACCTGTCTTTAATAGTTAATGCTAAGTTATAATTTTTAATCGCTCATTCAGTAATGAATTAGAGCACTCTCGCTACTGGCGTATGATACATCATACGCTAAAAGTCTGCCTCCTTCTACTGAGCACCCATGGCTCAGAGCTAGAATCGCCGACTGACACCAATTCGGTTGAGTTTCAATCCTGGGTTAAAAGCAATCGGATGTCTAACCGTACTGATGAGCCGTGATACAGCGAAACAGATCTGTCTGCAGTTGACATATATATATGCACAAAAACTTATGAGGAGTAATTTCCCCAAACATGTCAACAAGCAATTAAAGTTAGCATTTATGAAGTTTAAACAAAATAACACAGCTAATCATCCTTATATAGACAAAAAGAAAAAAAAACACTATTATAACCAGATGCACATGAATTTTAAACAAGATGTAAAAGCTATTAAAAATAAAAGGCTCCTAGATATCACTTGATGATCCCAATGCTACATTGATTTATTTTAATAAAAAGTTAAAAACTTCTAACCTAATTGTAGCCAATAACCTGCAACCACAAAAATTCACTGACATAAAGGCAATGTTGTTTATGAATTCTAATGTCCTTTGGGAGATTGTATCTGTAATATCAATTATAAAAAAACAGCATTAATTTTTTACATTGGCTACACATGCACCACACTCTAAAATTAACTTGATACTTGTTGAAACTTAGTACAGATAGCTATCATCACGTCAAAAACCACCAAAGTATAACTAACAATATAAGACAAATGTTAATAGATAATATTAAAATATTAATCATCAATCACTTTTAGAAAAGATACGGAATTATAGAAGCCATTATTATGTAAAAGAATCAAACCACATTAAATAAATATTTCACCACAAGAGATGGTATCTTGAAGTGTGCATAAAATATTTAATGTGCACACAATAATAACATGTATAAATAATTGGGATATGCTTTTCCAATGCCATCAGGCTCCATTTAATCATTATGCATAATGTCACTTTAGTGGACAAATTTGAATTTAACTGAAGTAAAAAAAAATTTGCAAAGATGTAGACAAAATCTTCTCTATCATACTAACAATATTAGTAATGACAATCAAAAAAAATTAAAAATGTAAAACATGTACTTTAGACAATTTTGTTTCTGATAGACAATATCTTATTCAAAAAACTGAAAAATAGAATTGAAAAAAATTAAGCAGACAAACCTACTTGGTTGAATTTAACAAAGTTTGGATGCATTCTTGCTGCCTAAATGCACTTGTGTGTGTGCACGTGTTTCATCGAATAATATAGACATTGTCTTCATTTTTATGCTGATCCTTTTTCGTCAGTTTTCTAATCAGTTCCTTGATGTTAAAATGAAATCAAAGAAGTTGCCATAGTCTTTTTTTTCCAACCCAGGTACTTTCAATTTTTTCCAAGATCTTCAAGCTTGTCTTTGTAATTTGCCCTTGAAGATGATGTTGGAAAAGACCAAAAGTACTTGGGTTATGAAAATTATATATATAACACAAGTTTTTTTTTTGTTTTTTTGTTTTTTCTGTATATCATATTGTTTTGGATGATATCCATTGATCACTCTATTTTATCTATTTAATATTTTATATTAGATCAATTTCTGGTATTATCCTTTCAGTTTTACTGATTTTAGATTATTTCATATCTCTCTCTTTATATATATATATATATATATATATATACACACACCCACACACAAGTGAATAAGGAACAAAGAAAAATTTACAACATCCAAAACATTAATTTAAAACAGGGCTCAATATATAATATAGAGCTGTGAATATTTATTATAAATTATATTTTAGAACATGTACAATTTTTATATATATATATATATATATATATATATCCACTACAAATTGTACATTTTGTTAAGACATTAGACTTACAATGTCTCATCAAGTGGTGTGGAAAGGAATGGAAGGTGTCTTTTCTTATATCCTTTCCACACCACCTGATGAGACATTGTAAGTCCAATGTCGAAACAAAATGTACAATTTGTATTAGATACATATAAAAAAAAATTTGTACATCTTCTAAAATATAGTTTGATATATATATATTCAAAAGTTATTTTTAGTGGATGCATGTATTTGAGTAGATGATTTGTTTATTTAAACAATATTTTATTTTATCTACTACTTTCACACTTGAAAACTTTTTAAAGAAAATGTGCTCTTTGCAGGAGAAACCACTGTTTGATCCACCTTGTTTTGACCACTCATCTATGAAGTGTTTTGCAATCAAGCAAAGTTCAATTTCCTTTAAAGCACATTTACTTGTTCAAATTTTCTGCTCATCCCCACATCTGAAGTGCAAACAAAGCAATGTTCTAAGAACCAAAGGATTTATTTTTACATCCTATGTATTTTTATTACTTCAATACTGTGTGTAAACACACACACACACACACAGTCTATTCACAGGCTGGTATCTGTTTCATTTGAATGTGTTACTGTAGTTGCTTTTAAATTATTCCTCTTCATTATTTGTTTTCACTCTTTTGCTGTCATGTGATATCTTTTCTGATTTCCATTGCTTTTACCTTTGAAATTAATCACATTCAAAATGAATTTTCTTTTATCCATTTTTTTTTTTTTTATCAGTACTCTAAGGCCAGTTTGATATTTCGTGACATTCAAACTTTAATTTTCCACAGGCATACAATTCAAGAAATAAAGATAGATTATGTTTTTATGACACCATAGTATTTAAATACAAACAAAATTCCATTAAAATTAATGTTACAATTACATTTTAGTAGATTTTAAAGGCTCTAGAAAATTAAATTTCTGCTTTTCAACTTTCTTTCATTATTTACAGTTCATAGATATAATTTGTGGAGCATAGCAAGCCTCAGCTAAGCGTTTTTTTTTCTTTTTTTTTTTCCTCATGCTTTCTGTTTTGTGTGTGTGTGTGTGTGTGTGGGGGGGTTCTTTTTTTTTTTTTTTTTTTTTTTTTCTCCTCTTTTCAGTAGTTTATTGGTGAAAAAGCATTTTAGAATGTTTTTGTTCTAAAGTGCTTGGTATCAAGATAAGAATGTGTTAATAGTTAATGTGGAGGAACTTGCCACTTAGCTAGAAATAAAATTGACCTTGAAGAGTGAAGACATTACAATAATTCCCTCACAGAACTTCATAGTTGGTATGACTGAATTATACCCTAAGTGACAAGTTTCTCCATATTAATTATCTCTCTTGTGTGTGTGTGTGTGTATATATATATATATATATATATATATATAATCCTACATCTATGGCATGGCTCTGAGTTTCATGTGTTATGCAATCATCAGATACCTATTTCAAACTGGCAGTTTAATAGGCTTGAATTTAAATTCACTCAGTGTTCATGGGATTTAAATTTTATAAAGTCACTCCTTTTTTTAATAACAAAATTAAAAATTTAAATATTCTAAGTTTACATGTAGTTAAAAATTAAAATAAAAAAATACAAAATATTAAAATTAAAAAATACTGTGAAAAGAAATAAAAGTAGCTTAAGTCATGAAACACAAAAATTTAAATATTCAAATATTTCATGTAGAAAAAAATTAAAATTTTTAAATAAAATAAAAATTAAGAATAAAAAGAAAAATTTAGAATGAAAATTAAATGTAGGGAGCAAAAATAAAAGGGGTTTAATTCATAACTTAAAAGTAATATTGCAGGGGAAAGAAAGGGGTAAGCGTAGAAGAATCTATATCAATCTGTGTCTAAGAATTTAAGTATTTTTTTCTATGACAGCATGTAGTCATTAGATCACTTTTTTTATTAAGTAAATTAGGATTATTGATATGGTTTAAGATGACAAGCTTTCTAAAAGGTATAGATTATATTTATCTCCTTTTCCCTTGTAATGTTTGGATTTAGCTACAATATTTCAGGTAATGATTGGGTTGTTGTTTTTTAATTTCTAATTATGAATAAAGCAGTACTTTTACTGTATTTACTATTGTTTAAAGACAACCTGTGATTGTTAAATCTTATCTTTCACCTGTTAGAAGTGCTTCCAAAGTAACATATAACATCATTATCATCTGAATGAATTCTAAGACATACATTGGCCATTCAATGGGCAGGTTTGTTTTTTTTTTTTTTCTGGAGGGGGGGGTTCTTCTTCAGCAATTGCAATTATTTTTTAGAAGGGTTATTTTTGCTATTAGTTGGGTGACATGTTTATGTGGATCAAATATTTGATATCATACTATTATGTTGTGAAATATATTTATCTATATTTTTACACAACTATAACTGACTTTAACATTGTTTTTATTGAAGTTTTTTTTTTTTAATGTGGATGAATTTTAGAAATGTTCGTGAATTAAGTTAAGGAAAACTTTGAGATGCAAAATGTTAGAATTTATTAAAAGGCTACTTTCCAGTGCATATAATAAACATTACACTAATGGAACTAACTAATAAGCCTGAATTCTTAAATGTTGCATAAGTCAAGTTGTGGGGAGGGGGTATTTTTGTTATCCAGTTCAGTAGCCCAGCCAAATAAGATGCTTGTATACTGGTTCCTGTCAAAGAGTGGTGACCAGAATATAATTCCTGACAATTGACATTGGAAATGGTGAGAAGATAAAGAAAAAAAAAAATAAAACAAACTTTTTCATTTGTTAGATAAAAAGGTTTGTAATATTCATAAAATGCTAAGAATCTTTAAAGGTAAAAGAACATCAAAGAAAACTATAAAAGCATGCAATAAAGTCATCTTACTGGTTTGTATTTCCTTAGTTTCACTTAATTTGGCACAGTGATAAATGCTTGGAATTTGTGGTTAAATTAAAAGCAACAAAAGAAACTTAATAGGTTAACTTGACATGAGATCAAATTGATGTCACATGTTGTAACTAAATTAACTAAATTCTCTTTATACTTTATATTTATACAGCATATCTTAATTCAAGCATGTTTTGTAGAATAATATAGACATATGTCTATTTTTATAATAATCCTTTCTAGTTCTCTAATAATAAACAAAAACTTCAAATTCTCAAGTCGCTCTATATTAAAATCAACCAACAATGAACAAAATTTATTACAAGTGTAGTAGCAATGTTTTAAAATGCATTTTACTAACATTTAACACTGTTGCATTTTTACCCTCTCTGATTAACACCCTTATATTTTGGACCCTTGTTTACAAAAAACATTGTAGTTACAATGGATAAATTTAAAATTTTAAAATATTCAGCACACATTCACAAAAAGCCCTATCACAATAATCATTTATATTGTTTGTCTTTGCAATTCACCCGTGAAGGTGATCTCAGGAGAGATTAAAAATACTTGGGCTAACAAAAACTGCAGCGTCTTCCTTGATGAATTTCAACTTATCAAGAAGCTAATTAAAAAAAACTAGAAAATTTCTGCATGCATATATACATATATATAGAGAGAGAGCGGTGGGGAGGACTACATCTTTCATCCCCTGAAAGACTTTCTGAAGGCAGTGTAAGATTTATGCTGCACATCTAAACTTATTTATAAATGGAACTTTGTGTGTCTGTCTGTGTGTCTGTTAGACTCTGAAACAAATGAACCGATTTGCTTAAAAATTTACACAGTTGTACTATACGCGTCTGTGAGTGTTCTTTGCTAGGTTTTGTGTTGAGGTACCTCCGATAAATATCAAATCGATAATCGAAAAAATTGGGTTAGAGAAGGAGTGGTCTGATTTTAATCAAATTTGATACACTCATAGACAAAGACATAAGAAACAATATTCAGAAGTTTCAAGGTTGCAGTTCTTACAATAATGCAGAAAATTTGATATCAATACCAGGAAATCAAAATTTGACTTACATTCATTCATTTTTCTTTCAGTCTACGGTTTCGCTTTAACTGGAAACAACTATTGCTTTTTAGTCTTTTGTGCCAGCATCCAAAGAGTCTGAGCTCCAGGACCATGGATTAGTTTTAAAGCTTTCATTACACCCAAGCAACGCCGGGCTATACTGCTAGTGTTTATATATACAAAAGTGAGGATATCATTGGTTAATCAAGGGTTGTAATTTTGAGAACAATCATGAATGTTTATCAGATGGCATCTTTATTCATTTTGTCTCTTCTGCAGATATACTTTCAGATAGTATGTGTGTGTATGTATATACATATATATATATATATATATATATATAAGTTTTTCACTTAGATAAATAGTCTTATCTTCAGCATCCTGATTCTATAGTTTTGTAGATGAACCCACTAGCGATCACTCTGTCCACTTATTAGGGGGTCCTCTTGCAGTCCACTTGAAATTTGCATTAATTTTTTGTGAGTTTCATCTGGCTCCGATTTTGTTATTTTTAGGTTCATGCTATATAATGATTAGAATTGTGTAATTGTTTGTCAATTGCTAGAGGGAGTTTCAAATTAACTCCAATGATTTCCTTATCATTTTCAGATCTCTTTGCATGGTCTGTGGATGATTTTTTTTTCTTTTTTCTTTTAAGTTTTATTGAATTTTTAAAAAATATATTTTAATAAAAGTGTTCAATTTTATGCTTTGAATTTTCAAGTCTCCTCTTGTCAGTGTAAAATAAACAACTTTTCTCAACAACAGGCCTAATAAAGTTTTTGTCAATTGAAAGTGGGTTTGTTTGTTTTTTTTATAAATACATGATGTAATCAAATGTTTTTTTAGCTAATATGCTATTTCATAATGTTAATTCTTGTTTCTTACAGAATATCTGTAAATACTTTTGAAATTTCTCTTAAAAATAAGTTTTAAATCCAGTTATATAAGTTAAAGAAAATAGAACTGTTCTAATATCTTCAGCAGAAAATTATAAATAAAAAATATTTATGAATAATACACTAATTTTTCTTATAATATCTACTGTATTAAAAAATACTTACTTCTAAATATGCATCTCTTGAGTAAAATGTTTTTGTAGCCTGTTAGATTTTACAAGCACATGGTTCAATCAAATGTCAGTGTAAAAATAACTCTAGAATCAATCAGTCTTTGAAAAAGATAAAAG